>JAYEVD010000491.1:0-309175 GCA_036346405.1 Phyllostachys edulis | reverse complement strand
TTTTTTTTTCTCCTTGATCTCCTCTTTAGTGTTTTCTAATGTTATTACCTCCAGTAGCAAAAAGCGATATTTTGGGATAAGTACAGTCAAACATTTTAAATTTTGGCTATCAATATCTTTATGAATATAAATTTGACACATTAAAATTATGTGTAAATTTGTCGAAAATATTTTTAATATGATAATTTTACTATGTTTTATAAATATATTACATTAAAAATTAGCAACATTTTAGGATGCTGCCCAAAATCTGCGACAAGAGGGAGTTGCTTATAACGAGAGGAGAATAAATGGAGGCATAATTCCTCTTCAATTTTGTTTGTTCCGTTTCTGATTTCATTTCCCATAATTTACGGTTGAACTACTTGGTTTGTGACAATAGCACTTGCTGATCTAGCATGATCGTAGCACATATAGTGTTTTTCATCCTCGCTCCAAAAGATGGCAAGTCACAAGTGGCTTCAGTCCATGAAAAAGTTTTACAAAAGTAGTAATTGAAGGACTAAGGAAATTAATGAAATTATGAAAAAGTTGAAAAAAAGTAGTGACTCAGTAATTTTGTGCTCCTCAGAAACATTTCGTTGTAATTGAACCAACTTGACGTGCAAGATTAACCGCCATATATGGTGTATTTGGTTAATCGTATGATTATAGCTTGGCCCAAAAAAGTGAACCAGGTTGGGCCAATCTAGGCTGCGGTGATACAAGAAAGGCTCCTTTGGTGGATTTTCTCACATGATGCGAGCTGAGTTGTGATACTGTTTAGTTTGTATAACGGGTGATGGGCGATGCATGGAACATGAGGTGAAATAACAGAATAGTAGTAATAGTTCCTTTTAATTTGTCTTAATTTACTATAATAACTCTCAACTTAGATTAACACTTAATCCACCTTAATGGCTCTAAAGAATTTCCATCGGCCAGGTTGAAGGAAACAAATGCAAGCGATTCCTGAGTAGGGAAATTTGAGGATTTGCCACTCTAAAAATTAGGGGTGCAAGCGAGTTGACCGATCGAATAAATGTAGACAAAATTGAAGCTTTTTCTGGGTATCTGGATTTTTTTGATTAATTCGGATATTTTTGTCGGATCTGATTGATTCGATAAGAAGATATCCGGTATATTCGGAGCTATCCGAGAACTAATTCGAGCTAAGCTGGAATTATCCGAAAGTGCTATCCGAACCCAAGCGTCGGCGACAAACAACACCATCGATACCATCCCACGCTCCCGACTCCTCAAGCTGCAGATCCGCGCCTAGCGCCCACATCTCCCAAATCGCAATCCCATCCGCCCCTCCTTGCGCCGGCCTTGGCCACGTTCGTCTCTCCTCGCCCTCGCCTCCCCCACCGGCGGTCCCTCTTGATCCTCAATCCTCATCTACCTCTCCCGCTTCCCTCCTCCCTCCTCCCTCCTGCCGCCTCCTCTCTCCTCCTGCAGGGCTCAAGCATGGAGTGTTCTAAGCAGCGTCTGAACCAATTTGAGGCGGAGGAGGACAATAGGGATGGCCACAGTGACCGGAACAGAGCAGGGAAAAGTAGGGGCTGCAGCCAGAAGATCTCGCCGGCGGTGAAATCCAGTGACCTTTGGCTTGGGTAGAGGAAGCATGAGCATGGTGCTGAGCTGAAGGCCATTTGTGCAGCGGCGACTTGGCCTAGGGGAGTGCTGGAGAGTTGGCGGTGGTCCAGGTACTCTGGATTCATGTGCTCACCGGAGGCGAAAAAGCCAAGGAGGTCGACAAGGCGCTGTGTGAGGACCCCGGTTTATTAGGCTTGTAATACTTAGTCATCCATTGACCCTAGCATTACAAACATAATAACCTTGTGTCTTGAATATGTATACTTCCGAAATGATTATACACACCCTTTACAAAATCATGCATCAATTTCATTCAAGACATAGAACCAAAGCACGACTAGATTAAAAAAAAAGACATACATAATATAGAGAGTTATTACAAAAGGGGCCAACCGGCCAAATACAACTAAGAAAGATAAACACAATGAAGCAAAAGCCATAAGATGGCGATAAACAAAAAGAAACCACCAGGTTTGCCTTTAGCCCACAAGGCAACCAACCAAGCCGCCTAGCTAGACTCCCAACATGACACATCTCACAAAAGTAAAGCCCTTTGGGCCCTACCTCTCTGCAACAAAGTTATTAAGCAAAGCAAATGAGTACAAAAATGTACTCACAAGACTGACGTGTAGTATAACAGAACTATAGTTAGCTACATGCAAGCTTTATTTAAGTGGATGAGGCTTTGGACTTATTTTAGCATAAAGCAAGTTTTTATTTGCAATATTTAAATAGATTCAAAGCAGGTTTTGCAATTCATTTTTAATTTGCAAGTAACAACGAGACAATAACATAATAATAATAGATAGATGACAACAACAATCCTGGAAGTGACTAACCCAATAGCCACCACAACAATAGCATGAATTACCCATTCATACCACCCATGTCAAGTTTTAATTAAAGGTTGTAGTCTAACTCTCGAAAGACTTCTCCAAGCGTGTCCATAACCTAGGATGAGGCTATTGAATAGTTTTAACCCTGCAAGGGTGTACCAATGTACCCACACGTTAGACCGCCTTTTACGCCAAGCTATTAGCACACTTCCTTTGGTGTCTTTGGCACAATAAGTCCAACGAGACTTTTCCAATATTGAGTGTAAACCACGAGTTGCCCATATGGGGATACAACCGCCCATACGTTGATCTTGAGAGTTATCAAAGATACTCACCCCTTATCTGGTGGTGCTCCTTCTGATGGATAACCCACTACTACTCGCCTAATAGCCCACCATGCAACCCGAAGCTAACACCCACCAAAGTACTTAGCCAAGAGGTCCCATATCCTCTCGTGTGGTTAGCACATAAAAATGCTTGGTTCGATGTAACAAGATGTTAGGTCCTTGTTGACTTAGGCACCATTCCACAAACCAACAATCACACCATCATCCATTGTGCCCAAGTCCAAATAGTTTTCATTTTTAGTTTTGTTTTGACTTTACAAATTAACAAAGCACAAGAGATGGACATAATGGAATAATAATTTTTGTGTGACCAAGGTCATCGACCTAATGTTGACAACCGCCCATTTCTACCATTTATCTAAGCATTTCTAAGCATACCAACACGTGATCTACTAAGTGATGAGAGCTCATCCAACGAACTCTACACCACAGCAAGGTAGTCCTAAGCTTAGTAGTAGAGAATGAACATTTACCTACAGGATATGCATCTATGGGATCACTAAACGATATCATTTAACAACAAAATAGCAATGCATACATACAAGTTAAACAAAGTATTAGACTTTAAAGTAATGGCACACAATGGGATATGATCAAACTGCTTGCCTTGCTGGTTATGCTCAGCCTGCTGCAGAGGTTCGCTCACGTGATCAACACACTCAAATGCGACACCTAAGCGAAAAGGCGAAAAGAATCGATAAAACAGCGAAAACTAAAAAGACTCCACAGCAAACATTCTCCAAATGCTCTGAAATTTCTACAGAAGCTAGAGCATGATTTTTAAGGAATTTAGCAATAAGAACCAATTGATTTGGATTCTCAATGCAAAAGATATGAGCAAAACAATTCTGCTTAGCCTTAAAAATCAAAACTGCTACTATTCACCATAATTAAATTGTTTAGCAAAATTTTCTAGAAAGGTGGTGCAGCTGAGATTTTTACAGTAAATCAAGCACCTCATGAGATGAATAACACAATTGAGTCCACCTCATTTGGAGCTATTATGCAATTCCTATAATTTTTCAAAGACATAAAATGAGCACAACTAAAATGCACCCACAATTCTTTTAGAAACAGTGACATGCCTAAATCCTATTCTATCATTTAGTGCATTAACAGAGGAAGCCAACAAAGTTGGACTCACTCAAAAATGATCTCTGAGATTTACTTATGCATTTTTCAAGTTAAGTGCCATTTAAGGGATAACAATTAAAACATATTTCTAAACTATTTTAGCAAACTCTTTTCTGGAGCCGAACTGAGCTCACAACCATTTTAGATTAGAGCCCAGATCAAACCAGAGCTAACAAAATTTGAATCACCTCATTTGGATTTAAAATGAAATAGATTTTTCTTTAGTTCATAATTAAGAGCTCTCTCGGATTTTTCTAAAAACCAAAATGACAGGGGAGGACATGAGCCGTTGATCACGGATCGGATGGCCCAAGACCTCCTAGTGAAATCTTGCGCGCTCTCACATGATCGAGAGAACATGGGCGTTAATCTTGGATCAACGGTCCATGTCCTCCCGACAGCAGCCAGCGCTAACGAGGAAGGAGGTCGTGGCCGTTGATGCTTCATCCAACGGACCAAGACAATCAAGGGAGGACCGGGGCGGTCCAGATCTAGCGAGGAGGACTGAGCGGTGAGATCTTCAAAGGAAGATCTAAGCGATCAAGATCTCCCGGGGAAGATCTACAGGTCAAGACCTCTCGAGGGAGGACACGGACGGTCTAGATTTTCCAAGGGAGGACCTCAATGGTCTAGATTGTCCAGAGGAGGACCTAAGCGGCTAAGATCAACTCGGGGAGGTCCAAGATGGTGAGATGACCTCGAGGAGGTCCTACAGTGAGAACTTACGAGGAAGGTCCTACGGGAGGAGATCTACAGGGAGGACCTCAGCGGCTAAGATCCCACAAGAGGGAGGTCCAAGATGGCTAAGATGACCCAGGAGGTCTGGCCGTAGATCTTGAGATGGACGGCCCAAGACCTGCCTTGACGCTTAAGGACACATTAAAAGCTACAATGATTGGAGATGATTAGCCATTAATGGGGGAGGTCTTTGTCTTAATGACAACGGCATGATGCCATTGTCGTCAAGACAAAATCGAGAGGCTCCCAAGGCTACTGCATGGCCCTCAACCGCAAACCAAGGGTGCCATTGGGACCACAATAGCCATGCACACCAATGGACCTACTCTCAGCGGCGGCCTAGAACGCCGACGAGCCGGAGAGGAGCAAGATGACCAACACGGCCAAAATCATAAAATTTGAAGTAAAGCTCGCAACAACATACTGGCGGGTGCCCGCTCAAAATGACTACGAGGAGGTTACACGGAGGTCGTGGCGGAGCCGAGGAGGTCGGAGGAGGGAGGACCGGTGATGGGGAAGACAATGTGCTCCACGGCCAAAGCTCGGCTCCACTTTAGCTCGCTCTGAAGAGGTCAACCCAAGATTAAGTTAGGGTTTAACTCCAGGAAGTTAGGGGAGCACAAAGGAGCAAGAGGTCGTGAGAGGGAGCCACTGGAGTACTCAAAGCACTGAGGAGCTCCAAGGTCACCAATGGCGATTTGGGGGAGGTTTGTGGAGGAGGAGCTCAGCCAAGCACAGTGGCAAGGCAAAGCTCAATGGTGTGTAAAGGAAGCCAAGGGGAGATACCAAGGAGGTCTTATACCCCAGGACATAGAGGTCATGAACCAAGGGTTAAGCTCATGGTGAGCTTAGCCCATGGCGCGGTCCATGGCTTGGACAGGACATGGAGGTGACAGGGAGGGTAGGTCAGAGCATGACCTAGGGCAGAAAGGCACTAACACGCATTAAATGCGGCTCGAGCCGTTGGGACAAGACATGCCACGACCTCCTCATTGCCATGGCGCATCTTGGCAGCGCGAGCTAGGAGAAGAAGCAGGCTGCCTCCACCGTTGGATAAGAACCTAGGGAGGTCGTGACCCTCGGATTTGATTTGAAGCGCTAAGGTCGAAGGAAGGGAGGTCTTGACCTTAGGATCTGGTGAGAGGTCTGACCTTTAGATCGACATCGCGCGGAGGCGCAAAGGAACTGGGAGGTCTGGCAGTAGGATTTTCATCGCACGCGTTGCAAAATGATAAGGGAGGTCATCTTGTTGAAGGATAGGAGGTCTGGCCGGTTGGATCTAAATCAAAGGCGTGGACGGATGGGAGGACTTAACTTGCAAGTCGCGATCTGACCAAGGGATGTGGAGGTCGTGGCCTTTGGATCTACATCCAATGGCACACAACATGGAGGAGGTCTTGAGTGGTGTGCATGACACAAAGAAGGTCGGGACCGTTGGATTTACATCCAAAGGCCTTGATCAAATGAGGAGGTCCTAGCCATTGCGCATGTTGAAAAAGGGAGGTCGTGGTAGTGATTTTAATCAACAAACGCACAACACATTGCGTGGGGAGGACTTGCGCTCTAGATAACAAGGGAGGTCATGGGTCATTGATCTCGATCCATGGCTATGACCTCGATGAGGTGGGAGGTCTGGAGCCCTTGTTAAAGAAAGGAGGTCATGGTCGTGGATTTTGATCCAGCGGCGCAAGACCTCACGAGTGGGAGGGGCGGGCCGAGTTGGTTGTGGAGGAGGTCGTGGCCACTGGATCTCAATCCAGCACTCGACCTCACACATGGGAAAAGAGGTCGGTGAGCCAGGGGACACGGTTGGGTTTAACCCAATTTGGAAAGTGGCTCGGCCCAAGGAACAGTGCTAGCCATTTGAGTTTAAAATTAAAAGTTGAGACTTTGAGGATTTAATTGAGATAGCAAACCAACTCCAAAATTTATGAAATTTTAACTGGAGCTTGCTGACTTTAGGATTAACCTTACATAAAATTTTCAGAGGTTTTTGTGCAATGCATTTTTCTCCAGAAATTCATCAAGGTTGTTGTAGGGTTTGATTTACCTCCAAAAATTATCAAACAAGTTTTAAAACTCATGATATTTTTCAGAGGGTTCCCACATCATTCCTAGAACCAAGAAAAAATATTTCTAAAGGTTTGGCACAAGATTTGTGACAAGTGGAAAATGAGTTTGACTTTTGTCAACAAGAGGTTTGTGTTTTTGGATTCCACCACTCTCGGACAAGAATTATAGGTGAGTTCAAGAGTTTCAAGATGTGAGAAAAAGTTTTAATTTCTACACATTTAATTACATTTGAAACAAACACCTGTTTATTCATTTGGGATGTTACACGCTGGCCCAAAACAAAGCCGTCCTAGCCCAGATCTGGCCCGCAGCGCCGTCGGTTGTCTCTGGCCACAGAGACTCTGCCTCTTCCGAGTCGCGGCCTCACCTGCCGTGCTCAACCACCGCACTGTTCCTGCACTTACACGCCGTATACATGCATCGCGCTGCACCTCGCGCGCCACCGTGGTCATCCCCATTGTCCCCCTCCGCCTCAAATATTAACTAAATGTTATCTATCTTCTATCTCTACTCATAATAGGTAGATGCACTTATGATGAAGTAATAATGCAATGTTGAGAGCTATGCCTGATTGCCTATTTGCATTAGGACTAATGGAAGCACACATACACAGAGATATAATTAAGTAAACCGCATGTCTCCTTCTAGTAGTACCGGAAGAATTTGATGTATGGCTAGTTCACTGTTTTAGTTATGTGGATACATGCTAGTTGGTCATTATTGTAACACCCTGGCTATTCAAAAGCCAAAATGTTACCTAAAGAACCTAACATACAACCATAATGCGGAAGAATTTAAACAATATCTCATCTAATGACATAAAGAGATCAAACTTTAACAGAACAGTGGCAGGAATATAGTTCGAATCTGAATAATCATATCAAAGGGGTGATCAATGATCACAAGCCGTACTTAATCAACCATAACATAGAGATAGATATCAACCACATCTAACTTTATTTATTACAGTTCATCTCTTAACAAATGAAAGACATAACCAAGTTCTATTATTGAAATTGGAATATGGTGAAGTGAATGATTAGTGCATGTCTACTCCCTCCCAATAGAGCCATCATCAACGTTCACCTAAAATAAACAAACAAAGCAAGAATGAGTCCGAGACTCAGCAAGTACAGTGAATAATTGGACATGCAACAAATATGAACAAGACAATATCTTTAAAGAATATGAACATAACACCGAATGAATATCTGAATGAATGGAATGAATGGATTGAATGAAATGAAAGGACCGCACACGTGCTTATACTGGTATAGCTAGTGACACACCCGTCGGTGTTCACTTAAGCCCGCATTTAACAAAATACGGGGATCCAAATCCCGTATGAAGAACGTTTCATACGGGTGTCCAAATCTACCCACATTGGAATGGTGGGTCTTACGTGCCCATACTGAAATTGATGGGTCTTTATAATCCACTCCCGTGGATGAAACATGAATAATGGATGCATGGAATGAAATATGAACAATGAAAGACATCATCTCGAAACATGGAAACAACACATAGGAAAGGAACATAAACATTGAACCTTCTCATGGATCATAGCAAAACACAATTCGAACATCAAGAATTCATCATTCACAAATCTCAAGAATATTAATGTACTTGCCTTTCGCGTTGCGACGCGTTAGTAGGCAATGAAGGTGCCCCTAAACCCGAAGCTTCTCCGCCTACACAAGTAAGTACTCGAAATAAGAACAACATAGCATAGAACACTACCAACAACATTCCACCACACCTTCCTGACAACCCAAGAATTAACTATTAAACCTATTATGAAAATAGAGAATTAACTATTAAACCTATTCTGAAAACAGACAACTCGATCACAGAAACGAATATGGACAACAGCACAGAAAAACTCATAACTATTGATCTGGGACTCAGAACAAGGTGAGCCCAGATCCTATGGAAACTTAACGAACATAACTACAAAATCCTAGTTGACGAGATCTCCCAATTCGGCCAAAATAAAAATGCTAACAGGTGGTGAAAGAACAAGACAGATTCTGCCTAGACGAACAGAACAGTAGTAAAGAACAGATCACAACTTTTGATCTAAAACTCCGATTAGGGCGTTCTTTATCATTCTGGAAAGTTTATAAAAAATTCTAAAACAACCTAGTTGGGTGGAAACCCTGAATTTGCCTTTAACTTAAACATATCTTAAAAGACAAATTGACATATCAATCACGTCAGAATTATGGACAGCAGGAATGAAACTATCATAACTTTTGATCCGTATGTCGGAATTAGGTGTTCTTGGCGGCTACGGAAAGCTAGGAACAATATATAAATATCTCTAGGAGATAGACATCTCAAATTCGGCCTCTAAGAATCCGATATTGACCACTCAATCTACTGGATAGAACTGAACTACAGCAGAAAGAATTCGATCCAATTAATTCTATTCGAATTCGCATCTACTACTAATCAAACAATGAAGAAAGCACTTCGTTACCCTTGAAGAACCTCAGGGAGATGCTGGACAAAAACCCACGAAGAGGACCTTCTCCCACTCCCTCTTCCTCCCTCTCGATTGACGGCAAATGTCCGTGGTCTTCCTCTTCCCTCTCCTTCTTGGGCTCTCTCTCCATTGCAAGACACCAAAATTCCTCTCTCCTTTCTTCTTTGAGCAGCAAAGGTTAACATCTGACGCTTAGTAATTCCTCTCGGCGGCAAAGACAAGCGGACACACACGCAAAGAACAAATAGTCGGCAGCACACACACAAGTAAATAGGCAGCAATGTGCACTCGCACACGCACTGCATTGTGACAACAGAGCCATGAGCAGCAGCAGCGAACACACCTGCAATGACAGCAAAGCAATGCCAGACAAGCGGTGGTAGGAGCAGAGATTTGGGGGAGGCGGCTGCACAGGGGAGAGCAGGGAAAAAATAAACTAGGGTTTGGTTTCCTCCTTTTAAGCTTATTTCCAGTTGGGCCAAAGTGCATTGGGCCAAAGGCCTGGGTTCTAATACTTCACCTAAAATCTGAATTTTTCCTTTCTATCTCTATTTAATTTTCATTGTAGTTTCTTTAATCCCACTTATGAAATTTTGGGATATTACAATTATCCCTGAGTTGCTAACTTGATGAGAGATAGAATTAAGTAAACCACATGTCTCCTTGTAGTATGTCGGGACCCCGGATATGCAACTCCAAGACCCTCTCGTATTATGAACTAGTCCTAAGATCGTTAGCTAGCTCACCACAGTTACAACATCGATGAAATCATATCCATACAACAAGATAGCTAAGAAAAGGCGAATTAATATTACTTAGTAGCAAAGGGACCTTATGGTCAAGTTTCTGAGTTTGCCACGCAGGCTCAACGACAACGAGTAAACTTGCGTGAGAAAAGAAACCATTCGTGGTAGCCATCCAACATGCCCATAGGCAATCGAGTGGAGGACACAACCTAGTTCACGTAGTCTTGAGTAATCTTCCTCAGAGAACTCGGTGCTCCACGGGTTCTTCTTGTTGATCAACAAATGGTATAAAGGCATGAGTACTTAAAGTACTCAGCAAGTTGTAAGGAAAAGTATGCAAGTAGTATTCATACAAGGTTTGACAAGGATAGCTTTATAGCTATTTTGCATTGTTGTAGGTGTGGCCCACCGACCCCCACGACCAAGCGAACACTGCGAGCATCCCCACCCCCCTAACATCGGCGGAGGGGTCCGGAGGGGTTGAAGGAGCCATGGAGGGGTCTAAAGGCCCTGGAGGGCCCAAAGGCGCCGAAGGAACCCCGAAGGGGTCCGAAGGCGCTAAAGGGGTACCAAAGGAGTCCGAAGGCCGAAGGGCCCTGAAGGGCCTGAACGGTTCCGAAGGGTCTCGAAGGGGCTCCGAAGGGTGCCGAAGGGGCTCCGAATGTTCCCAAGCACTCCAACTCCAGGGGCGTCTAAGGCACTTCGGCCTGGGGGCATCTCGTATCCTTGGAGAGCCACAATATCGTTGGACCAGGCACCGATCGGATAGACCAGGGACAGGAGGGTCCACCATGAGCCAAGAAGGCTACGTAGGGGTAGGAAAAGACCCTCAGATCCCTATGCAAGTTGTACCTTCCTAGGGGTAGAACAGTAATCTCATGTACCTAGTAGAAAAGGCTATAAATAGCTACCTCCCCCCATGTAACAGAGGTGGATTCATTTTTTCCAAGCAATCAATACATTCCTACTTCCTGACTAGTCCCCTCTCCGAGGATCCTTCGATCACTTAGATACCGGAGGTCCCCTTTTTCTACTGTCTAGTCTTTTCTGCTATGACAGTTGGCGCCGTCCGTGGGGACCGGCGGGAAAGCTATGAAGCCCGTACTCTGAAGGACCAGCATGGCCCCTCAAAAGAGGGCCAAGCCCAAGGCCTCAGTGGCTGAAGCAGCCGCTGTGACCACAGTGTCGAGTACCCCGAGGGCGAAGCGAAGCAGAGCCTCTGCAGCAGCAGCGCCTCCTGCCCAGGCCATGGAGGAGGAAGCCAACAACTCCACGCACGGAGATATCATCGGGAGTGACACCCGGCAAGCTGGCCCGCCGCCCGGGGTAAACGACGGAAACCAAGAATCATACGAAGCCCTCCAACGGGAACTAGCAGACCTCTGTCGAGATATGGCAGGCCTCTGACGACCACCAAAGACGGCCCTCGTGGCCCCACTCAGGCCCTTGCCACCCATCGGCCCGGAGGCCAACCCTTCGGCTTCAATCGCGCCACCTCCGGCAACTCCGCTGCTCCGAGGGGACCTCCCCATTGAACGTCGGACTGCAGACAGCTCACTGGCCACAAGGCTTTAAGATGCGAGGTCACCCCCTTTGAGGGGTCACAGATCCTTCAGTAATTCTTTGGTGTCTGAGACCGCTATCGAGGCTAGTAGAAGGAGACGACACCAGGAAGGCAAAAAACGTCACCCTTGCCCTCAGGGGCGTGGTGCTAACATGGTTCTTCACCATCCCCCCGCGCTCTATATATGCATGGGAACAATTGCGGGACCTTGTTTGCAACAATTTCTAAGGAAACTATACGGAGCCGAAGGATGCGGGGCACCTGTTCGCCATAAAACAGGCCCCCGGCGAATCCCTTCGCAGCAACAAGGATGTCTTCGCGTGGGGCCCAGAGGACATCCCCAGGGTGGCACGGGAAACAATCAAGCACTGCTTGCCCATCCGAAGCGATGCATCACCAAAGAAGTAGAAATTGTGGCGCATGTCGACGGACCGGTTGGAAGTGGCAACGAAAGAAATTGCCAAGCTGCTGAAGGCGGGGGTCATTCGTGAAATAAAACACACGGAGTGGCTGGCCAACCCCGTCCTAGTGCAAAAAGAGACGAGCAAATGGCGCACGTGCGTCGATTTCACCGACCTAAACAAGGCGTACCCCAAGGATGATTTCCCCTACCCCACATCGACCAGCTGGTGGACGCCACTTTGGGTTATGAGCTAATGTGCTTCCTAGACGACTACTCTGGGTACCATCAAGTACTCATGGCCAAAGAAGACGAACCAAATACTGCATTCATCACCCCTGTAGGCACGTATTGCTACACCCGCATGCCATTCAGCCTGAAGAATACGGGTGCAACCTTCACCCGCCTCATCTCGAAGGTCCTAGCCGGACAGCTTGGTCTCAACGTGGAAGCATACGTGGATGACATAGTATTCAAGATGGGTGAACTACGTGTGACGTGGATGATCTACCTCCCTTCCCGAAACATGTTATTTGCAACGATCACCTAAAAACATTGATAAACAAGGGTGAGTCCGAAGACTCAGCAAGCACATAATAGAGACGATAAACATTACCAAATCAATAAATCATAACCAGGTCATTATTCCCACCGCTAGCTTTCCATTAGTGCAACACATCATCATTCTACATGCTCAATAGATCAATGCATTGCCCATACATGCGAATGCACCAACATGCTCATGCTCATATGCATCTCATCAGCTGATACCGGTATCGCAGAGTGTTCACCCGTCGATGAAACACTCTTCCCCCATCTTCGTTAGGATGTGGTCCTTACATTGTCGGACTCGATCTAGTCCTTACAGATGTA
Organism: Phyllostachys edulis; assembly: GCA_036346405.1. Taxonomy (NCBI): domain Eukaryota; kingdom Viridiplantae; phylum Streptophyta; class Magnoliopsida; order Poales; family Poaceae; genus Phyllostachys; species Phyllostachys edulis. The sequence continues at coordinate 296,398 of JAYEVD010000491.1, read as the reverse complement.
AGACTTTATCTAGAGCACACTGGACTAGTCATGTAACTTTCTCACTGACCTCACTGGATTAGTTACATGACTTTCTCACCGACCTGGCTCATGCATTCTGCCATGATGCAAATGTACATGTCCATTGTCATTAACATGAATCATCATTGTCATCATTGACAAGGTAGTTTCATTGCTCACCTTGTCCCATCTTCATTGCCATCAACATGAAACCGTTATCATGTAAGCATCATCATTTAACATTGAAACCATTATCATGCAGCATCATGTAAACATTTCCAAGGAAGCATCACCATACAAACATTATCACGTAAGCATCATCACATAAGCATCATTATGAGAACATCATTATATCACGCGAACATCACATTCTTTTAGCACTTACAGGTTATCGCTTTACTATGCACTTGCCTGTTAACCAAGCAGAGCAGAGTAACGTGTAGACGACGCCGTTCCCGAACCTCCACCTGAACAGGCATTCAACCCGACTCAATATATATAGCAATACATGCATACACACACGAGCGGCGTTAATCCTACGCGCAAAACGACGCGATTAAACCCCTCTCACCGGGCACTAAACCACTAATCTCGGTGCCAACAATATTAATTAGTTAGGGTTCGCGACTGAATAAACTTGCGGATAAAAATCTAGGTGTGCACCCCTAATTTCTTTTCCACCCCCTTCCTTTTCTCTCTTCCTTTCCTCCTCCCCTTTTCTTTTCCTTTCCTCCCTTTCTTCTCTTTCTTTCTTTTCCTCCTCCCCTTTTCTTTCTGGCCGATGCCTCCCGAGCCGGCCTCATCTCCACCTCCCCCTTCTCTCATCCTCATCCTCTCCCTCTCCCTCATGGTGGCTCTCTCGGCGCCACTGATGGCCCGGCCCGCTCTCCCCTGTCGGCCACGCCCTCGGCTCCCCTTGCGCCCGCGCCTCCTGCCTGGCTCGGCTCCTCTCGCCACTCGTGGGGCCACCCTCGGCCCACCGCCCGGCTCCTTCCCACGCCCACTTCATACTCTGACTGACCTCGACCTCCGACCGTCGGCCACCTCCCCTCGGTGCGCTGGCCTCGCCTCTCCTCGGCTCCCCTCACCACCGGCGCCTCCCCCATCTTGCCGTCGCCGCTCAAGCTCCACCCCGGTATGCCATCTCTTACCCCTCCCTCTCTGTGATGCTAGCTCAAGGGGTTGGACAAACAAATGGGGATTAGAGTACCTACTAGGTTTGCCGATTTTGGGTTGGACGTCGCCGTCGAAGCTTGCCGTGGCTCCTCTTGGTTGCCTTCAGTGGGGAAAAATGGGATGAGCAATGAGGTGCTGGTTTGGTTCTTATCCTCCCCTCTCTCTCTATCTCTCTCTCTCTACCTCTCTCTCTCTATCTCCTACTGTGGGGAGGTAATATGGTAAAGTTCATTTTCTTGGTATTACACCATGCTAGTATTTAGGTCAGTTTTCTATACAATTACAAATAAACATTCTTCACTTGATGCAATGGACTCGGTTTAACTTTTACATTATCTTTAGGGAACAAGCCGCCATGCGCATTACCATGTTATGTGGGATGAGAACATATTCACTGCTGATACTTTGCAAATAACAATTTGTCAGGAGAACTTCTATCAACTAGTTCTTTTTCATTATTCACCCCTATCAGGTAAAGCTAAAAGTTTAGTTGATATATCCACTTTTCTTTGCCTTGACGTTGCTTCTTTTTATACTTGTTTAATTTTTGTAGTTTTACCAACAACCCTTGTCCTGGTGCTCCCCCATTTTCCTCACCTCCTCCATATAACCCTCCAACTCCAATGCAATCACCAGGTTTTATTCAGATTCACGACTCTTAGGCTGCTCCTAATGCTTCACCTTGGCTGGTATCTTAAGTCTGCCATGTAGGCAAAATGATGATGTGGCACCATAGTTAATGAAGAAAGAGGGTACAATAGTATCTAATCTAGATATCGGTTCGGTCTCAAAATCCAACGCATAAAATTTGTTGTGATCGATCCCGTGCGGTGTCACAATGCTTTAGTACATGTCACAAATAGGCCACAATGCTCAAATACTAGTAAAGATCATGCATGTAATTAAATGAAAACCTAAGATACTACACCATAAGAAACCATGTATTAGGAAGATAGTATCCTAACACTCCTCATGTACTAAGAAACGCACTAAGATATCGCCTATTGGGAGTAGCCTTAAGTCCATGCAAATCATTGAATCCAATATGATTTATGCTTAATGTTCTTCATTGATGTAACATCCTAATTGGGATGAGTGTACTTTCGAAACAATAAAATGCAATGAAACCGATACCGCTATCTATATTGAATGCATTTGTTAAGGTTAAAGCTCAAAAGGAAGAGCTTGATGTCCTTGGGAAGACTAGCCTTCTAAAATCAAATGCAAACTTGTGACTTGCTAGTTAGTACTTACTACTTGCTTACCTAGTCCCTGTCATATATTTACTACTTGCTAGTTAGTAGTTAGTACTACTTGCTTAAAACGCATATGTTACCGTATGATATATTTAAATTTATTTGTTAAACTACTAATCTAGTTGCATTTTGGACATATAGTATGGTGATTGATCTTTATTTGTGCGATATATATGGTTTATGTATTCACGCAATATCCTAATAAGTATTCGTGACCAAGATAATCCATATTCGGTTCGGCATGTATTAGCTTCGTGATCGTGACCGAGACTATCCGCATTCGTATTCTTATCCGACACTGTCCGTGTCCGATTTTGAATCTAAGAAAAAATATGGAAAATAAAATGGATGAGCGATATATCACTGTATCCGCTCCGTTTGCATCCCTACTAAAAAGTGTATTTAGATTTGCCGCTGGTTGTACATTCACTGCTAATCTTTGCAGTATACTTAAATCCTTGGGTTCTCCCCAGAATTTAGCTGCAGACAGTGAGAAAGAAGAATTTTTTTAAAAAATAATCTATTTTTTATTAGAAATTACAAAAATATTCGGTGTTCTTTTTTTTTTTTTGACGAATAGTTGCATGCAGCGAACGATTGGGCGATCGATCGCTCCACCATTAGGCGACTAGAGTCCTATCGCCCAACCGTTCGGCATTTATGGCGCGGTATTGAACCGTTAGGCGTCATTATTGTAGTCGCTCAACAGTAGAGCGACCCAGAGTTCGATCAAATACCAGCGGTTGGGCGATTGGATGCCTATATAAGAAATCATGCCGGTCTCATGCATGCTTGAGGAGGAGAGAGGAAACATTTGGATCCAAAGGCTGGTGGGAGAGGGAGAAAAGAGGAGAGGAGAGGAAAAAGAGGGAGAGGAGAGGAAAAATAGAGGGGAGGAGAGGAAAACAAAGATTCATGAGGTAAGTTTGTTTTATTTTGTATTTTAAATTTTGTAGTAGGTAAATAGTTTATTTAGTACAAATTGTAGTGTAAGTAGTACTCGTATGAAATTTTAGTTAGAGAAAAAAAGTAGAAAATCGAAATGTTGTTGATTTGTATGTAAGTAGCAATGATAAGAAACTTTAGTTAGAGAAAAAATAGTCTGTGAGGGAGTATTAGTGTTTGTTTGTGAGAAGTATTGCGGTTATGTGGTTGCATCGTGGCCTACTATTATTGGGTGAATAATGCGTGACCGAAAGCATAAGGAGGATGAATTATTTTATAAACTAATTAGTAGAAGTTAATTAGTATGAACTAATTGACTTAGGTAATATGTATAGCTCTGTAGAAAGACCGAACATACCTATAGCATTTCGGATTGCAAGTTAGCGTCCGACTAGGATAATGCCCGCTATGGAATAGCTCGGTTTTGATGTTGAATGTAAATATCGTCTTGACGCTCATTGTGGCCTCTACGATAGGCGAAGGGCCTTAGAAATGTAAATCACAATGTAGCGTAACTTGCATATCGTGCGCTATGCGTCGACTAGTTGCAATGTTAGAAATATTTGCGACCATACAATAAGTCATGCTGTACCCACTACATTGAAAGTGCATTACGGTGTTGGCACCGTTCGTGAAGGTCCGTGCGGTGTTGACTTGAGCAGTTTTCGGCAAGCCACTATTGTACACCCAGACGGCGAGAATGCACAAATCGAAGATGTGAAGCATTGGCTCACTCGTAGCTTCTCTTTGAACCCTGAGGTGTGCAGCGTCGACATACAAGGGCTTTGGAGCCGGTCTCCCACGAACATCAGATGGGAGTTGAGAAGACCGACAAGACGGCGGCGAGGTGGAAGGCCTTTATAGAAGGATGTCTGTACTGTGGATATGAGTGTGTGATACTTGTGCAACCATACCCAAAAGAAGCTGCAGGGCCCCCATGGGATATCATTCGGTGGTGCGGCGGTTCTCGGTGCCCAAAGATGTTGGTGAAGAAGAGGACCCGAGAGGGTCAGGTTACTGAAGAGTTCAGAGAATGTTGCTTGTGATCAACTCGTACGCGGTAGATAGAGGAGAGGAAGATCGACCACCGCATGGTGAGCCTACGAGACATCTTGATGAAGGAGAGCATAGGGATTACATATTGCATCAAATAGAAAACGATGACCGGATGGCCTTGGCTGAAGACGAAGCTTTATAAGAAGGCAGCGAGGACAATTCCGATGAGGATGAAGCTCCCATCCCCCGAGAATGGAATAGATTGACGCCGAGGGTCTATCTACGCATGACGAGCACGAATCGCCGTGGGAGTACCATGCCACGGAGGTTCGGTTGCACTCAATGTTTGTCGATAAGACATCCTGCAGGATGCCATTAAGTATGGGCTATGTCTATCGGCGGACATTTCGAATCGTCAAATCTAGCCAAGAGCGATTACACCGTGAAATGCGAAAGGCCGGTTGTCCATGGCGAGTGCACGCATAGACCAAGTATGAGACTCATTTGGATTGTCTCGAAGGTGGAGCCGCTCTCCTACATGCTCAGTAGTGTTTTGTGCAGACATCGTAACCTAACGTCGACCTTCATAGCCAATTTGATGTATGGAGAGATAGTGGAGAAGAAGGATGTGGAGGCCAAGCACATTATGGTGGCTATTGAGAAGAAATTCAAGTACAAGATCAGCTACACGAAGGCATGGCGTGCGAAGCAGAAGGCTTTGGAAAGACGGTTTGGATCTTTTGAGGTGGCGTACGACAACCTTCCTCGTATGCTTTAGGTGCTGCAGGAGAGAAATCTGGGCACGTACACTGCTGTAGAGGACATGCCATCTAAAATTCCGTGAGGTTTTTTGATATTGCGTAGGGCCTTCTTATCCTTCGGTCCCTGCATCGAGGCTTTTAGGCATATGCTGCCCGTGATCTCAGTGGACGGGACCTTTTTGACCGGGAAATACAAGGGGTAGATCCTTACCACCATAGGCGTTGACGGGAACAATCAAATTCTGCCATTAGCCATCGCATTTGTTGAAGGTGAGAATTTTGATAGCTGGTTGTGGTTCCTTCGACATCTGAGGGTGGGAGTTGTTCGAGCTCGTCCTGGTGTGTGCGTGATCCATGATCGCCACGCCGGGATGCTGAAGGCCATAAAAACACTTCAGGAAGACCCGGATGAGCCGTTTCCTTGGCCGGATATAAGGAGTAGATGGTGTATTCGCCACTTGGGGCCAACTTTTTCAAGAAGTTTCGGCAACCCTTGGTGAAGCTATTCAAGAGGTGGCTATGCGTAACCAAAGAACGCAAATTTGACGCTTATGGGCGCCGCTTTGATGAACACAAAGCAGAAACACGTGGACGCGAGGAACCAGGGAGCAGAGTCTGAACCTGCTGGTCCGAGGCGGAGGACCTCGAGGAACATCGAGTGCTTTTCCCACTGGATCGAGACCTAGCCGTTGGACAAGTGGTCTCTGCTGCACGACACGGACGGGGCAAGGTACGGCATAATGACTACTAACCTTGCGGAGGTGTACAACTGGGTTCTTAGGGGCCTTCGTTGTCAGCCCCTCGTCGCCATCGTGGAAGGTGTTACGCGCAAAGACAATCGGGTATTTCGAGGAGAGGCATGCAAATGCCGCGACTTCATGTCACCAACCCTCAAACACCGTCTTTGCTCAAGATTACGACATACATGCAGGCGAAACGATGAGAAGGGCGATCGCACACGGTGTACACGATGGGCAATATGGAGCATCGTTTTGACGTGCTCCTCCGGGATAGAGCCGGATTTGGGACGGCTCGTTCTCTTATCACCCACGAGGTATGCCTTGGAGATCATGTGAACGAACCTAGCTATACGTGCAACAAACCGAAGCTCTTACACAAGCCATGCTCTCATGTGCTTGCCGCATGTGGGACTGTGCGCATGGACCCTTTGAACTTTGTGTCCGAGTACTTCTTGAAGGAGAGGTTGGTGCAGGCATGGACTGGCGAGCTTAGGGGCTTTAGGGTTGTGGGTAACTTCACCACCTTTGATATTGCAAAGAGGATCTGGATTCTAGATATTGACATGCTGAAGGGTGGCAAGTGTCATCGGCAGAGTCGTCGTATTACCAATGATATGGACGAAGCACAAGCCGGGGCGTTGGGTAGACGTTGCGGGCATTGCGGCCAGGAGGGCCACACAGCCAGAACATGCAAGGCACCAGCTGAGGAGTAGGCACTGCCATGGTTTGCGTTAGCACTTCTTGCGATGTGCGCGATTAATACCGTCGATGTAGATTGTCATCATGTACTTTGTATTTTTCATGTAACTGTTCTGGAACTACCCAATTTTTATTTTCATGTATGTAATGTCGTAACACATGTATCGTACGTTGCACATAATGTTTATGTAAGTGCTGTAGTACTATCCCTTTTTTATTACTTTGGAAAACTGTACTACTAGGTAGTACTTTTTTATTTGTTTGTTTGGAAGTTAAATGTACTATTCTTTACATTTGATGTTTCATTCAGCGTATTTGCTAACTTGAAGTTGTGTTGCAGGTATGGCTCACGGATCGGATGGAATTTCGGCCTCTGGAGGAGCGCATCGATCAAGCTACATCGCGCATCGCGTCGTGTCCCGCATCCTGCGAGTGCCGCTTTGCAACGCGATCGACTTGAGGGTGATCCAAGACGCGACACCTCGGGTGGCTGGAGGTCGGACCCACACGACGATGAGGTTAGTATATGTCCACACTATCTTCTCGCCATACATTACCTTCGTACTAACATTTTGTTACTTAGAGGCTCGGCCGGCTGTCTACTACCTATCGTCCAGATGGTGCAAGCCACGGATGAGGACGAGCGGCAGAAGCTTTTCGCGATCGGCGACGTCCAGAGACGCCCGGTAAAAGCGGTCACGATGCTTCCTGTTCGACCGCTCCCTGCTGACAGCGCTTGTGGACCGGTGGCGACCAGAGACTCACACTTTCCATCTCCCATTCGGGGAGATGGCCCCTACCCTACAGGACGTCTCTCTGCTTTTTGGCCTCCCTATCGTGGGAGGTGCCGCCTTCCCGCAAGAGTCTCCGGACGACTGGCGCGAGGACCTTCTGGCCAGGTTTCAGGGAGTCCTTCCGCCTGCGGTCGCGGGTGGGTACTACGTCTTCCCAGAGGCATAGAGGCATGGCCCGCCCTTGCGGTGGTTGTTGCAGTTCTGGGTACGTATTCGACGCCGTTCGTATTGGAAGTGCGGCGCTCTCCTTTCCGTACTACGGTGCGACTAGCTTTTTCCTTGTGCATGTCGAGCGGATGGACCTGCGCCATGACGACCAGCGGTGTCACGCCACCTCGGCGTTCTTGTTGTGGCTGTTTGGTTGGGTCTTTGTTCACCAACAGCCCACAGCGACACCGTCGACGCGAGGCTCATCACAGACGCTAGGGCCATCGCAGAGCGGAGGCCCCAGATCGGTGGGGTTCGCCGTGCCACCGCCACCTATCGCGGCTTGTGCGACGCGTGCTTGAGTCAAGGCGAACTCCATTCTCACGGGTGTCCTCTCTCTCGCGCTTGTGGTCGTTCGGCGCTTTAGCCTCGGGCGGCCTGATGGACGGATACGCAGCACGGGCTGGATATGTACAACGCAGACGAGGTGGACTGGCCGACGATGGGCTCTCTTTGGTGTCGGCGACGGCTACGTACTCTTTCTCGCGACTAATTTCTTCATATTACCGATCGTTCCATCTAATATGTTGTGTTCCTTACAGTCCGATTCGCGCCGACGCAGGTGACACGCGGCGTCTGGCCGCTCGTGGAAGCGATTCGACCGCTCACGGCGGATGACGTTCGTTAGGAGCCATACTACGCCTCGAGGTACTTGCCCACGCTCCCCACGGGCTGTCCTCGCCGTGCTGCGCAAGACCAGACTATTAGTCGACCCGCAGGCGCTTGTCTTCGACGCGTCTTCGTCCGAGGACTTACGGGCGCATCGTGATGCGCCCGATTAAACCTTCGGCAGAGGTTCGATACCGATTAGGCGTCTAGTGCGGCGGCGTGCGGGTGAGTAATCGGCATACATCGTTGTTTGTCTTTGTTGTCTCACGCGCGACTTCTAACTACATGTTACGCCTTGCGTACATGAGGAAGGAGTCCATCGCGCACGCCGGGCGAGTAGGAAGGAGTCCGTCCAGCAGCCAAAGCCGGTGAGGGTCACCAGACCACGCTCGACACCGACGCTACAGCGAGGCGGATGCTCGACTGCACCACGCCCGACACCGAGCGCTACCGACGAGGTCGGATGCTCGACCGACCACGTCCGACACCAACGCTACAGCGAGGCGGATGCTCGACCGCACCCGACACAGTGGCGTCGCGCAGCGTGTCAGACGTGCCACACTTCGCTGTGGACTCCTTCGCACGCGCCATGGCGCTAGCCGAGGGTACGTCACGTCTCTGTTTGTTAGCACGCATCGCGTCTTTTATGAACTAATAATAGTTTGTCAGGCGGTACATTGCCCTATGACGGAGGGGCCTACTCAGTGACGTGGGCGCTTGAGGAGTTCTTGGTGGACGACGACCCAAAGACCTTAGCCCACACCGGCCACACCCGCCGAGGTTCTCGTCGAGTCCACGGCTCCTCCGGTGCGCCAATACCCACACAAGACACCAAGGTTGTCCACCCTTCGCCTCGGTCCTCGTCGGATCGGGGCTCTGACCGTCTTTCCTCTCGGGCCGAGGCCCCGACACCCAACCAGCAGAGGAGGGCGCCCAAGCGAGCCCGTGGGGAGGACACGGAGGTGGAGTGGGCGGTGGGGACGCGGGAGGGGATGCTGGTGGTGCGGTTGGGGGGGGCTAGTAGGGGCATCTTGTCGCACTAGTTGTACATTTGCACTTAATATATGATGCATAATACTTTTGCGTTCTTCTGTGTACTCATTCATATAATGCATGCTTGTTCAATGCATATCGACGCCTATAGCTTAATGCACATGACACCTCGATGCAACATCAACTCGATAAATGACAACCGCAATGACGCGTCCACCATTTTCTTACATGCGTTACGAGATTGAACTGTAATTGCGTACAGAAGGGGAGACTACATCGCGAACGCGAATTTCCTTCAACGCTACCACACGATTCCTCCTCGGGCCTGGTAGCTCGTGGACGCGAATTTCCTTCAACGCTGCCACATGATTCCTCCTCGGGCACGGTAGCTCGCGGACGCGAATTTCCTTCAACCCAATTGCAATTCACCAATACTATATATGGATGTTTTGGCTACCATTCACCTCACTCTTCATTTCCTCTTCTCCTTTCTTCCATTGTTAGACAGATGTCTTCGCATCATCTAACTTTCGAGTGAAGCGCACAATTACAATCATCTGCGGCGGAACTGGTTTTGCCCTCATTGCGATGATCCCATGAATGTGTTTACCTCACATACGCCAACGAATCCATCTCGAGTGTTCATGAGGTGTTCAAACCTTCACGGTAACTTGCGCCTAATCACCCCAATCAATTTCATTCAAACAAAGATGTTGTTTTTCTTTCACTTGAAGTCGCAATTATTTTTCAGAGCACAACATGTCGGTTTTGGCGTTGGGGTGACGAATTTGTCCCAAAGCTTCAAGATATTGCATCGCAAATTGTCTTGCTTTGCAAGATGACTCTTGTGGTATTGCTGCATTTCGTCCAATGACTCGACCCTCCGAGCCACCAACGCAGAACGAAGATAATAGACTTAAAAGACTGGATGAAAGGATGGAAAGAGTTGAGAACATGCTTAATAAATTAGTTAAGCTAGTTAGTTTTGTGGTCTTTCTTCTATTATTTCTTGTTGTTGCCAAATAGAAGTTTATTTGTAATGAGATGTAATGTCCACTCTTTACTTATGCATCGCAGTCCGTCATGAATGAGAATAAACCAGTGACATTACCTACCCATGAATGAGTTTGTTCGATGCATATAACTTACAACACACGACACATCAATGCAACATGTCAACTCGATAAAAGGCAACCGCAATAACGTGTCCACCATTTAGTTACATGCATTAGGAGATTGAACATAAGTGCGTACATAAGGGTAGACTACCGACGTACAAGCTTCTCCGCCCGTGCCTAATTGTACAAGGTACCTCTCGCTAGCCACATAGAGTGTTCTCCAGTTGGTCGCCTCGGACGTGGTTGGCTGTCGTTGTAGTGGCACGCACATATGCATCTAGGGTTGGCACAACAGCATGTGGGATCATACGAACTTCCTATGTTCACGACCTCCTCATTGCTCCTCTCACGCTGCATCTGTTGGCGGAGGTCATCATTTTGCTCCTTGAGATCGTCAATTTGCGCCTCCAAATCAAAGATTCGGTTCCACAATACATCCAAGTACCTCACAGCATGTCCTTCATGGGGAGGATTGATCTAGCGGGTGAAGTTGCATTTCGCCATCTGCTATAAGGGACGGTTAGTACGGAGGATGTATTAGCAATAACATGAACAAAACTATTTACCCCAGCGTATGGGCATCGGAAGAAACGCCGTCCACCATCGAAAGGGCCGTCTATGACCTGCACGACCGTGTCCTCCCGGTGTCCGCATTTCGGCCATACCGGTTGAGCACGCTTCTTTGGCATCAACCGGTAGTTAGGGCCGAAGTCCTCCTCCTTTGACGCTGGTTCCGGCTTCGGCGACCCCGGTTGGACTGGTCCCTAGGCGTTTACCATCATTTGTTACTATAAGACGGAGAAGGTTCTTCTTCCTACGGTTTGAAGGGTCGAGTGGTCCTAATTTCGAAGCGTGGGGCGTGCATTTTATAGTTCCAGCGGTGGGAGGCTAATAAAGCATTTTATAGACAAGACCAAACGGGCGGGAGTTTGCGCAATGACAAGACAAAATGGGGCGACCTTGCAAAGGATTTAGACCAAACGGGCCGACAAACTTTGCGCAGCGACAAGACCACACGGGGCAGCTTTACACAGTGACAAGACCAGACGGGGCTGGCAGTTTTGCGCAGCGACAAGACCACACGGGACAAGACTTCGCAAGGAAAGACGTGACAACACTCTGCCTCGCTAGCTTTTCAGTCCGATAAGACACACACTCTGCAAAGCAAGACATGACTTCTCACTACAAAGTAATACGTGACAACACTATGCCTTGCCAGCTTTCCAGACCGACATGACAACACTCTACCTCCTCAGCTTTTCAGAATTAAAAGACAGGACTCTATACTCTGCATGAAATTAACCACACCATGCCAACCATGAGGCTTATAAAAGGGGGTTGAACCAAACCCAACACTACACAACGTGAGTTATCAAAAATTTACATCCTTTTTATGATTTTCACTATACGGTGCCCTTACATATGAAATCGCAGGACATGGACGACTTCGACATACCACCCGACGTGGGCGATCCGCGACAAGGCAAGGAAAGGCTCATGCGGTGAGCACTCGCCGCCACAAACTTATCCGTCGCCGGCGTAATCCGTATGGATGACGTGAGTTATCAAAATTTACATCCTTCTTACGATTTTCACTATACGGTGCCCTTACATATGAAATCGCAGGACATGGACGACTTCGACATACCAAATTTCGTGGGATACCCCGCGACAAGGGCAAGAGAAAGACTCATCTGTGAGTGGCCGCCACAACATATCCGGTCTCCCGGGCGTAATCCGTATGGACGACGTGAGTTATAAAAAATGTACATCCTTCTTACGATTTTCACTATACGGTGCCCTTACATATGAAATCACAGGATATTGACGACTTCGACATACCAGCCCGACGTGGACAGTCCCGTGACAAGGGCAAGGGAAAGGCTCATGCGGCTGAGCCCGGCCGCCATAGCGTATCCGGTCGCCCGGGTGTAATCCGTATAGACGACGTGAGTTATGAAGAATTTACATCCTTCTTACGATTCTCACTAGACAGTACACTTACATCATGGAATCGCAGGACATGGACGACTTCGACATACCAGCCCGACGTGGACAGTCCCGCGACAAGAGCAAAGGAAAGGCTCATGCGGCTGAGCCCGACCGCCACAGCGTATCCGGTCGCCCGGGCGTAATCCGTATCCACGACGTGAGTTATGAAGAATTTATATCATTGTTACGATTATACGAAAATAACAAATATACCAACCAACATCGTCACGACACTATTATTTTGAAAATAAATAACATCATACGATCAGATTTGCTAAATCACTAATTAATTACAAAAACAGGTGGTACCCCCTGTCGCCTTACGGTTGGGCGACAGGAACCTGTCGCTTAACCGTCGGGCGACTGAAGTGTTCATGCCGAATGGTTGCGCGATAGAACTTCAGTCGCCTAATAGTCAAGCGACTGGATCCAGTCGCCCAATTTTTCGGTAACAGACGGCTACTTTTGTAAAAAAAGAACACTGGAATATTTTTGTAATTTCTAATAAAAAAATAAATTATTTAAAAAAAAAATTCGAGAAAGAACGAAGACAGGAGAGCCAAACCCAAATTCCGTAGCAGGGGAGGTGGGAAGTAGGCAGACCAATCCAATGGCCAAGACCCAAACCTTCTCCTCCCATTTCTTGACTTCCTTCTCTCGCCGCCCACCTCCCTCCTCCACCTTCTTCTCCTCAGGCACAAGAGCCCCCCCTCCGCTCACCTCTTCTTGGTCTCCTCCCAGGCACAGGGCGCGCCGCCGGGCCCTCACGGCCGCGTCTTCCCTCCACCTCGGGCCGGAGGAGATCGCCGAGCTAGCGCGCAACAAGGTTGGTTGTAACTTGGTACCCAGCCAACCAATCTTTTGTTCTTTCTTGTGATTGGTACGCAAAAACTCCATTCGTTTTCTTGAAGGTTTTGATTGCGGCGACGGTGGCGAGCGCGATCGGGCAGCTGTCGAAGCCCTTCACTTCCGTCAAGAATGGGGGCGGCGTCGACATCAGGGCCACCGTCCGGTCCGGGGGGATGCCCTCCACCCATTCCGCGGTGAGATGATCGTTCCCTGACCATTGCCTCCTATTTTTGTGTTACCGGTGTGTGTAAGGATGCCTGTTGGCGGCTGAATTTAGGCCCTGTTTTGGATAAGGGTGTGCTGTGCTGTGCTGTGAGTGAACTAGTTACAGCCTTACAGGGGAGGTATTTACCATATCTAACAAAATAATTTTTCTTTCTTATTTGTCACAATGAACAATTTAACTGATGGCCATGTATGTACATTCTGAAGAGTAGTTTGTTACATGGAGGTTTCTGAAATACAACGCAGTCCCAAATGAAGCCTTAGTATGGTGTTGAGATATTTAAGCGAGAGAGTAATAGCACAAAAGGTTACCCCGGGAATATATACTATCCAAGAGGAATCGATGTGAAGTCTTTTTCCAAAATAATTTGTTCTTCATTTTAGTGTGATGTAATTATGCTCAATCATATCTTTTCGGGGGTAAAGCTATTTACTCGTATCGAAGAGGAATCGATGTGATGTCTTCTGCCAAAATAATTTGTTCTTCATTTTAGTGTGATGTAATTATGCTCAGGCCCAATCATATCTTTTTGGGGGGTAAAGCTATTTACTCTGTCAAATTGACAATTCAAATGGTTCTAACTGTTATTCCCGATGTTCTAGGCGGTTGCAGCAGTGACTACCTCGCTTGGGCTAGAAAGGTAGCTTCTTAAAAATTCTTTTGGCTCAGGTCTTATATGCTTCTGCTTCACTGTGTGTTTTTATTTTTCTTGATTATGGGTTTAGTATGCAGGGGGTTTGCAGACTCCATATTCGGGATGTCGGTAGTGTTTGCAGCGATTGTAATGTATGACGCTCAGGTATGCTGGCTTTTTATGCCTTTTTTTTGTCTTGTATGTCTCTCTGCTAAATTTTCAATCTGATAGTTTATCAGTATCAATCAGTTTATTGATCATACAAGTGTCCCAATCATGTGATTAGCTTTTTGTATTTTCTCTGAAGCTTGCCCATCTTATGAGGATTTTCCTCTCATCTTTATTCACTGTACAAATTGTGTCGTAGCTTTGAATTGCTAGATTTGCAGAAATGCTCCTTAATCAGTGATTTTAACATCTCTCCAAGTTCCTCTCAAAAGGATATGAAGATATTAATACTAGGCACAGCAGGAGATGAAGATGCTAAAAGCCAGGCACAAAGTTTTGTATGTCAGCAACTAGCCAGCTTGATAATAAAGCTGAAAACTGAAATATATGTTACCACATCATCATTTTGTCCCTTTTGGTTTTGGAACACAATGTGTACACAAAAGTTTAGCTTGAGCCTTGAGCAAGGTATTAAATGGGTACCTCATAAACCAGTATCTTAATGTTGACAATAACGTAGCTTAACTGCATTCTCCCTATCCCCTAATTTTAGTCTAAAATTTGATAACTTTGTTAATGGATGGTTTTTACGTAGTTGTCCATTTTTACGTGCAAAACAGAATGATGTGCCAAAAGTATTGCTAAACTCAAGTTGGGCATTCATTTTATCAAAACTTAATAGAAACATGAGAACATATTGCATTATCAAGGATGTAAGTCTCTTAATAGCTTAGGGATTAATTTGTGTACTTTAGAGCTATGTATTGGCCTAGATGTCCGCATTGCTGGTGCATTTTTTCTTCATGAAATTGGGAGGTGATACTGTCTGGTTTGCAGATATTCAAGGTTGGTATTAAATGTGACATTTGATAATCGTGATATGTATGACTCATGGAGCACTATTGTCATGAACCTTAGTTTATCGGGGTAAATACCGTACAGAGGAGGGGCCGGCATGGCTCGGCTCAAGGAGAAGGGGTCTTAGGAGAAAAGAGGGACCATGGACTGAGATAATAAACCTTGGGAGAGACTTATGAATGGTGCGGCTCCTCTCTTTATATAGATGAGGTTAGCCCTAACAATATAGAAACTATCATATCTAATGCAACCAATCAACTGAGGATAAGATAATATCTATACTTTCTAAATATGAAGATATGCATCTAACTATTCCTAATATAAAGGAAACAACTAAACCAATCCGTTCGGGCACTGGTCATGTGCATGAACAGTACACATGAACAGTATTTTCTGCCGTAACACATGGCCGTAGCTCCCCTTGGCCCATGCCCATGACAACTATGTTAAAGTTTTCCTTCTGATTTCCCCGTAGTCATATGTATAGCCCACAGCCACTTTACGCACACATCACCTAAAGTGAGAGAGAGCTTCCATAAATAAACGATATATTCTGCCCTCTGGTAGACATGTCATGTGGACTGTTTTTTTTTCTTCTCACTTTCCTGTAGTATGTTTGCAATCCCAACACATTCAAAAAGGAAAAAATGTTTGTTTTTTTTTTTCTTTCTTTCTTGAAGTTCTATTTGAGTAGCAGACAATGCACTGTGTAGTATGATGTTCCTAGCATTAGCTAATATATTCCGACCTAAAAAATATGTTAGTTTGCACTGGAGTATGGAGCACTATGTTGTGCCTTTACTTCAAGTGTGACTTTCAGGGATATCTGTGTGGGCAGTGGCTTTTTCCTAGCTTTCGTTCTTTGTTCACATCTGAAACCAGTGCGTGTCTACCTTCCTGTCATGGTCGGCATTACATATAAGCGATGTGGGCTAAGGGCCACCGACGGGCCCAAGGTGCCAATCGAGCTACAGTATCAGGACGTGCTACAGTAGTGGCCACACTACGGTAGCTGGGCCCGGGACACTTGGAGCGCAAGCAAAGGACAACAGCCGAATTAGTTAAGATATGATTTGATTAGGTATCAATCCTTACAGATAGAAAGTTATGATTTGATTAAGATCCCAATCTCTTATAGATGGAATTAGTTATTGTTTCCAAATATTGCTTATGCCGCCTATATAAGGCTAAGCATTGTTTGTTGTAGAAAATGCGGTTTTAACAAATACATAAAATTAATTCCATCAAGATCATAAGATAATAAAGCCTTAAGCCACCAGCATATAAATGACTTTAATGACCAAGCCAACATGAGCAAAAGTAAAACATCCATGGCATTTAAGCTGAATGAAAAGCTAAATATATACCACATGTATATGTAAGATATCAGCATAAATCTCAGATATTTGAAGTTAATGAGAGCTCTCAGATGGCGAGTTGCACTTGATACAAACTTGGCCATCTCAGTACTAAGGGCTATTTTCTTCATTAATTGAATTTGACAATTACAAAACAGATCTTGAGCCCAAACTAATGCTTTTCTAGTATGCCAAATTTTATTTTAAAGCAATAGCTTCAACTTTCAATCCAGAGAATCATATATTTATCACTGTGAATAAAAACACAAAACAACATAGGACCTTCGATAACTGAAATCTCGGTCAAGACAACAGAGAATACTCAACTATATCGACAACAAGCCAATTTGATGAAGAGAACAACCATGCAAAAATTCACAGAGAAACAATCTCACATAAACAAATGATCAACCTCCTTTTAGCTAGCATTGAGCAACAGAAAGAAAGAAGCTATATAAAACTGACACTAGAAAGCATAGAAATATGGCTCAAGTCTATTTCTATTACCAATTCAATCTTAGACTTTGACAATCATCATCGAGCTAACTGAACCCACAAAATCACTAGCAATATCTCCTAGTACTAACAACAAATCAATTCTAGATTTGAACCAGTACAGAATATATATATATATATATATATATATATATATATATATATATATATATATATATATATATATATATATATATATATATATGCAAAGTGACTCGCAACAGATGGTAGAAATACTCACAAAGCCGGTGGTACTCAGAATCACCGAGAAGCAAACCGGACAAGGCATGCCACAGGGCGCTGTCTCAGAAAACCTAGCGCCCTGCTGTGCCGCGGTGAGATGACGAGGTCGTCGGAGATACAATGTCCTTCTTCGCACTTCGGGACACACCGAATCACGAAGTTGAGGTACTGGGATATACCACCCAAGACAACTGAGAAGCACTAGCCTAGTACTCCCAAGAACACCAGTCAGCAATCAAACCGAAGGTCACCTTCCTCTCCAAGATTAAGTCCACAGTCGGTCAATACCACCAACCGAATGCACAAATCCCTGATTCCCAACCTCAGCACCAACAAAGAGATGGCACTAGAGATAGAATTGGCCGGATGCACACCGGTATAGGTTCGGATCAATCACACAGGAGATCAATCACACAAAACCAAGAACTAAATCGGGAGGAAGAACATGACTTAAATTTTGGGGAACTCACTTGAATTTTTCGGGTACCAGTAAAGATCAGAGGAGACCGGCCTTTTGTAGAGAAGGAGGGAGAACAGATCTCAACTGCAGCAGCTAACCGCTCGAGCGCATCGTGCCCTAGCCATGCGCTAATCTCGCGACACCCACGAACAGGCCGAGACCAAACCATCGAGCAGCCTGCTCAAACTGCTGCCTCCGGTTGAAAACCACAATCTCAACCCTTATCTCTTCCTATCTCTCAAAGACAAGTGGGCCCCATCACTTTTTCTTTTCTTATCTAATTCTTCTTTTCTCAAAATGGGAAATTACCAATTAGACCTCAAAAAACCAACATTGTTATCAATTCAGCAAGCAAAAATTAGCAAACTCTTCCCTATCTCCTTGTTTCCTCCGTCACGGTGCTCGGGCGGTCGAGAAGCCTGGACCTCGACCCGTGACACTTCCCTTCTAAAAGGTGAATATTTTTCAACATGGTGCAAGCCACGAGTAAGTTAATTATTTATATTAACTTTATGAGATCATTCTTGGTGCCTATAAATTTTGCATTTCATATTCTGAATCAGTGCATTTCAACATGGTCAATTTCGCCTTAGCTTGATGTGGGCATGCAGCTATAAAAAGCTTGACCAGTCCAATTAGTAGCCTGTCTGTTGAAATGACCACCGTACATTGCCAGTAGATGTTCTCATGTATGTTATCCTTTATACTAAATTAATGCCACATCGCCACACTGTCTGAGTTGTTCAGTTGTTTATGAGCTCACAAAGATCAATCTAGCTTGATAGCATTGTTTTGAGATTAGAAATCTGCTATGCGCTTTCATAAAAAACTTCTAAATTACCAGAGTTAATGCTCATGTCATACTTATTTGATGTTTTCAATAGGGAGTTAGAAGAGAGGTGGGCAAGCATGCAAGGCTTTTGAAGAAGTTATGGACCCTTACAGAGAAGACGGCTCAAAATTCGGAGGACAGTGGCTTGGTGAATTCCATCTCTGAACTCCACTCCGCAAAGCCCGAGAGGGCTGCCGAGCTCGTTTCTGTTCCTGAGAAGGCGACTTCTTCACACCGATCAAATGCGAGCCCCTCCTCGAGACACAGCTCTGGGACCAAATCGTCAAGATTGAACGCGCTCCGAAGCTCAGAACCGAAGTTAACCGAATTGACAGAACTAAAGCAGGCTTACACCGAAGAGTGTGACCGGTTGAGCGAATCCGTTGGCCACACAGAGCTCCAGGTTGTAGTAGGTGCCTTGTTAGGCTTTGTTGTAAGCTTAGCTGTTTATGCAACACTGTAACACTATCATTTTTACATTCTTAGTTACACGTCTGATAGATTGTTGCTCCACAGTAACACAAGTGATTGATTGCTACCAGCAATATATACTTTCCTGTTACATATTCATCAATGTTTCATGTGATCCAGTGTGGTTTCTTCCGAGTCTTTTAATTCTGCGCAAACTTGAGTTTGAGCCTGAACGGTTGTTGCATCTCTTCGCTAAGAAAGTGCAGAGAAAAGCAAGCTAGTAGTATTACTACTAGACATACGTACATATATTTATGTTCTCCATGCGCACGAACTTTGATGTGCGTGGTGAGACAATTAACTAATCATGGTTTGCACCGTGCATTGCTGGCTGCACTCTGCTTCTGCTGGCCTGCTTGGGATGTGATGGCCCGGAAGAAGCGTAACGCAGCTGGCGTTGCTTCCTTCCTGCGGAATATCGTTCGTACATAAATTCATTGGTCTTAGTAAACAAAGAAACCTTACGGCCTAAAGCCAAAGGACGAAGGGGGAGGCTAGGGCTTAAAAAAATATTATGTTAAACCTACTGTATACTGTAATACTAATGTATGATCTATCAAACTTTATAAGTAATCGAAATTTGCTTGAAATCGTTTTGCGAAATGACAGCACTGAAATTCAAGTCAAATTAGTCAGGGCTGTTTATTTCATTCAAAAAACAAATAGTTCCGAAGTGACCGATTGAAGAGGACAAAATTTCCATTTTTCTATAGGCATGAATGCTAAGTGAGTAATTCATGCTAGTAAGGTGAAATGAGTTTTGCAAAATATACAAAGTACAGAAATAAATGAAGAAAGAAAAGTTTAGCATGACTAACCCGTGAACCATTCACCACCCCCATCATTAGCATCCTGCATCCCCACCAACCTTCCTCACCTGCCAAAAATCGGAAAATTTTGTGTGTGAATGTTTCAAATCAAAATTTGATTTTATATTTTTTTTTTAAAAATTAGAGCAAAATTCAAACAATTTCGTTTTTTTGATCGGTTTGTATACCTACCAGCCTTGCTATGGCCGAAATTTCCGATTTTCGGCCGAAGTTTTGAACACTAGTCCCACTAGCCCGCTAACCCCGCAAGTTCATCACACTGCCGCTAGCATTGTTGCCGGCTTGCCGCCCGCTGTGCTCCCACCACCGCCCCAACCTAACTTAATAGCACTCAACAACTATCATTGACTATCTTTTGCTGCTAGTGCCCCTGAAATCTAACTCGATCACTAGGCTCGTGGCCATCGCATAACGGCCATGAGCAAACTGCAACTTGTCTGCAAGAGGCAACCTGGCCAAGTTGCCAGCAATTTCTAAGGTTGAGGAGTGTTTATCGCCGGCCACCATTGATCTCGTTGTCAACTATCATGGATCGCAAGTCTCCGCCTATCCCCCCTTTCTGTCCCTTCCGTCCGGATGAATGTGATGCTCGTCCGATCAGACGATTCACGTAACAGCCGCACCAGAATAGACATGTAGAGTTTAATGTATACCAATTACTTCACCCAAAAGATGAACCAGTGAAGGTAGAGGAGCATAGTCCCTCTGCCTTTGGATGATTCTGGACCTGGAACAGTGCTATGATAAAGTACAGTCACAGTACCTTGCCATTCTCTCTCACAACTTTTACTGTGCTCATGTGCCTTTATGCCTTCAAGGCCGAGGATGTGCATCCGTTGTGGAAAGATGGGAGCAATATACTCATACTCTAACACGACTTTAACACTGAATCATGCGGTTGTCCATACATTAGGAGTTCCTTATGTATTCTTCACAAATCACAGAGGAAAACTGAAAACTAGAGTGTTATAAACATGAATTAAGAAGAACCACCTGAGAAGAGGAAGCACAGAAAAGAACTAATTCATCTAGATTTCCAATTTGAAGGCAACTAAATACAGTGCATGTCGTTCCTAGTTTGTCGATGGTATATGGACACAAAATCATTCATGAAACAAGAAATGAGATAGCGACACAAAAAAAGCAACCAGATAACGCATGCAGTATACCTTTACTTTGGTTACTATCAACAGATTATGTCTAACATCCAACAGCGGATACACTAGTGGAAAAAAAGTTTGAATAAAACTGTCAATAACAATTCTTAATTTGTGGAACCATAATTGGGCCATCTATCTTTGCATTTATCTCCAACAAGCAACCTAAGAAGCAAGAGTGCAAGACTAACTGCCTAAGCCAAAATGTGAACATCATAAGAGATCCTGATCATGCCCAACCACAGTGAAGAATGGAAATGGCATTGCATGCATGCATGGCCCATACAGTGCACTGTATATTCATTTAGAAGCATTAAACTTCATACCAAAAGGCAGATCAAATTAACCAGTCTAACAAAAAACATGACCTGATCCGATCAACTGCTCAACATGGCAGCCAGCTAAGCTTAATCAAGGTCCATGCATGAAGCATCTACTTGGGGAACCTGAGGACGTCGGCGGCCTCGCAGCCGAGGTACTGCAGTGGAATCCTCTGCATGGAGGTGCCGCCCAGCTCCATGAGCTGCTGATGATTAGACGACATTGCAGCTGATGATGCTGCGGAGATCTTGCCCTGGAAGAGCTGATCCAGGTTCTGGTGCGAGGCGAGGAGCTTGTCCAAGATGGACCAATCCGTGGCGGCGAAGCGGTGGTCGCCGACGCCTGCGCCGCCTTGGAGCATCCCGTTGCTTCCGTTCGATGTCAGCTTCATCAGGTTCTGGGAGCACTCGACGTCGAGCGAGCTCATGGCGACGGTGGGTGGGCAGTGAAGGAGGGAGGGGACTGGGACTGGCTGCTGCTCGGCGCTCATCAGCTGCGGGAGCTGCATGGAGGGGTCGAAGGAAGGGAAGTCGTAGTGCTGCATGAGGTGAGGGTTGTGCTTCTGGTCCGTGGGCATTGCGCCAGGGACCGGAACGGGGAAGGGGTGGAGCTCGTCGTCGTCCACTGCCGCCATCTCCGTCGGGTTGATGCCCCTCTGGTAGTTCTTCTTCTTGAAAACCCTACACACCACCCAGCCATCTTCCTGCATTCCAGATCAGATCTTGGTAAATAAAGCTAGTGATCAATTAGCATGCAATACATGTTTGGAACTGCTTGAATTCGTGTTTGATGATGCAAATTATTCGGTATCAAGTTTTCCAAAGAAACATAATATTCATGATACTGAGATTGATGACTTGAAATGACATTTCATGGATGGAAACGATGAAAAGAAAGGAGCGGTAAGAAATGTTTCTCTTGTTTGAGCAAACTAGTAACGGAACAGCGCAGTTTCAGTCAAGTATCTCTCCGAGCTTCCTGGTATTTAAGATCTAGACATGATCGAGGTTTAATCTAGATTCTCAGGCAACGTTCCAAATGATAAACTCGCTGGCCTGAGTTAATTAGTGCAGGATTTGCTTACCTGAACCTCAACGTTGTCTTCATCGAGGCGGTACTCGTGCATGATCCAATCAGTCTTTTTGCCGTGGGGAGCCCTCCCGACGTAGAACACGAGGGTCTTCCTCATGCCGATCCTCCTGGCGTTGCCGAGGAGGATGGCCTTGTCCCGCCCCGTC
Source organism: Phyllostachys edulis (assembly GCA_036346405.1). NCBI lineage: Eukaryota > Viridiplantae > Streptophyta > Magnoliopsida > Poales > Poaceae > Phyllostachys > Phyllostachys edulis. Next base: position 273,972 of record JAYEVD010000491.1, on the reverse strand, counting down.
GCCTTCCAGAACCCCGCCGTCGTTGCCCGGTTCGTCCTCGTCCCGGTCGGGTACTTCTTGTCCTTGTGGCTGAAGAAGTACCACTCGTTCTGAGGCCCTGTCCCTATTCTGCACCTATCTGCGGTCATGCACCAAAGATATATAGGATGAGTTGTGAATCAGCTATAAAGCTCTAGGCTCTGGCGCGACGAGAATATTTGAAGACCATGTAGCCATGTTTACCTTTGAGATCCCAGGGCTCAAGCTTGTTGAGATCAATCTCCCTGATGACATCAAGATCTATGGCCTCATAAGCAACCTTCTTCCTCAGGTAGTAGTAGAGGAGCTCCTCTTCCGTCGGATGGAAGCGGAAGCCCGGTGGCACCGACAGCTGGCCGCCGCTTGGATGCATGCTTCCTTGCCGGTGTCCTAAGATCTGAGAAGTAGACCATCACCACAGCACCAATCATCAATAGAAGAAATCAGAGGCTAGCTCTTGGCTCTTGCTTGTTCAAGATCAGAGGTATATAAGCAACCTTATATACCTTTCTCTCGGTGCATAGAGCTAACAGAAACAAAAGGAAGAGCACAAACCTTGGAAATCTCCTTTGCCTTTGCCTTGCCAGATTAGCTCAGCTCCTCAAAGCAACAAAAGTGTAGAGAAGCAAGAAAAACAAGAGGAAGGTGATGGTACAAGCGAGAGGATGTATGGGTTTTATGGAAGGGGGAGGTAGGGTTAGCAAGTCCAAGATGCTCACCAAAGACAAACCCTAGGTCTATAAAATATATATGGCCTGTGCAGAGATGGGCTTGAGCTGTCTATTAGTGGCACTAAATTAGTGCTACCTTAATTATTTAGTGAGATCATTGACTATACTGATAGGGTCGCAGTAAGAGCGTCCGTGCATGTATATGCATGTCTTGGGCTGGTTTTGGAACGACTAAATGAAAAGAAGGGTGTTTTGTCCCTTGAATGGGAGACCTGCCCTAAAACTGGCCTCAGAAGGAGCAATTAGGTGTCTCCATCTGCAACAGTAGCGTCATTATTGTGTGATTTTGCAATTGTGCCTGCCAAACATTACGAAGTCATAACTGCGGCCGTGTGGTCTTGGCATTTTTCTTTTGTAAAATATAAGAGAGCAAGGGTTAGTGTGTAAATTCAATATCCAGTAGACTAGCTAACCTGTAATTTGGACTTTGCACGTGGGAGTCAGGGGAACAAGAGGGAATTAAACGTCTAATTCCATCGCCCCAAATCCCAATCTCTCTATTCCTCTCCCATTCCCTGAAAAATGCCTTACTTAATTTATTTCACCATACTTTAACTAATATATAATGCAGTTTGGGACTGGCATTAATTGGTTACTTTACTTGTCCCGATTAGGGATCTAAGCCTGGGTAAATTTGAAATTAGTTACTGCTTTTCGTGGCATCTGATCTTGAAATTTAACTACTAGCTAGCTCATTGTCAACTCTCTATCTAATCATTCGAAATGTCCCTTGTGGATACTTAGGTGCAGCCTTTCGGTATGATACCAGATGTATGACCAATCAACAATAGTGACATCATCTGGATATATCTGTATGATGAATGATCACAGAATCACTAGATCTAGTCTATAGTTATGATTCGAAATAGACGACGTTCTAGCACTATGTGTGTGTGCGTGCACACATATAAAAGGAGTATATACACAAATTTTGTTATAAAATATGGACTTTAATGAATTCTTTCATAGAACTCATTTTAGGATATCTTATAATTATTATTGGAGTATGCTCAAATTGATAAAAAGTATCATCATACGATTTAAGTGGTATATGATAAGTGAGAGTACGTACTCTAAGTGTACCATACCATTTTCCTATATATATATATATATATATATATATATATATATATATATATATATATATATATATATATATATATATAATACCTTCTACTCTTGGGTATAGTTACTCCCACCTATGATATACCATCTAAAAGAACTTGACATACTCTTTTATCACTTTGGGTATACTCATATACTAATTATAAGTTACTCCAATGTGAACCACACGAAAAATTTGCAAGAGAGTCCATAGTTTTTAGCATATTTTGTAAATACCTTCATATTCGAACATAAAAAGGAGTATATCGAAAAAATTATACATACCACCCCTGAAAAAGTGTAAATACCACCTAGGTGGTCTTATATACTCGTATACTACATATACATACTCTTGGTTGCGCAAGATACTCTCTACGTTGTGAGATACGGAATAGGGAGTAACTACTCCTGACAGTAGAAAAAAGGATTAATATATACCTTCTACTCCTGGTGTAGTTACTCCCACTTCTTATATATATATATACACACACACGATGATATCGTAAAGTGAGGAATATACGTGTTATTTTGTTGTAACTTGTAATTCAACTAGTGTTGATTCAGCGTCGAAATTTAATCATTCAGAAAAGGATATGCCCCCAGATAAATGGAAGAAAAACGAATACCATATTTTGATCTCTCTCTCTCTGTGAACATCTGTGTATGAATGTATCCTGAAAATCACATGTGGTATTTGAAGTGCTACATGCACATTGCTCAAGGTCACATAGGGAACCAAAGCAGCGTAGAGACACGGTCACTGCTAGGGAAGAAAGACATGAAAACTTCCACGTACACGTTCGGGATCTGCCTTGTGTTCACGCACGATGTATGGCAGAGTTAGGCAGCAATTCGTTGAACATTACTTACACGACGATCGAGTGGTCTAAGAGGCATGTATAATGGTATAGACAGCTATTATCTATAGTAACTATTTATGTCACCTATAGACAGCACTAAAGACAGCTCATATAATGGTACAGCCGGCTGCTATCCTTTTAGTTGTCTTTGTAGAACACACAATCTTTTAATCTTTTTTTTGTTTCTTGTGCTATAGTTGGCTACAGGATTGTAAACAACATCTTTCTCTCTCTTCATTCTCTTTCATCCACGTCAGCAAAAATCCTACGTGGCAATGACTATAGACGTCTAACATAAACTCATTGTACATGCTCTAAGCTGGTCATCCTATGTTGAAGTACATGAACACGAATTAAATTGTTTCCTGTAAAATTCATATGTTTCACATGAAGCCTTAACTATGAACGGAAATAATCAAAACTTGAAATTTCTAATAAACGACAAAGAGTCAATGTCGGACCCGAGTGTTGAATACCCGAAATCATCGTGTGTGTACTTACTAGTCTCATGATCAGTGGCTAGTACATACATCCACAACATCGGCATACACATCCATACACGATTACATATGACATGAAACAAATATGGTAGATAAACTTGGACGATTACATAGTTTACAATACATAGACCGACCGGCCAAATAAAAGCTTAAGTATCAGAAGTAGTAGTGGAAATAATATAGATTAAAAGCAAAAGTCCAGTGGCATGTCCATCCAAATCCTCAGGCAACCGACAAGGAGTAAACCATAGAAAGACCCATCCCGTGCATTCTTGCACCGAACCAAGAAGGCATCGTCCGGCATGTGGTCATCTTCATCCTCTGAACAACAATTTAAGTAAGATTGAGTATATTGCGTACTCAGCAAGACTTGTAGTGCATCACAAAATTTATATATATGCATGGCTAACAAGGGAGGAGGCTCTATGCTACAAGTTGTTTTCAGCATTAAACAAAATTTATTTGCAATATCAATACATAGTATTTTGCAATGATGTATAGCATGGCTAACAAGGGAGGAGGCTCTATGCTACAAGTTGTTTTCAGCATTAAACAAAATTTATTTGCAACATCAATACATAGTATTTTATAATGAAAGTTTGAAGAGTAGTTAAATAGATAAAGAACAACAAGTAAGTAATTTGATAAGTAACAAATCACAACCCTCTTTGGCTGTGACACTACTAGAAAAGGGGTTTTTCCCCACGGTTGAAAACCGTCAGAAAATAGGAAAACTGTTAGGTTTTATTTTCCCGACGGTTAACTCGTCGAGAAAAATACCTCGTGTCCGGGTGGTCGGGAAAATTTAATTTGTCCGACGGTTAACCGTCAAGAAAATATTTGCTTGATGGGCTAAAATGTTAAGAAATATAAACTCGACGGCGGTGCAATAACCGCCAACAAAAATCATTTTGTGTGGTTTTGGCCCGTCAAAGTTAATTTGTTTACATGACGGGCAACTGCTATCGTCAAGTATATAAAACCCGACGCTTTTTCCCATTACCGTCAACAAAAAGCATTTTCGTGATTTGTTTTGACCCGTCAGGTTAATGTGTTTACATGACGGGCGACCGTTACCGTCAAGTATATAAAACCTGACGGTTTTTTCTATTACCGTCAACAAAAAGCATTTTCGTGACGGTTTTGGCCCGTCAGGTTAATTTGTTTACATGACGGGCGACCGTTACCGTCAAGTATATAAAACCTGACGGTTTTTTCCATTACCGTCAACAAAAAGCATTTTCGTGACGGTTTTGGCCCGTCAGGTTAATTTGTTTTCGTGGTATCAAAACCAACGCCAAAATGACTCAGTTCCTGTCAACAAAATTATGATTCTAGCAGCCCACTAGCAAAAATTGTCAATTCACATATTCATACACATTCACGCATCATATAATTCACAATACACATCCATACATCATATAATTCACAATACACATCCATGCATTACTCCATACACAAATAAGAAGTTCAAACTTATCATTTCAAGCCCAATACCATCCATAAGGTTCACTTGTAGAAAGCAATCCGCACAAAAGACATCTAAAAGTCCAGTACTTAGCACAATACACCTAAAGACTAATATCACATACAAGTCACGTAAGTACATCTAAAAGTGCAAAGAATACCATGTTCAACTATTCAAAAGAGCTAGCAAGACACCATCAAAGTTCATGTAGACAATTAGTTGCATCCGTCGCGTTGATGTTGTTGGTATCATCGTTGTTGCCGCCATTAATGTCAAGATTGCGCTTGTCGCCATCGATGTTAGCATCGCTGCCATTAGTGGCATTGTCATCCGGCTTGAGCCCACATGGGAGGATCCACCCACCCCGGTCCTTCCTCAGAAGATGAGTAGAGTAAGCCAACATTATAAGCCCGCCTTAGCACAATTAAAACCATTAGAAGTGCTAATGTAAGAGCTAAAATAACCCACTCAACACTAGCATTATAAGTCTGCCTAAGCACAATTAGAACCATTATAATTGGTAAAAGAAGAGCTAGAGCAATCGAAATTTTTGACAAGCCTGTTTAAAAAAAAAACAGTTGCACTCATGGACAAAAATTCTAAACAAGCATAATACCACCTTACCATGAATATATAACTAATTGGGATTGAGGTTAAGCACATGTGATAGAACACTCAACATGAGTCCACTCGCCACCGCCAGACCGCTTGTTGTCACTCCGACAGCACCAAAAGTATTAGTGTCTAGTCCCAACTAGTCCTCTAAATGATAGAGATTTTGACAACCTTGTAACTTTCATGAGATATTATTTGTAGTATTGGGAATAATTTTAGTTGCTAAGTATTCTTACATGTGATTGTGCAGATGTTTCACTACAAAAAGATCTTTGTGGTGGTTCTTCACCCATCTTCGAAAAGCATCTACATTTGAAAACTTTACAAGGTTAGTTTTTGGCTTTCTAGCGAGATCCCGACATATGAATCAATGATTTCATGTGACTATGCGGACAACAGCACAACATGGTCAAGAAACGCTGTAGAAGACAGCAACCAATAAAAAAAAAGTAGCACGGCATGATGATTGCATTCTCATAAAGAAGCAAAGGAACCCGTTATAATCGCAATCCTTCCAAACAAGTAGCAATGCTCCACGAAATTTATAGGTTCGCTTTGCATACTACTACAACAAAACCTTGAGGTGCCTCAAGGCTTGTATAAATTACCCATTAGCCCTAGGACACAGCCATTCATGAATCGCCCATACATAAATATGGAGATAAAGCAGTAAGCTCACACATAACTACGAGAATGATAATCGACTCCACAATGTCTAGACAGATCATAGAGAGCTAAAAAACATAGAAACTGAAAGTTAAACCAATCCTGCACAAAAGTTGCCACACTATTTCCAAAATGAATTAGAACATCCATATGATTTATATTTTAGAATTTATTTTAGAATTGGCAAGTCGTGGAGCTTCCTTGTTTGACATGTAGCCTTCATCTTCACATTTAGTAGTTAATTCATTTCAAGATACTGCTTTTGGGTATTCATAGACGTTGGTTGAACTGTAGCCTTCAGTCTTCACATTTAGTAGTTAATTCATTTCAAAATTATGTGCACACCTCATCGCCGCATAACTTTGCAGGCGTAACCATCTGTTCAATCAATTGCATTTCCTAACATCAAGATGATATATACTCAAAGAAATGTAATACACAAGAAAAAAAAAATAGAAGATGGACAGACACAGTGAATGAGCAAAAGATGTAGGAAATGGTTAAAGAGCGTAAATACAAACCATTAACCCCACAAAGCCAAAAATCTAAACCCACAAATCAATAAAGATGTTGACGCCGAGAGGATCCCGTGATTTGGACTAAGCCACCGTACCAAGGTCGGACAAAAGATATCAAGAGACTACACATAAGAATTAATCTGGCAAGTTGGCAAAGCGACCTCAACTCATACATATTGCTCAAATCCTTCACAAATCATGAAGGATTTTTATTAAGAAGAACCTTCACAAAGGGCTTAAATTAGTGACATAATTCATTATTAGTGTACTACTTAACTAATGGTAGGTTAGCATGAAATTACACCTCACGTAAGTGAGCAAAAATATTCCATTAAATTTGTTTTTTTAAAAACTTCAAATAATCTGATTAAACACAAAAGATAGTTGTGAATCACCTCCTTGAGCACATAAACAATGAATCAACATATGCACAAATGAACATTTCCTGTAATAAAGCGATTTGTCAAGAAATGGTCACTATCCACATATTGTTTTGTGGCATTTGTACTATTCAAGAATTAAAAAAGAGCATATATGTAGCAAATAAAATAATGATTTCAATCAAAAGTAATAAAAAAAAAACGATTGACAAAAGAAGACCGGTTGAGTGGCGAAGCAAAGGCATGCCTACATTGACAAAAGAAGACCCTGAAAAGCAACATACTGAGCAAGTGCAAAACAAGACCAAACCGACCTTAAAAATGACTAGGGCGATTCATGAATGGCTAGTTAAGTCTTTACATTTTAGACTAAATTGTATAATTTCTTCTCACAACTCGATGTACTCAATGTGATATGGTTATGGTTATATATGAAAACGTAAAAATATACTTGAAAGCATTTGTGATATGAGGTATTAACAATGTTACCACAATCATTTGGCGGTGAACTTCTTGTGTCCGGAAGTAGTTCTTGATTATGTCGAAGCACATTACGATATGAGGTGGAATTGGATGGCCTCGATATTTCTTGATTTAGTGCTAGTAGAACTTCAAATTTTCTTGACAAAGACCATTCCCTCTTGGTACACGGCCATGGGGCAAGCCACCATTGGTGTTGTAAAGTATTGCTCCATCAAGTGGTTGTCGCTCCCACTCACCATCCGGATGTTGAGCATCGGCATTCAGAGTAATCATCCTAGAACAAAAAGCAACATTTCATATGATTTGCTTGCGAGAAGTTAAGTTCACTTGAGTTGAGTACAAATATGGTAGAACTTACAATGCGTTTGCTGCTTTTTGGTCGCAAATTGGACCACTAACGCCAAGATCGTCCACATTTTTCATGCCGACTTCATTACAAAGATATGTCTTCAAGCATGTAGCATTCTTCGTCCAAACTTGTGTTCCTACAACACGGTGAAGAACACAATTAACCTAGTCAAATATGACATAGTATATGTGAATTGAAGGTAAGCAAAGTGCACCAGCATTCTGAGTATAATATACCAAGTATTGTTGAGTTTCAGTATGATCGTGACCGATCGGTTTTGAGCAACATCTTGATTTGAAGCGTGCATCCCGACCTCTCTTCGCTTTTGTCAAGAACTCGTCACTACACCAATTACGACAAAGATGTGGCCATACTTGCTCATTGCACCACCAAATCCTACCAATCAAGTATTGCTCATACTCTAATTCCTTGGATGTGCCAACGTGTCATCAATCTCCTCTCCTTGTTTTTGTAGTACTCCTTGACAAGATCAACACGAGCATTATACATCATTTGCTTCACACGGTCAAGCATAATTTTCAAGCACTCGACCGCTTCTTCCTCGCCGTTCTTCACGACTTTGAATAAATGCTACATATAGGGACAAAATAAATACAACGGGTTTAAATCTTTATCCAAATTTGAATAGAGCCTTAACTTATCTGAATTACACAAGTATAATGGATTTACCAAAATTTACTTACCCAAAACTCATTTTTCACTCGATCTGCAGCAGCATTCCAAAGATCGCCTTCATTGACAAAGTAATCATCCCATGTCAACGCAGGCGAGCATTAAAGGTTCTACCTGCTCATCCTTGTCCTCTACAACACCGGTACTCATGTCTAAGAATAACTCCAAGTTGTGCTTGATATGTGTAGTCCTTTTGGGGCATGTAATTGACATACTTGAATTGCCTACAAGATATATAAATTAAGCATGAGAATGTTTGTATGTATTCTTTGCCATGTTAATCTAATCTTTAATGCCCTTTCCATGCCCGTACATGCAATCAGAGATACATGTTCATTTTGCAACTATGCATAGCAAATTATATATTGAATGTGGTTCAATAATGAAAATGCATGCGTGTTTTTATGCACTTATTTGAAATGATCATGATCGTAACAATACAATGATCAGAACATAACGAAATATAATCATCTATGTGATTAACTCTAGGGCATATCAAGGTGTACCAGTTTAGCTGCCAGAAGGTAAATTAGAGTTAATTTAGATTGGATCACATTTGCAAAGAGACTTATTACGAGCTTTTGTGGTAAAGAGTTTTTTGTTAATATGATTTTTTCCTAACCATGCTAAGATCTGCGTTTGAGTATGAGAAGAATACAAACATTTCAATCTCTGTTGCATTTAATTATGTAAGTAGTAAATCCAACTAGATTTTTGTCTTCGTTGTTTAAGACCCTCATACTTTTTTCGTAGACTTTCCTCTGCATTTTGAATCATGGGTGCGTGGCCCATCACCAATTTTGTTATTTCCAATGTAAATCGCATCAGTATTGTCATGTCTAGGTACATGTGTTCTGTGGTTCTGTCTTCTATGTTACTTGTGTCAAAGTACATGTGTTTTTCTGAAACTTGCCCGCCATAAAAAGTGAATGCTATAAGCTAAATTTCGCCAAACATATTTTACAGCTTATCTCACCAGCATATTTTTGGTTTCGACACTAAAAATGGAAGCTTATAAGATATGAGTAGTTTTGTTAAATAACTGATAGCTCATAGCTCTAAACTGGTCCCTAATGTTATGAGAAATTACGGCACATACATATATGATAAAAAAATTTGCATTATGTACATGAAATGCAAGGATTGCAATATTTTTATTCTTTACCAAAGTCAACTATTTTATTATGTTCCCAATGCTAATGATCACCACTTCCTCGAAAGTATATGGTGGTATTCCATGCATTGTGGCAGACAATTTAATTTTCTTGTGCTGGCTAGTGGCCTGCATGATTAATTCAAAGTTGCCATGCTTTATGCTCAAGTGCACGTCTATACTTACTTGTCACCATTAGGTTTCAAGGCAATCTTCCCAGAACGTGAAGGCATCTTCAATTGAGTTCGCGACTTCTTCTTCCTTCCTCTTTTTGTAGCAGCTCCATTGCCTTCACCAATGGAATGATCACTACTCCGTTGAGAGCCATCGACATTGCAGGTAGTGCCAGCAGCAATAATCCTTTGTGAGGCATTCACATTGCTGTTGGTACCAACGATACTGCTCCTTTGGGAGGCATTTCCTCCATGCTGCTGACCTCCACGTCGTCTGCGTGGAATATGATTCATATCCTGCATAGTTACAATATGACATTAGTGCCAAGTCAATAGAACAACATAGAACATTTTAGACATACATAGCATGAAAACGAAAGTGTAATTAAAGGATCATTGTTAGAACAACATGGAACATCAAAACATTGTCATAGTATGAAACACGTACAAATTACACAATGTATTATAAAGGAACACTTCAGGACAACAATACAAAAGTCGAAATCATTTCGATCATAAGTTGGAGGTCAAGCTCATCATCTAGATCCTCATGTTCATGTTCATGTTCATCTTCATCATCATCAATTTCTTGCTCATCTTCTTGAGGATTAACATTCATTGTTCTAAAAATTCCAAATCTTTTGGATTTGTTATCTCATCTAAGATCAATGGAGGAGTAATTTCAAGTCATCCCTAAGTCAATGACAAAGGTGCCATGCAAACCATCCTCCCGTAGAACTCCATTTGTTGAGTTGGTCCTTCAGAGGGGTCAAATCACCATTGTTTGTTATTCAGAGGAATATATCCTTGTGGAGCTACATGATATACAACCGACCATTCCAATAGATCAAGCCCGGTCTTACACGGGTATGGCGGTAATAGACCTGTAACCCGACTTGCCATGACAAATGGATCAAAATTTGAAAGCCTAGATGTGTGCTTGACCTCTACCAAGCCCAAATTTTCAAGACGCTTAACTCCATTAGGTGTTGGGTCAAACCAACAACAATCAAATAAAACCAACTCAAGTCGCATGTCGCCTTCCCAAGTAATCTTTAAAATGTCTTCAATAACACCATAGTAGTCTAGCACATTGTTGTTGTCGTCATAAGTAGACACACACACACACCACTATTGGTTGTAGTCAATCCAGATTTCTCACTCTCATACTTTGATGAACGGAATCTATATGCATTCACATCATAACATCCATAAGTGGTAACTCTCTCGCGAAAACCATAAGACATTTGGTGTAAGGCATTATGAATGGTAGATGACTTCATGCACTGCAAGTAGGCAATTACTTGTATTAGTCTCACATTACTACAAAGAAGATTTTTAGGTTTTTCAAGTTGCAGCGTTTAAGATAATTACTTGAGTTTTGAACCAATCGAAAAAATTGGGTCCATGATGCATAGGACGGCCTGATTTCCAACCATTTAACCTCAACTCCTGGTTGCTTTTCAGCTTGGTTTCATTCGCTCCATTGTTCTTTAGAAAATTTACTACATTAACAAGATTAGTTAGAATGATGCAAATATAATTATAGAAAAGTGAATTAGGTTGCATAGCTTAAGCACATACTCAAAGAAACCATCCATCTCCGATAAGTTCCTCAAGATGTACAAGAAGGCAACCTTGTACTCTTCTATTGTGAGATCACGACAACCTCGAGGACTAATGCATCGACACAGGTATTGGAATATGTCAAGGTCGCATGAACTTTGAAATGTAGAGGCACCATCATCGCATCGAGGTGCCTTGTTTCTAATTGACCGAACTTTCGGGTTAAAATATAGTGAAAGAAAATTTGTAGCCTCCTCAACTAGGTAAGCCTCAACAATGGAACCCTCAACTCGAGCCTTATTCCGCACTTTCTTCCTAAGTTTTTGTATGTACCTACAAAGATCAAACAATTAATTACATGTATGGTTAGGCTAGAAAGAAAAATAGCGGAAGTACTTATGTTTACCTCTCATATGGATACATCCAATGGGCCCTAACAGGCCACCTAGTCGAGCCTCATAAGGAAGATGTATGATTAGATGTTGCATAAGATTAAAGAAACCGGAGGAAATATCTTCTCTAATTTGCATAGAAGCACCGCAACATTCTTCTAGTGATACTATGACATCCTTGCTTATCTCTTTAGCACACAACCGCCTATAGAAAAAACTAAGCTCACCAAGCATAGCCATATATTCTCCTAAGGAACCCACGAAATGCAATCGAGCAAGCGTTCCATGAATATATGGAAGTCATGGCTTTTGAGGCCAAAAATCTTCCTTTGCATCATGTTAACACCTCGCCTAATATTGGTCGATATCCATCGGGAACTTCAAGTCTTGAAACCACTTAAGGATAGTGGTCTTGTCATTCTTATTGATGCAAAACGGAGCCCTAGGCTTGTGCCACTTCCCATTGTCCTTCATCTCCAAATGCAGTGAAGGACGGTGACAAATCTCTGCTAAATCTTGTCTTGCCTTAACATTATCTTTTATCTTATCAGGTATATCGAAGCATGTGTTCCATATAGCTTCAGCTACATTTTTTTTCATTGTGCATCACATCAATGTTGTGTCGGAGCTTCAATTTATTATAGTATGGAAGTTGCCAAAAGCAGCTTTTGTGTGTCCAATTGTGCAATTTGCCAAAGTTTTTTGTATCAGCGACAAATTTGTCTATTTGGGCTTCGACTTCCTCTCCCGTTAAATACCTTGGTGCCTCCTCAAGCACTGTTGTGTTCTTTCAAATGCATAAGCTTGGGTTCAATTCATGGTCCCTACGAGAAAGCGCCTGTGACAATCAAACCAACAAGCCTTGCGACCATTACGGTTGAAATGCTTTGCTTTCACACAAACATTCTCGACACGCAAATGAACCATGTGTGCTCCAACCCAAAAACATACCATATGCAGAAAATCATGGATCGACCATAGATATGTTTGCTCGCATTGTAAAGTTTTGCTTGAGTGAAGCATCCCATGTTTCTACCCCATCCCACAACTTGATAAGTTCACAACTAAAGGTTGCATTAGAATATTTAATTGCTTTCCGGATGCCGAGGACCGGGATAACAAGGGCAAGGAATATGTATTCGGCCTCAAGAGCTTGCTTGGGGAAGATTTAATGGAGCCACAAACACCGCCAACATGAGTAAGGAGCACCCAAACTAAATGGTGTGAAACCATCATTGCTATAGCAAGTCGCACATTTCTAGGATCGCTTGCAAAGCCTGGGAAGTCCTCGTCAAATTGTTGCCAAGCTTCCCCATCACATGGATGCACCATCTTACCGGATGTGGAGCAACTATGCGATCGCATTAGCTTTGTTGTCTCCTCATGTGCATACAACCTTTGTAGTCTATTTGTAATGGGGAGATACCGCAATACTTTACGTGGGACTTTATTCTTGCCAACCTCAGACGAGAGGTATTACAAAAGTTACACTTGTCTTCATGCTCATTATCTTTCCAATAAAGCATGCAATTATTATAGCATACATCAATTTTCACATATGGCATACCGAGACCCTCTAATAGCTTCTTCGAACGGTAGAAGTCTTCGCAACTTAGACTCTAGGGCAAAAGTTCATGAATTATTTGTAATACATCATCATAATGTGCAATTGACATATTGTAATCGTGACTTCATAGCTAGCAAACGAGCAACAATGGATAGACAAGAATGTGTTGTGTTCTCATGGACTAGTTCATCAAGACTAGCGACCATCCTATAAAAAGCCTCAAGCGAGGCATTTGGCTCCTCATCAATTGTCGGTGGATGGTCACCACTAGGTCACCCAACATATTATCCATCTGATCAGATTCCTGAAATTCATCATGCCTAACGACATGGCTCTCACCATGTGTTGTCCGTGTTTGATAATTTGCCCTAAACCCATATTTACTCAAGTGCAACTCGACAGTGTACCTGTTGTGCCTAAAGTAGTTTCGACACATTGCACACGGACACTTAATGGTGTCACCTTCGACTAAACTTGGATCAGAGAATGCACGATCCAAGAATTGTGTGGTGTGATCAATCCATTCATTAGAGGGAGCTGTACCACGCTGCCAGCCAATATACATCCATTCATGGTCTGCCATTAAATAGTTCTGTGTTTAACAACTTGAACATGTTAATTATAAATATCATATGATGGTATGCCCAAATTAGAGAATCTGCACATAATTATTAATTTAGCAATCAACACATAACGTGGTTTATGATATAACTCCTACGTAAGACAAGAACAAATTTGGTCCAACATAACATTGCATTTGCAACAATAGGACATAATTTTGATTACTTACAGTGCAATATTTATTACTTATTATGCATCATTCGAACAATAGATTTTAGTAAAAGCATGAAAGGCAACCATAAAAGGACATTCCTAAAAAGACAGTAATGTTGCATATAGTATGTTGTATCTACCTTTAAAATCTGGGCTTCAAACTCAAACACAATTGTGCGTAAATGGTAGATGTCAGTCCTCGTTTTTACATATAATGATCCATGCCGCAACAAACAATATGTAGTTACTTCTACCCGATTGTCATACACCTCGCAAAATATGACATATTCCAAAGTTTAGTTCTTGCTCAATTCACTCATCTTTCACATGTTGATATGAAAGAAGCAACAAGAAGCTGAGTATATATATATATATATACACAACGAGGTAATTCAGTTATAACTTGATCAGAAGTCAGAATTCTTCAAAGGCATCATCTTCTTCCCCCTTGAGAACAATTTCAAGTACTTTAATATCTAGTAAATCCTGTATTTTTCCCATCCTTTTATGCCAACCGCACCAAATTCTCTACCCCATGCTTTCTTTATACGAATATTTGTCTCTACCGAATGTTGGAGGAAAAGCACCTACTATCGAGCTAAACCTCGATGATTTTCTCCCTTGATGATCATTCAGATATTTATGTTTTGGGGTAGGTCTTTCACCGATTTTCACTAATTTATTTAAAGATCAAGGCACAAAGCCCTTCAAAGACAGGTTTATATGCAAATACAACTAGCGTAAATTAAGGGCACTTTAGTATAGCGTCACACCCACTTCCTCTTCATACACTCTATGGCTTACATGCTTAAAACCAGAATTATAACTTTTAAAGTTTGTAACTCAAGCAAGCTTGTGGTAAAACAATCTATGTAGTACCAAAATATACGGATATTGCTTCTACAAACATAGAACGTCAACAAAACAAGAACTTGAATTCCGATAGTTAATTAGGAAACCTCTTGGTTGTATATGCTTGTTTTGTTTCATAGTATTAGGTTAACAAAAGCATTAATTTACCATTCCCTTGTAGTCTGTGATTTCTCTCGCATGGGCTACAAGCTTACCCGAGAAGAAACTTCATCTACTAATCATTCAACACGCCCTAACTCATAGCTAGCTAGAAAATACAAATTATTTGATCCGTCTCGTTCTTATAATTCATGATTGGCTTAAAGTAGACGTTAATTAAAGACAAAGCCAACCTGAATTATTATACTTCATTGATATATATTAAGCTCACAAGACGCATGTACCAACCTATACATAACAAATTAATGTGAAGCATAAGGAGACAAGGTACATCACTAATATGATGATGAGCTATCTCTAACTCGCATAACCCTCTCTGTTAGTTAAGGCTTTTTTTGAGCCGATCAAATTAATAAGTTTATGTTTCATTGAGCTAACAAGCCATACACGCCTATTCACTTAATTCTAGCTCCAAAATATATCTCCTCTAGTTTCGACTTATATAAGACCTTAATTAAGCTAAAGCTAAAATTAGTTCAAACAGTCCATATATAGCGTAATTAGACTATTGGTGAAAAACAAATAGGAACAATTGGAGAAGGTGACACGAGGTTATTTGATCGCCAAATCAATCAAGAAATCAACACCGAATCGTGGGTCTGTCAAGTAATTACGCTAAAAATATGGCTTATTTCCCACCATGGTCGATCATCTAAATGGCCTCGCATGCACGCACGCTTTGCGCTTCCTCCCCACACAAAGATATATCGATTCGTTTAATTCCCACTTGGAGGCATCCAACTAATCAAATCCAATCAGAAACCCTATATGCCACTTCAAGTCAAACGAAAGAGGTTCAAAGTATCAATTGGAGCTCATAGGGACTATGATAACAACATTTAAGACAAATTATTTACATATAGTTGGCACAGATGACAAAACACCGTAAAATTCGACGATTCATGTTCGTGATACAATCAAGACAACAAAGAAAACCACCCCAGCTCATCAAACACCACATGGCAAAACTCATATGGAACCCCACTAAACCAATAGAAAGCGGTTGGAAGCCCTTATTAGACCACATACCCATTTTGGCAATAAAAATTATCATAAGAAACTAAGAGCAAAGCTAAGTAAAAGAGCAATCTTGCTTAACCACTAAATCATCAAACAAATCAAATCAAGCCAACATGTCATCACAACTCACAGCCTAGCAAGACTAAAAGTTCAATGGACCAAACCGATTAGAAGTGTAGAACAACATACAAAGGAAAAATCCCTAAAAGCGCAATCTCTCAAGCGCAATAACATCTCAGAATCGTAATATATCAAATCAAATAAGTCAGAAGGCCTAAGGTGTCATTGTTAGTTTCACAACCCTTTTGAGCAAACTTTGTTTAGTTACAATGTTAACACTCGATTTATCAAGTCGAATTAGTTAGATACTTGGAGCAAATCAATGTAAAAAAGCAACCTTGCCTAATCATCCAGGCACCACGAACTCACTGAAGCTAATCGAATCATCCTACAAGATTGTAACTGCCATAGCATGACTTAAATTCTAGCAGCACCAAATTAGGCTACGAGAGAAACAAACATGAAACATCACTACCTCACCCTCACCGCCGCCTCTGGCCTCACTTCACTCATCGAGTCTTGAGTCCGAGTCCCCCGAGGCCTGAATCGCTGTGGACGCCGCCACCACCAGAGCTGTGCAGTGACCACCTTCAGAGGGACGGCCGGAGGGAGACAAGAAAGGCAAAGGGAGGCGAAATGGGGAGGCGGTTGAGGCGTGAGGCGGCGGGCGTGGAGGCGCGGGTGGCGTGGGGAGGCGCGAGGCACGGGAGGCTGCAGGGGCGTGGAGCGGCGGGAGGCCGCGGGGGCGCGGGAGGCGTGGCAGGGGGCGCGGGAGGAGGCGGGTGGCGGGGGCGGGGGAGGCTGGGGGCGGGAGGCGGGAGGCGCGGCGGCGGGGAGGCGCGGGAGGCGAGGGGAGGCGGGCGGGCGCGGCGGCTGCGGGAGCGTGGGAGGCAGGGCGGGAGGACGCGGGAGGGCGGGGGGCGGCGGGGGCGGGAGGCGGGGGGCGGCGGGGAGGCGGGGGCGGGGGAGGCTGGGGGCGTGGGAGGCGGCGGGAGGCGACGGGGCGCGGGGAGGCGGCGGGCGGCGCGGGAGGACGCGGGGCGGGAGGCGGCGGGGGGGGAGGCTGGGGTGGGAGGCATGGGGGCGCGGGAGGCGGCGGGAGGCGCGGGAGGCGGCGGGCGGCGGGGAGGCCGCAAGGGAGGCGGGGGCGGGGAGGCGGCAGGAAATGGTCAGAACGTTGGAGCTTCAACTAGGGATTTTGGGAGAGTTTTTTTGTGCGATGAGCGCGATGGCAATTTTTTTTCCCAAGACGTGAACCGCTCCCACGCCGGGCAAAAAATTAACTTGACGGTTCTCACCATCGGCAAAATAGTTTTTATTGAGAGTTATATAAAACCGTCAAGAAAATTTTAATTTTGTGAAGGGTACTATTCCGTCACCAAAATAGTAAATCTTGACGGTCCAAAAGTGCCTCGACAAAAAATTGGTGACCGTCGAGTTTTCCTAGGTTTCTTGTAGTGTGATTAGCATCTTATTCTCAGCCATAGACATGGCAGTCATATTTAACAACATATCGATCCCAACATTCCTCGACAAGATTGTTTTTTTTTCTTACAAAAGTTGAGACTATACTCGATGGACTGCACTAAGCACGCTCATGACCGCGAGTACGGCTATTTAAATAGATTTACACTCTGCAGAGGTGTAACACCCTGGCTATTTGGAAGCCAAGATGTCACCTAAATAATCTAACATACAACCATAATGCGGAAGAATTTGACAATATCTCATCTAATGACATAAAGAGATCAATATTTAATAGAACCATGGCATGAATATAGTCTGAATCCAAGCAAGTATATCAAAGGAGTGATCAAAGATCACAAGTAGTACTTAATCAACCATAACATAGAGAAGGTTATCAACCACATCTAACTTTATTTATTACAGTTCATCAATTAACAAATGAAAGATAGAACCAAGTTCTATTATGGAAACTGGAATATGGTGAAGTGAATGAATAGTGCGTGTCTACTCCCTCCCAATAGAGCCATCATCAACGATCACCTAAAATAAACAAACAAAGCAAGAATGAGTCCGAGACTCAGCAAGTACAGTGAATAATTGGACATACAACAAATATGAACAAGACAACATCTTTAAAGAATATGAACATAACACCAAATGGATATATGAATGAATGGAATGAATGAATTGAATGAAATGAAAGGATTGCACGCTTGCTTATACCGGTATAGCTAGTGACACACCCGTCGGTGTTCACTTAAGCCCGCATTTAACAAAATACGGGGATCCAAATCCCGTATGAAGAACATTTCATACGGGTGTCCAAATCTGCCCACATTGGAATGTTGGGTCTTATGTGGCCATACTGAAATTGATGGGTTATAATCCACTCCTGTGGAGGGAACATGACAATGGATGCATGTAATGAACTATGAATAATGAATGACATCATCTCTAATCATGGAAATAACACATATGAAAGGAACATAAACATTTAATATTCTCATGGATCACAGAAAAACACAATACGAACATCAAGCATTCAACATTCACTAATCATAAGAACATCAAAGTACTTGCCTTCCGTGTTGCGACACGTTTGTAGGCAACGAAGGTGCCCCTAAACCCGAAGCCTCTCCGCCTACACAAGTAAGTACTCGAAATAAGAACAACATGGTACAGGACACTACCATCAACGTCCTACAACACCTTCCCGAACACCCAAGAGTTAGCTATTAGACCTATTATGAAAACAGACAACTCAAACACAGAAATGAATCTGGACAGCAGCACGGAATAAACCATAACTATTGATCTGGGACTCGGAACGAGGTGAGCTCAGATCCTATGGAAACTTAACGAACATAAATACAAAATCCTAGTTAACTAGATCTCCTAATTCGGCCAAAATAAAATGCTAACAGGAAAATGAACTTATAAGACAGATTCTGTCTAAACGAAAAAAATAGCAGTAAAGAACAGAGCACAACTTTTGATCTACAACTTCGATTAGGGCGTTCTTTACCATTCTGGAAAGGTTATAAAAATTTCTACAACAACCTAGTTGGGTGAAAACCCTTAATCTACCATTAACATAATCATAATTTAGGAGACAACTTGACAGATCAATCACGTCAGAATTTTGGATAGTAGGAATGAAACTATCATAACTTTTGATCCGTATGTCGGAATTAGGTGTTCTTTGTGGCCACAGAAAGCTAAGAACATTGTATAAATATCTCTAGGAGATAGAAACCTCCAATTCGGCCTCTAAGAACCCGAAATTGGCCATGCAATCTACTAGACAGAACTGTACTATAACAGGACGAATTCGATCCAAACCAACTAATCTAATTTCACATCTAATCATCATCAAACAGCGGGGAAAACATCTTGTTACCCTTGAAGACCCACGGGATGACGACGAACGATCCTTGAAGAAGATGACCCCCCTTCTCCTCACCCTCTCCTTCCCTCCTTTGGCCGACTTCAATGCTGTCCACCTCCTCATTTCCTCGCGAAGGCTGGCAGCGGGGAGCTCTGTGGGCGAGACGAGGAGGCACCACAGCAGGGGCAGCCACCAGGGGGGAAGGGGCGGCACCAATGGAGGGAGAGGTGGGGCGGCACCAAGGAGGGGGAAAGGATCGTGGCGGCCAAGGGGTGGGAAGGGGGGAGAGGATGGGGTCGGCTAGGGTTTAAGGGGGTGTGGGGCGGCTTGGGCTGAGGGCCCAAGGGCGCCTCCCCTAATTGGGCCTGGTGGCCGGCCACAAGGCATAGGAAGCCTAGGTCGGGGGCCCAGTTCCTTAAATCCCCCACAATTTCTGAATTTTCACTTTTAACCTTCCTCCGATTAAATTCTTTCTACTCGGAAAACAGGGTATTCCAAGAGGTGTACAACTTTACCCATAGTATACAAATTCTCTTGTTTATCCGGCATCCGTCGATGCCACCGCTCACGATCTTTTAGTAAGTAGTTTACACCTAGCCTTAGCCTTGTACTAGCCCGACGATGAAAACTTTCACTTCAATCTTGGGTACCTCTTGTCAAAGTGAGGCATTAACCGTTGTGTCGGCAAGCTTCGTTCTCGACACCGTGGTGAAGGGAGCCTCTTTGAACATGCTTACCCAGTCATGCTTGTACTACTGTGGCCTACCAATATGCAAGGCTAGTCTTCGATGAGTTAATTAGCTAAGGCTGTCCGTACCGACACATGTGGTTGTACGCTTATGCTTATATTCGTAGCACCCACATTTGGTCCTTAACTAACTCGGACGAGGTTCTTCGCCTATCTACTTATGAGATACACATCTCACACGTATCAGATTATAATATAACTTGCCCGTGTTACAAATTAATTTTTTTATTTTTTATTTTTATACAAAATAACAGAGGTAAACCCCTCTAGTCCATCATTTCAAAATCTCCCAAATTTAGGTTCAACATTTCATCCGTTTTCCAATTTTAGCAAATCTAGATTCCGGCTAAGCATTTGTGCGATATTCACACTCTAAATAACCCAATCAATATCATCTATTACCTAAACCATAATCTATTGGCTATAATAGTAAGGATACCAATATTTCAAGGAGGATCATTCATTGAATAGGAATCTAACTACCGTTATCCCCAAATATAACAATTTTAAGCAAACATACACGTACACATAATAGATTTTGTAAAAAGAAGCACAATATTTAAAATAATAGGATCAACATGGTCAAAGGGGGTGCTTGCCTTGCTCTAGTATATCAGAGTATGAGAATGGAGTATCGTCGTAAATTTCGTTCGAAGTATCGACATATATTCAAAAAGAGCCGATAGCAGATTAAATATAGAAAATAATTTAAACAACAAAAAATCCAAATATTTTTTGTATATTCAGACATATAATGATTTTAGATGAATTTATAAAAAGATTCAATCAATTTGGAGTTCTTATGCAAAAGTCATTAACGTTTTAATTTATTTTGGTTTGAAAATTCCAGAAATTAAGAAAAAGATGACGTTGACAGCGTATTCTGTGAGGTTTACGCTTTCTAACAGAGAAAGCGTATTTTCTTCTGAGTTCCTTTGAGGTTCACACTTTCCAACAGAGAAAACGCATTTTCGTCTGAACTAAAAGCGACTTTTCTCATTTTTCTGAATTTATTAATTTACATGTGGGGCCTACTTGTAAGTGAGTCATATTTTTATTTTCTTGATTTTATTTTAAAAAACAAAGACGGTGTTGGGGGAAGAATGAGGAAGAAGAAAGAAAAGCAAAGGAGAGAGGAGTTGGGGAAGAATGAGGAAGAAGAAAGCAAAGAATGACATAGCGTGGTGTATGCTGACATGGACAGCCATGTGTGTCACCCCGCGTGTTGTATGCTGACATGGACAGCCACTGTGCAAAACCACCGCTCCAAACCGCTGTGGGGTGCTAATTGACCGGTTTTCACAAATTTAGGGGGTTAAATAACCGGTTTTGTAGTTCAGGGGGTAAACCATACTTTTTTGATAGTTCGAGGGAGTAAAACGAACTTATTCTATAGGACCGGAAAGACGACTAGAGGGGGTGAATAGGAGCACTATCTATTTTTCACTTTGATCGGATTCAAACATGATATTGACTCCAATAGCTATGAGAACTATGAAGATCAAAATATATAAGCGTAGCGGAAGACTTGTACTAAATTACCTTCAAATCCCCAAAAGAAATGACCAAAAACACAAAAAACAGCCTGATGAACAGTACCAGTTGTACCAGATGAACAGTGCCAATTGTACCGGAAATTGGATCAATCGGATGAATAGCGCCGGTTAAACCACAGTGAACAGTAAAAATCAGGCAAATGAATAGTAAACAGCCTGAAAACGAAATCAAAAATTGACGTAACTTTTGATCCGTAACTCCAAACTTCACGAAACTTGAAACACACCTTCCTAATGATGTTAGGAACCTATTCCATGCAACGATTGAGGAGATCCACATCAAAGTTTTGAATTTTTTTCCATTTTACCGAAGGAGGGTTCAAAACCGAGCAAAAACGAAAAACTTGATCCAAAACTTGCTCGTGGGAGATTGATGATCTAGATGATCCTAGATGTATTCCTACACGTCTCAGCAAGGTAGATGAGGGCAAGAAATCACTAGAAACCCATCGGATCAAAGAAACACCCAAAATCACAAAATGAGAGGAAGAACACAAGAAGACTCATCTTTGAATAATCATTCATAGATTGATTCGAGATTGTTGCTGGTTACAGCCACTCCCTCAAAGAGGACAAAGCTTACAACATGAGCACTCCAATCAATCCATCCTCTAAATCCCTAAGTCTCTCCTTCCCTCCCTAAGTCCCTAAAACCAAAACTAGGGTTTACAAATGAAGTGCTTGAAGGTTGCTGTCCAGCACACCCTCTATTTATAGTGGAGATTAGGATCTAGAGAATATTCCACTTAGGGCACCCGTTAAGCCCACACACAAACGGGTCATACATACGCACGCATCTCAAAGCGCCGTCTTCGTCTTCAATTGACCTAAACCGCTTCTCCAAGCGCCGACTCGCACCGCGGTTTAGCCAAGAGTCACAAATGCGGTATTTGGTGAAATTACCAAAATACCCCTTCTCGATCCTTCTCCATGGACCGAGTCCAATCATGTCGAAGCAATCACCTACTTCGCCACGTGTAGGTAGATCAACGGCTCTCATCATGTCGGCATGTCTCTCCCGTCTGGATCCTACCGGAACCTCCATGGCACTTGCACCGACCCCCGCGCCGCTTGATCTAACCAAATGACGAATCGCTGTTCGATCAACTTCGTCCATTCTGCGCCATGCTTGAGTCACCTGACCTCACCCGGCATCCATGATCGTTCTGGACCTCAGCTCTCCAAGCTTAGTCCCGATCCTCCTCGCCGTTGACCTGAAAGCCACCTGCACAGCAATAGACCAAGAAATCATCTCCGGGAACAAGTTCTTCACAACTTGACCCACGTTAGCTCAAAACATGCAATATGCAACACATATACAAAGATAAACATGGATATGACCTATCCCAAAACCAAAACTCCAAAATGGCCGACAATCGCAACACAATCGGTACAACCGCCATGTTACCAGCGGTACTACCGATCTTTGGTCGTACCGCTCTAATAATTGCGGTCGTTCTGATTTCTAATGAAGACCAGAACTCCCAAAACATCTTCTCTAGAATTAATCTACTGCCATCTACCAATCGGTATAACCGCGATCCGGTACTACTACCATACAACTTGCGGTTGTACCGTTCTGCGGTTGTACCGCTCTTTAAACGCCGGTCCTACCGATTATCCTGACACTTTGCTGAAACTTTCTGAAAAACAGGAATTCCAACAAACTTTCAACCAAATTGCCAATTGTAACATCACTTAGGATCATGAGCATATCCTCATGATGTCCACATATTCCTTCTTTCAAATTGCTGTTTGCATGTAAATTCACTATTTGGTTTATGCAAAAGATCAAAATCATGCTAAAAATAGTTTTGCCACACATAGACATGCTCAAAATTATTCTTCCATTCATTTTCATTATATTTTACCAAAATGTGGTTTTTAAGATGTTATAGTAAATGAATACACATTTTTTTTGTCGGGACTATAATGACACAACAAAACATAGAAGGGTGTCAGTTCTATGAATGATGATTAAGGGAATCGTCAATTAAGTGTACACAAGAAAAACTTTCTTTGTGGTAACCAGCCTGTAACTGGAAACCGGCCCGGCCAGGGGCCACATTAAAATTTGGTTCATTTGAAATATACACTATTTTATTCTACATTTTTCATCGATATTTCAATATCTAATTCATCTCCACAGTTTTTCGTATCTATTTCACAAAAAAATGATAGTCTTGACAAATCAATTTTTCGAATACTTCTCCATGAAATACCCCAAAGTGAATTCTATGAAAAATTTCATTAAGGTCCACTTTTTATAGCAAATTTTGTGTATATACTTCTTTTATATATGAAAAAGGTATAGAGCAAAAATAAAGGGCTCCAATGAAATTTTTTCAATAGAGTCGAATCGAATATCTTATAATTACTATTTAAGTATACTAAAAATAATAAAGAAGTTTAATATGTTCGTTTGTATATTGGAAGTCGAAGTAGGTACTTAAGCAGTACGAAAAAGACATGAACAGAAAAATTGACGCTACAATATAAACCCGTGTAGAAATAGTTATAGAGGAGTTTGCCAATTTTTCTCTGAAATGGATTTTACATTCTAGAGACGCCTTTTTGAGATACTTTGGAAACTAAAATTTACCCTGTAGAGACATTTTGACACGCTGTCCAAATCACCCAAAAAAATCACGTAATGATGTTTTTTAGACATTTATATTCACTCTGCATTAGAGACCACTATATGGCAATTGATAAATGTTAAATGTTTGTTACATATAAATATTAAAAATATATACAAATTTATATTTCATGACGAGTCATATATTTATCTTAATATATATGTTTGTAACTAATTGAATCGAAAGGAGATACTGATGTTGATCGAAATAGCTAGAAAGCAAAAAGTCTAACCTTCTAAAGTCATGCTTTCTTGACAAGTTAATCC
This sequence comes from Phyllostachys edulis, assembly GCA_036346405.1. Classification (NCBI taxonomy): domain Eukaryota; kingdom Viridiplantae; phylum Streptophyta; class Magnoliopsida; order Poales; family Poaceae; genus Phyllostachys; species Phyllostachys edulis. The sequence goes on along the minus strand of JAYEVD010000491.1, from coordinate 249,286 downwards.
TGATGTTGATCAAAACTGGATAGAGTGGTAGGAACGAATGATATGAAAACAGCGTCACTGACTCATTTCCGTGTTACTTTATTGATCTACTCGAAGTTCCATGCTTCCATATGCTGGTTAGTGATCTGACCAAACTTGATTAATTGTTTCTCTTGTTGTTGGCTGAAGGGGTTCTTACGCTATCTAATGCGCTCGCTCCGATGCACGCAATGGCTCTTTACAGGAACCTGGTCAACCACGGACGTTGAGCTAGCTAGTTGATTAGATTATATATGATCAGGTTTGTTTATCTGTTCAGACTTCAGATAGGCGCATTGATCCAAACCAGGTTGAAAATATCGTAATTTTTTTATTGGTTTAATTAAAATTTTCACCCCAAAGGCACCTCTATATATACTCCATGTATAACTGAGCTATATATATATAAGAATTTTTATCTTAATTTAGCCTCTCCAGTTTGAACTCTTACCAAACTTCACTCTCGTGACTTGGATAAAAACTCTGAACTCCCTACCAACGAACTAGTAGCGTCGAACACGTTCTTGGAGGGGGGCGGTGGGGCGCTCCAAGTAGGGTCAGAGTGGTGTCCAAATAGGTGGCACAGAGCCGATTAGACACGGACAGTAGCAGGCCAGTCTTGCTCCGTGCTAGTCTCCTCCTCTACGCTGGTCGCTGTCATGCTGTATCTGGACTGGGCCACGTATGACACCATATCGTACGTGTCGTGCCAGACCGACTTACTAGGCCAGAGTGACCACTTAAGCACGGTACATTTAATAGAGACGTGCCGCCCCGGTCCAGCAACAATATAAGCTATATCGTATTCGGATTAGACCAACAATTCTGTGCTTCGAGCCGACTCAGCCCATCTGGCCACATGTAGCCAAGAGCAACAGAGAGACGTGGACAGAGATGGAAAGGAAGGGAGGAAAGATAGAGTGGTAAGGTGGGTCCCACGTGTTAATTACATTGGCAAATGGGTTCGACCCATCAGACTCCATCACGTTTTGCGTGATTCGATGGAAATATAGTTTATTGAAATGTTTACCAAACCACACATAGTTTACTAAAATAAAAACTTAAATGTGTCTCTTTCTAGCAGGTTTAAGAAATGAATTACATTTTTCCCTTGCAAGAAAACATTACTATATCCTTTCTATGTGTGTGTGTGTTTTTTTTTTGCGATTAAGGATAACCTCATGAACAGGACATAACTAACTACACATCACAAAAATATCGACATAAAAAAAATAGCATGCAAGCAATTATCATTGCACTAACTAATCAAAAACTGGGATCAATATGATGCAAAAAGAAATTTCAAATGATGCTTGTCTTGCTGGAAGTCAAATTGTTCACTCTCGGTGGCGAAGGAGTCTACGTTGATCACTTCGGACCCTAAAGAATAAAGACATCGATAAACACCGAGAAATACCATAAAATTAAAAATACTAAAAAATGCATGAATTTTCTACAGTAGCTGGATGATGATTTTACATGAATTTAGGTGAAATAATTATTCCATTTGGAATTAGTATGTGAAAGTTATGGTGGTTTCAAGATAAGATTTTGAGAAAATCCGAAAATTGTAATATGTCACTATTCATCCAAATTTAATTATTTGGTGAAAATTTTTATAGTAGTAGTGAAGGAAAGGATTACATATATAAATATAGGATAAAATTATAAGATTAAAATAACTTGGTTTATCTCATTTGGACTCGAAACATTTTCTAAGAATTTTCAAAGTTAAAAGCATTTTCTAGTGTATAAATAAATAGGCTTTGGTTCAATCTCCAAAAACTATATTTTTTGGAATAGAGACAAGTTTGAAACCTATTTTAAAATAAATTTCACTTAAAATGAAAATTATCAAAATTGGTTTTACTCATTTTGGAGTTGATTTGAATTAGTTATGGATTTTTGAAGTTACAAGAATTTTCAGTGTACAAATTAATGATTTCTGGATTTTCTAAAGCATTTAATACTTCTTCTAATAGAGTCCACTCTAGCCTTAGTCACTGACTTGTGGGGTCAAATGAATAGTGTGTTTTTCCAATTAACTCCGAATTAAACCTAAACTGACAGGTAGGGCCTACTTGTCATAGACTCAGTTCCAAGAACTCGGTCCACCGGTGCATCACAGTTTGCACTGCGCACTTAGAGGCTAGGCCCACATGTCAGCCACTACTGCACTTCACTTAACTCCCATGATTTATGTTTGAGGGGGCCACGTGTAAGCGACTCATCTACTCGTTAAGACAGACATTAGTTTCCGTAACTAATCATTAGCAGTTAATGAATGTGATTTGTCGTAACTGCCCAGCTACAGGAGCTGTCGACGTATGAAAACAACCCGAGCTCCTTGTCGAGCTCACTGTCGGTGATGTGGTCCACGCCGGTGTGAACCAAGGGCAGGTACAGGTTCCTAATAGTGCTGCGCAACTATTGGTGGTGGTGGCGACGGCTGAGCCGGCCTGTACCGGCGGCTAGCTGGAGAGGAGCAGTGGTGGTTCTACGGCCAAACATGCATGCACAAGAAAAGCTCTGCATTGTCCATTCAAGCAAGTGCCCGAGTATCTACGAAGTCTAAGGAGGCTACCTAAAGCTAGGAGAGGGTCGGAGTCTTGTCGGCGACGAAGAAGTCCACAGCGGCGGCACAGTTCAACGAGGAGAGGATGCTCTAAGCATGGAGAAGACAAAAGAAGTGTTGGAATAGCTTAAGGACCATTAGAGGATGCTCTAGTAGCAAGGAATCGAAGAATGCATTACCAAAACGAAGTGGGAGACGAAGAGGTGTTCTTCGACCGAAAATGGACAAAGCTTCAAATCCCCGAACTCTTGTCGTGCATTGTTGAAATTAGGCGAGGGGTTTGCATTGTCGTACCTAAAGACACGATATGACACGCTAGATTGAGGATAATACTCACCGGAGTAGAAGTTGACATGATGATGTCCTCGGGTGCGTGCTTTGGAAACTCCAATGGCACGACCTTGTCTCGAGAACTACAAACAACCAAAGTGGCAAAGTGGCTCCAATTAGCTGAAATGGAAAAGGCATGCAAGGAGGAAGCTAGGGAACTCGGTGCTGAGGAGTTTACCATAGAGATGAGAAAATGCAAGCTTCTCCTTCCTTAGACCCGAGAGGAAGGATGAGGAGAAATGGAGGTGAAGGGGGGCGAGGGGTACTATCCTCAGGCGAGAGACGAAATGGAGGCGACGTGAAGCAGAGAAGCTCCAGGAGTGGTCAATGCATGTGGCAGATTCATGGCATCCACTAGCATAGCTCAGGGCATCGCAGCCACGTGGCGAAGCTGCTCTGCGCGCACCAACGGGAAGAGGACGAAGCTGACATGTGGGCCCACATTGATAGTGTCACAAAGTGGTACGGTCAGGTGTGGGTGCGAGCCAGGTTGGGTTAGGTGGTTCAGCTGAAACAAGTGGCTTGAGTTGAAATGTTCGGACCAGTCCGAACCACTCGGTCGGTTCCGATCGGACTGGTCCGAATGGGTCACTAGGTTTGACTGTTTTAAATTTCAATTGATTCTACTTTGACCGAGCCACTAAAAATAGCAATAAAAATCCTACAAATATGAAATTAATCAGAGAGGCTCTAGGGACATCCTAGTACTCAAATAAAATCTTAAACCTCACTTTTCAAGATTTATTTGCTTATTTTAAATTCAACCTTACAGTAGGTTATTGAATTGAGTTTGAATTTTCTGTGGGTTAGGTTAAGTTCCAAAAATTTGAGAAAAATTATATTTATTATTGATAAATATTATAGTATTTGAATAAATTATCTCTCAGAGGTCTTTGTAAGGACTTATTTCTATTATCTTTGGAGGAGTTGAATTAGGTTAAAGTTTAATCTTTTGATTTAAGATTTTCCTAGTGCAATATAATATGCAAATGCTTCCAAAACACTATGCATGCTAATGAGATGCATACTAATTATCATTAATTAACTTGGGGATGTGACAAACCTCCCCCTTTACAAAAGATCCCGACCCCAAGATCTCGGTAGGTTGGAAGTTGGACAGGAAGGTTCTAAAAGAAGATACAACATCTGTTGTCTTGATTTCCTTCAAGATAGTGCTAAGATATCCTAACAAGGTTAGAAGGAATGGCTATTACATTTGTCTTTCCATTGCTTTGTTTAACATTTCCTTTCATGATTCAAAGATCGGGATATTCGGTTCGCATTTGGTCTTCATACTCCCAAGTTGCTTCACCTTCAGTATGGTTGCTCCACTAAAATTTTATGATGTTGATGTTACAATTTCTTGTTTTGCGCTCCGTTTCTTCAAGAATGCGTATCGGGTGTTCCCGATAAGAAAGATCAGGTTACAAGTCAAGTGCTGCCAACTAAGTGGCTTCAGTTGGGACTCGAAGACATTTCTTCAGTTGTGATACATGGAAAATATCATGCACGTCTAAGAGAGAGGGTGTCAACTCCAATTGATAGGCCACTGGTCCTTGTTTCGCTAGAATTCAGAAAGGTCCGATGTAGCGAGGTGCTAATTTGCCATTGAGTTGAAAACGATGCGTTCTTTTCATTGGGGCGACTTTAAGGTAAACATGATTGTCCACCTCAAAGGTCAACTCATGACGACGACAGTTGGCATAAGACTTCTGACGAGATTGAACCGCCTGAAGTTGCTCATGGATCATGCAAACTTGTTCTTCTGTGTCCTCCACCATAGTCGGTGCATACAATGGCCTCTCCCTGGTCTCGGACCAGTTTAACGGTGTCCTATAAGGTCTTCTATACAATGCCTCAAAAGGTGACATTTGTATATTTGATTGATAGCTATTGTTGTAGGAGAACTCGGCACACAGTAATCACTTTTCCCAATTCTTGTTGTAGGACAGAACACAAGCTCGGAGAAGGTCTTCCAAGATTTGATTTACCCTCTTAGTTTGTTCTCCCATTTGCGGGTGGTATGCGGTGCTAAAAGAGAGGTCGGTCCCCATTGCTTGATGGAGACACTTCCAGAAGTAGGATGTGAACTGAGGACCTCGATCTGAAATGATCACCTTTGGTACAACATGGAGACAAACTATTCTTGAGATGTATAGCTCTCTAACTTGGCTTCGGTGTAGGTGGTCTTGACTGGAATGAAATGGGCAACCTTTGTCAATGGATCCACGATCACCCATATGAAATCGGACCCAATTTGAGTCCATCCCAACTTCCTCCCATTTCCACTTAGGAATGGGCAGCGGATGAAGTGTACCTGCTGGCTTCAAATGCTTGGCTTTGACCTTTTGGCATACATCGCACTCAGCAACGTACCGTGCAATCTGTCGCTTCATTTGGCTCCACCATAATCTCTTCTTCAGATCTTGGTACATCTTGGTACTCCCAGGGTGGATTGAGAATTGAGAGTTATGAGCTTCCTTGAGGATCAATTCCCTCAACTTGCGGTCATATGGCACCACCAAATGGTTCCCGAACCACAGGGTGCCTTGTGCATCTTCGGTGAAGCATTTGGCCTTGCCTTGCTTCAAATTCTCAAAGATTCGGGCCACTTCTATGTCGGTCTTCTGAGCTTCTTTAATCTGGTCCTCAAGTGTGAAATTCACTTGTAGGGCAGAAGGAGACCATTTTTCAATCACCTCAAGGCTCAGTCGTTGCAATTCAGTGCACAAGCCTGCTGAAACGGGTGTTACCGACAAACAATTGTATTGAGACTTTCTGCTCAATGCGTCGGCCACTGCGTTGGCTTTTCCTGGGTGGTAATGAAGGCCCATATCATAGTCCTTGATCAATTTGAGCAATTTTCTTTGCCTCAAGTTTAGATTGGCTTGGGTGAAAATATATTTGAGGCTCTTGTGATCGGTGTAGATATCACAACGATTACCGATGAGGTAATGTTGCCAAATCTTCAGAGCATGGACTACTGCCGCTAGATCTAAGTCATGTGTGGGGTAATTTACTTTGTGATATATCAATTGTCTCAATGCATAAGCCACCACTCGGCCCTCTTGCATAAGTATACAACCGAGCCCGTGGCGAGATGCATCACAATATATGTCGAAGCTCTTGTGAATGTCAGGCAGAATGAGTACTGGAGGTTTGGTCAGATATTCTTTTAAGATCTAAAAACTTTCTTCGCATTATGCTGACCATTCAAACTTTTTTTCTTTCTTTAAGAGCTGGGTCATTGGTCTTGCAATTTTGGAGAAATTCTTGATGAATCTATGGTAGTAACCCACAAGTCTGAGAAAACTGCAGATATCGGTGATGCTCTTGGGCTGTTGCCAATTCAGTACACCTTGCACCTTGCTTGAGTCAACTACGATACTACCCTTGGATAGCACATGACCCAAAAAGCTAACTTCATGAAGCCAAAACTCGCACTTGCTGAATTTAGCATAGAGTTGATGTTGACGAAGCGTCTCCAACACAAGCATCAAGTGCTGCTCGTGTTCTTCATCAGACTTGGAGTAAATGAGGATGTCATCGATAAACACAACGACAAATTGATCTAAATACTCCATAAAAACCGAGTTCATGAGGTTCATGAAGTATGCCGGTGCATTTGTTAATCCGAAAGACATGACAGTGTACTCGTACAAACTGTAATGAGTAGAGAATGCCATCTTTGGTATGTCTTCAGCTGTGACCTTGATCTGATGGTAGCCCAATCTCAAGTCAATCTTAGAGAACACTTGAGCTCCACTCAATTGGTCAAACAAATTATCAATCCACAGAAGTGGATACTTGTTCTTGACAGTGACTTTGTTTAGTGGACGATAATCAGCACACATCCACAAACTCTTGTCTTTCTTCTTGATAAAGATTGCCAAACATCCCCAAGGTGAGGAGCTCAGCCAAATAAAGCCTTTATCTTGAAGCTCCTTGAGTTGCTACTTCAATTCTACCAATTCGTTGGGAGGCATTCGGTACGGCCGTTTTGCAATGGGCGCAGTACCGGGTGCAAGCTTGATTACGAACTCAACTTCACGATCAGGGGGCATGCCTGGGAGTTCTTTGCGAAAGACATCTAGGTATTCACATACCACTGGTACCTTCTCCAATTCAAGAGTGGTACTCACTTCCAAAGCATAAAGATGACAACCGACATTTGTTGGAGCAAAAACGACTTGATTGATGTCTTCACTTGTGATAGAAACTGACCGCTGAGCACAATCGATTTCACCTTGGTTATTGGACAACCAATCCATCCGTAATATAACATCAATACCCACTGAATTCATCACTATTAGATGTGCCAAAAATTCAATCCCTTGAATTTCCACTTTTGCGTCTCGACAGTTGATCGGTTTGCAGAATTGATCCCAGAGACTGACTGTGGTATGGGGGCCGAAGTGTATGCATTTGAAATTAGTGATGTGCAGAAAAACCTCTTTTAATGAATGAATGTGATGCTCCCGAATCGAACAAAACAACAGCTGGATGTGAATTAACAAGTAACGTACCCAAAATGACGTCTGGTGCGTCATTTGCCTCCTCGGCAATGACGTGATTTACCTGACCAGGTGTTGGAACTTGAGGAGGTGTAGATGTTGCCCTCGGGGGTGGTGAAGGTCTCGCTAGAGCAGGTGGTTGTTGGGACCCAAAAATGCAATTCTGGACCTTCTGTGTATAATGCACCAGTTCAGGATGACGCTAGTGCACACAGTATCAACATAGATGAATATCGATCCACACAAGACAATTAATAGAATAAATGACTAATTTGAATAGAAAATAATGGTTTTGACCTTATGGTCAAGTTTACAACTATTAAGCCATGCAGGGCTGACAAGAAATAAATAGCAGTAGCGGAACAAAACTAAACTCAAGTGAAATCCCATCAATTCGCCACAGGCAACCGACTGGGATCAAATCCATAACGATCAACACCTTCGTAGAACTCCTCCTCAAATGCAAGCAAAGACTCCTCCACTTCTGTTGAATGTTTGCAGCAAGCATGAGTACACAACCGTACTCGCAAGTTATACCACAGAATACAATGTATACATGATGGCTTATTCCGAAGGAATGGCTTTTGTGGTTCTTTTGCAGAAATACAACATTTGCAATTGAATATGAATAATAGATTAAAACATGAAGTAAAAACAAATAAGCAATATTAATTTTATAAGTTGTTTTCACAAAGAACACAAAGTCTAAACAAGTTATTCACACAGCCATATGACTTAGATTGCACAGCTCCCTTCCCAAATATTTTATGAACACTACCCCTCTTGTGAAATCCCTGAGTATGTCCATGACCGCGGACGTGGCTATTCGAATAGATTAATCAACACTCTGTAGAGGTTGTACACTTTACCCACACGATATAATGAGTGTAGCAAGCACTAATCATAATAAAACTTTTCTGAAACTTCATCTCAACAATTCACACTCCCAGTGTACTTTACCATCATACCAACCCAAACACAGTGCTTTGGCATAACACACACCATTAGACAGGGAAGTGGCTAACCGCCCCGCGATGCGACTACCTAGTAGTCCACACCTCCACCCATCACTAAGCTCCCAACCTGCAACCTGAGTAATCAATGTTGAGACTCTGTAACTTACTAAGTTAGGCCCGTCCCATCAGGAATGTGGTCATACAGTGCGGCTCAGTTCAATGGTGCACAAAGTTAAGTCCTTAATTGACCAAGGCAAGACTTCCAATTTCTAACTATGCCACAAAGATTACCATTCCCATTCACACAGCTCCACCATATCACACAGTATCCACCACTTGCCTCATTATAAATCTTTTCCCACCTTGTGGATTAAGTGCAACACATGCCACCAACGAGTAATGACACATAGTGCACACAATTTTATCACAAAGTTCCATAATCACTTAGTCAGATTCATATTTGCAACTCACATGGAATGATGACTCGTGGCATGGCTAGGCAATCTACTCGTATCTAACCAACCCACGTTGGTGCTATGATAATACCAACTAAATAATGAACCAATCTAGGGTGACAAAAGATTATGACATAATAATAGACAAGGTGGATATAACAATTAGGATTAATAACTACACCCAAAAGTATTTAAATAAATACTTAAAGTAAATGCAATAATTTGAATCAAAGTATTTTGAAAACTGGGTTCAATATGATCAAAGGTATAACTTGCCTTGGAATAGATTAGGTACTAGTCTTGATCTTGATGCACTCCTTCTTCAATGTTTCCCGATGTATCAACGTCTACTCGCAAACGAAACGAATAAACAAAATAAATAAATAACAGAGAGCAAAAAATCTAAAAATTAAATAAAAATCTTAGATAAATATATCTCGAATTTATATGAATTTATAAATTTGAATGGGCTCAATCGGAGTTCGGATGAAGAAGATATGGTCTTTGGAAGATCAAAACTAAAGAAATAACCTAAATTGGAATTATTGCATTTTCGGGATTTATTTTTCTACTGGAAAATTGATTTATGACGCTAGCATGACGTCAGCCCTAGAATTTTTGGAATTAAAAGAAAAAAAATAAATTGCTACATGTGGGACCCACAAGTTAGTGGCTCAACTTTTGGTGGACTGAGTCTACTAGAGATTGGATCTGGGAATTGGTGGACCGGACACGCAGGCGCACATGTGGCTCTGACGCGGAGACATGCTAGATGACACACACATAAGGGCACCGATGTGGCTACCAACGTGGGCGGCCACATCAGATCGGCGGTGGTGAGGCTCGGGAACCGAGGGTTCCGGTGAACAGTGGCTCCTCGCCAGCGATAGGTGGTATCTAGAGGTAGAGGGTGACGCGGTGATCTCGTAGGTGTGCTCACGAGTGCTCAAGGGCGACTGTGGCGACCGATAGTGAGGTTGAAGCGACAGAGGGGATTCGGGCTCGTCGGGATCTGCTCTTCGGTGATGCTCCTGCGGAACCAAGATGAACATGATGAAGGACAACTCCGTGCGATGTTGATGGTGTAGACCACGAGGCTCGGGCGGTGCTGACAGTGACGATATTGCTCGTCGGAGTTGGCGGTGGTGCAGATACTTGAGCTCCTGCGGCGGCTAGGGTTTGGCTACGACGCTGAGGTGGCTAGGGTTGAGGTGCGGATGCCAAGGGCTACCTTTCTATTTATACCCTGCGGCTCGAGAGAGTCCAGGGCATGGATGCCCAAAACAACTTTGCGACGGCAGATAGAATCCTCAACGGATTCGAGGATGATAAATAGGAGATTTGGTAGGGCCCACACGTCAGTGATGGTGGCTCGGTGAGTTCACGTGGCAGACGGCACGGGTGAGGCTGACTGGTGGGGCCAAGTGCGGCTGTGCACGTGGAGGTGAGAGGGGACGCTAACATGCTTGGCCCGCATGCCAGAGGAAGGCAAGGCACACGTGCGATGTTGGGCTGCACCGTAACGAGTAGGAAACAGAATAGGGCTGGGTTTCGGCCCAATGTATTATTTGACATTTAGCTTAGACTTTCTATTTTAAAAATACCGGAAAATCCAAATGGCAATTAGAAAATAGCAAATGAACTCGGAAAAATTCTAGAAAAATCTAGAAAATATATCCAAGCACATATAATCCAAATAAAATAGTTTTGATAATTGTTGATGTTGTTTTTAATCATATTAAATTGTTTTGATACTAAAAGTCCAAGTTAAGCTTTGAAATTAAATTCAAATAAATCTCAAGAGTGATTTTTCAACTACTAACTAAACAAAAGGATTTTTAAGTCTCAGAAAATTGGGATGTTATAAACGTCCCCCCCTTAAAGGAATCTCGACCCCGAGATTTAGGCTAGCTAGAGAAAGAGGCTAGGAAACTCGACTGTCAGCTCTTCTTCACGCTTCCACGTTGCTTCTCCTTCTGAGTGGTTGCTGCACTGAACTTTGCAAAAATGAACGGTCTTGCTTCTGGTACGACGTTCTGCGATATCCAAAATCTTCTTTCAACTCAATTGAATCCAACGAGGTTTGTTCTTCTGGCACACAAAGACACTTCTTTAACTGTGAGACATGAAAGACGTCATGTAATCCTGCTAGCAACTGCGGTAGCTCCAACTGATATGCTACTTCTCCACGGCCATCGAAAATCTTGAACGGACCAACATACCTAGGGGCTAGCTTCCCTTTGGCATGAAACCTTTTGACACCTCTGAGTGGAGTATCTCGAAGATAAACATAATCTTTTGGTTCAAAGCTAAGGTTACAACGATGGTTATCAGCATAACTCTTCTGTCTGGATTGATCTATCTTTATTCTCTCTCTGATCATAGACACTTGTTCTTCCACTTCTTGAATAATATCTGGCCCAAAAACCAAACGTTCAGCTGTTTCTGACCAATTCAAAGGGGTTCTGCAGGCATGACCATACAAAGCTTCAAATGGTAACATTTGCAGACTGGCTTGATAACTGTTATTGTATGAGAATTCTGCATATGGCAAACTCTTGTTCCAACTGGTGGCATCAGCCAGAGCACGTGCTCTCAACATATCTTCCAATATTTGATTAACTCTTTCAGTCTGCCCATCTGTCTAAGGATGATAGGCAGTACTGAAATTCAGATGAGTACCCAAAGCTTCATGCAAACTTTGCCAGAAACGAGAGGTTAACTAAGATCCTCGATCTAACACTATCTTCTTAGGCACAACATGCAAACTGACAATCCTTGACATATATAACTCTGCAAGGCGATCTCTTGAGTAAGTGGTTTTGTTTGGTAAGAAATGGGCAACTTTAGTTAAATGATCAACTATTACCCAAATCGAATTGTAACTCGATTGAGTCCTGGGTAAACCGGTAATGAAATCCATTTCGATCTCTACCCATTTCCATTCTGGAATTTTTAGGGGTTGCAACAGACCTGCTGGTCTCTGATGTTTTGCTTTTACTTTCCGACACACGTCGCATAAGGCAACGAACTCTGCGACTTCTTGCTTTAAATTTGGTCACCAAAATTTATTCTTAACATCTGTGTACATCTTAGTACTACCAGGGTGAATCGAATACTTTGAGTCATGAGCTTCCTTCAAGATTAGCTATCTCAAGCCATCAATATCTGGTACGCAGATACATCCATTGATCCACGGTATATCTTGATCATCTTTGGTGAAGTTTTTGAACTTTCCTTCTGCCATTTTGAGCTTGATGTCCGAAAACACGGGATCCTTTGGTTGAGCTTAATGAATCTGCTTCTCCAAAATAGACTGTACCTCTAGACTGGCCACAAATCCTTCAGATAGAACTTCTAGCTCCAGCTTCTGAAATTCATCTTGAAGTTCTGAACAAATCTCTTTCATTTCCAAAGCATTGCAGTAACTCTTACAGCTCAAAGCATCTACAACGACATTGGCCTTACCAGGATGGTTTGTGGATTCCAAGATTATAATCCTTTATTAAATCCAACCATCTTCTTTGTCTCGTGTTTAGGTCAGACTGAGTGAAAATATACTTCAGATTTTTATGATATGTGTATGCTTCACAATGATTACTGATGAGATAATAACGCCAAATCTTTAAAGCATGCACTACGGCAGCTAGTTCCAAATCATGGGTAGGGTAGTTCTCCTCATGAGGTCTCAATTGTCTAGATGCATAAGCGACAGCTCTTCCTTCTTGCATCAGGACGCATCCTAATCCTTGACACGAGGCATCACAATACATATCAAAATCTTTGTGAATATCGGGCAGAATTAGCACTGGGGCTGAAGTCAAACGTTTCTTCAATTCTTGAAAACTTTCTTCACAAGCTGGGGTCCAAGTGAACTTCTTCTCCTTCTTCAACAACTGCGTAAGAGTCTTAGCAATCGTTGAGAATCCTTTAATGAAGCGGCAATAACATCCTGCCATTCCCAAGAAACTGTGAATCTGAGTAACGGTCTTGGGCTATTCCCAATGTAATACTGCTTTAACTTTACCAGGGTCAACTGCTACTCCCTCGGCTGTCATCACATGACCAAGAAAATCAACTTCATTTTTCTAGAATCACACTTACTGAACTTTGCATACAATTGAGGCTCCCTTAGTCTCTCTAGGATTAACCTCAGGTGTTCCGCATGTTCTTCTTCCGTCTTGGAATAAACCAATATATCATCATGAACACTACTAGAAACTTATCCAAATACTCCATGAATACCTTGTTCATCATGTTCATGAAATAGGCAGGGGCATTCATTAGACCAAAGGACATGAGTAAGAACTCATAATGTCCACCGTGTAGAGAAAGCGGTATTTGGTGTATCCTTAGGACAAATCTTCAACTGATTATAACCTGATCGTAGATCAATCTTTGAGAACACTTCGGCTCCTTTCATTTGATCAAACAAATCATCAATTCAAGGCAATGTGTACTTGTTCTTGATGGTGACTTCATTAAGAGCATGACGATCAATGCACATTCTCATGCTTCCATCCTTCTTTTTGAAAAACAAGACTGGTGCTCCCCATGGCGACGAACTAGGTTTCACGTAACCTTTCTCAAGAAGTTCTTCAATCTGCTTCTTCATTTTTACTAACTCATCGGCTGGCATCTGATAGGGTCTCTTCGAAATCGGTGCTGTTCTTGGCACTAGATCGATGACAAACTCAATGTCACGTTCTAGTGGCATTCCTGGTAATTCCTTTAGAAACACGTCTGGATATTCTCTGACAATAGGCACATCTTACAAAGCAACGGTCTTCAGGCTATTTATTAGCAGATGTCCATCACACACTGAGGTGGCTAGAAACTCTACCTTGTTTCCTTTGATATCCTCGATTGTTATAGCTCTTCGGCCACAATCTAGCACAGCCTTGTGCTTTGATAACCAATCCATACCAAGAATGACATCTAGGGTCTGGGTGTCTAGAACAATAAGGTTGGCTAGAAACTCAACTCCAGCTATGAGTAACTTAGCTCCTAAACATCCCACTCTAGAACTTAGCTATGCTCCAGGCGACTGGACTAACAAAGTATGCTTCAGACGCATAACTTCCAAGTTATTCTTAGTTGCAAAAACTCTAGAAACAAACGAATGCGAAGCTCCAGAATCAAACAAAACAGATGCAGGTACTGAGTTAACCAGAAACTTACCCAGTACGACATCGGGTCCTTCCTGAACTCCTTCCAGAGTGACGTGGTTGACACGACCTTTGACCATCGACTGCGGCACTCCTCCGGATTGACCAGTAGCTTGAGAAGCTCCTTGGTTGATGCTTGGTGTTGGCATCTTGGCCGGTGTAGCTCCATGGTTGAAGTATACTGGAGTCACTGTTCCCTTCTAAGGACATTGGTTGGCGAAGTGTCCTGGCTAACGGCAAGAATAACAAATTCTTGGTCCACTCTGTGGGTTGTTCCTGGGATTGGGGTCGGTTGGTGCAGGGTTGCGAAAGTTCTGAGCAACTGGACGAGGTGCCGAAGTTGGTGCATGCGTCCTAAAAGAGTTCTGCGGTGGAAAACGATTAAACTACTATGGAACTATTCTTGCCTTCTGCTGTGATTGGTGACTCCCTTGCTGAGCCATCCTGCGTTTGCGGTTGTCCTCTAGTTCTTTGCGCTTATCTTCAAGAATTAATGCCTTGTTGACTAACTCTTGAAAATCTGGAAAGGTATGGGCAAGCGATCGACTTGCGATCCAAAGATTCAACACTTTCAGGAAGCGACTCTAGCGAGCTTTATCAATGGCGACATGTTCCGCGGCATAGCGAGCTAGCTGAGAGAATTTATTGAGATAGTCAGTCACTGACATGCTCCTTGCTTGAGGGCACAAAATTCATCCTTCTTCAAGTCAATTATTCCTTCTGGTGCATGGTACTGATGGAAGGCTGTAGAAAACTCTTCGCAAGTAATGTTTTGTGGTGTCTCACGGCACAAAAGTTTTCCCACCATTCGGCAATGATGCCTTCCATCTAGTGAGTGGTGTACAAAACCTTTTCATGATCGCTGCATTGGGTGATCAGCAGCTTCCTCTCAATGAAACGAAGCCAATCATTGGCTTCAACCGGTGAAACATGCCCAGCAAAAGTTGGTGGACGAATTCTCATGAGCTCAGCTAGCTTAGATGGTCCATGGTGACCATGAGCGACTGGGGGTCTGTTGTGGTGATTGTTGTTGTTATTATGATTGTTCATATTCTAAACCTAGTTTATCATTGTATACATCATTTGGGTCAGAGCTGCCATGAAAGCTCTAAAATTCTGCAGGTCGATTGGGGCTGCTTGTGGTAGAACTGCTCCTGAGGGGGTCTGCTCATAGCCTTCTGACACAGGGGTGTCAGAACCACTTGCAGCAACATGACAAGTTTGAACCATCTGAGGAAGCTCCATGGGTTAGATAAGGTAGCAAGTACAAGATGAGTTAAGAACTAATCGAGGGGTTAGGTTAAACCTAACAAACACAACTCAAGAAACTCAACTGAAAAACTTATATTAATAGGGTCTTAGCATGGCTACAACAAATGGCTAAGGGCCTTTGCAGCTCATACTTGCACACAAGAAATAAGAACAAACCTAAACACACAATCTACCGCCTAAATGGCGACTCTCCTAATCTTAAACTGTCTAATCCTGACTAAACTTAAACCTTAGCGAACTCAGTCACTAAGGTATCCTCCACAACCACGGCAGTGCTCCCGCCTACTATAGACCTGAAAGTGAGCTGTCATCCTTGCAAATTGATCCTAATGCCCCAGAACTGGTTCAGCAGGAATAGGTGTCCCTGGTGCAGGCCTAGATGGCTCCTCCGGCTCTGCGGCCTTTGCTGGCTCCTCAGCTTCTTCTAGGTATTCCTCTGGGTCTTCTTCTTCAGGGTCTTCCTCTTATTGATCCTCCTTGTGCTCGTGTTGTCCGCAGAGGGCTTCTTCTAGCACAACGATCCTTTCTTCTACCATCTGCAAGGTCTCATGGATGCACTCCAGCTCTGTGGTGGCCAACTCCAGTGACTCCTCCTGAGCAGCGGTGAACCGAGAAAGATGCACCACAGTGGCGTTGCTCTCTCTATCTGTAGATGGGTAACGTGTAGGAAGGTCCACTACAGAGGCACGAGGGTAGTAGCGAAAGACGGTGTCTTGCAGCTCACGAGCGTAGATGTTGCAGATCCTTAAGATGGCGAAGCGCGAAGACTCTTGAATTGCTTCTGTCCAGACAATCCTCCAAACTGAGATCTTTAGGGGTTGGCTTGCTTTGGTGTCCCTCCTGGCATAGATAGTTAAACGACAGATCACTCCACGGTCTCGGCCGTTCACTACCTAGTTGTTGCCACAGTACACAGGACGGTCGAAGCCTCCAAGCACTTGCAACAGTTTCCAGAGCTCAGCGGCAAGTCCCCCCTTGCGCTCACCATAGTTCTGAAGACGAGGCATCTGTCAAGATAGACAAGAGGGTAAGAACAACTTAAAACAGCAGGGAAAGGAAAAATTTCAGCAATAGTTGAGTCAAGAAAGACACGAGAGGAGTTAAGCAGTTCAATTAATCTTACAAGTTAATTTTACTTTTAGAAAATAATTTGGACACTCTAAGACAGCCGATCTAACTAAGGTCAAGGCCTACATTTAGTATGGCTCTAATACCACCTCTATCGGGACCCAAAAATGCAATTTTGGATCCTTTGTGTATAATGCACTAGTCCAGGATCATGCTAGTGCACATAGTATCAACATAGAGGAATATCGATCCACACAAGATGATTAATAGAATAAATGACTAATTTGAATAGCAAATAATAGTTTTGACCTTATGGTCGAGTTTACAACTATTAAGCCATGCAGGGCTGACAAGAAATAAATAGTAGCATCGGAACAAAACTAAACTCTAGTGAAATCCCATCAATTCGCCACAGGCAACCGACTGGGATCAAGACCCTAATGATCAACACCTTCGTAGAACTCTTCCTCAAATGCAGGCGAAGACTCCTCCACTTCTGTTGAATGTTCACAGCAAGCATTAGTACACAACCGTACTCGCAAGTCATACCACAGAATGCAATGTATACATGATGAATGGCTTCTATGGTTCTTTTGCAGAAATGCAACATTTGCAATTGAATATGAATAATAGATTAAAACAGGAAGTAAAAACAAATAAATAATATTAATTTTATCAGTTGTTTTCACAAAGAACACAAAGTCTAAATAAGTTATTCACACAGCCATATGACTTAGATAACACAGATCCCTTCCCAAATATTTTATGAACACTACCCCTCATGTGAAATCCCCGAGCATGTCCATGACCGTGGACGCGGCTATTCGAATAGATTCATTAACACTCTGTAGAGGTTGTACAATTTACCCACACGATATAACTAGTGTAGTAAGCACTAATCATCACAATTTTTTTGAAACTTCATGTCAACAATTGACACTGCCAGTGTGCTTTACCGTCATACCAACCCAAACACAGTGCTTTGGCATAACACACACCATTGTACAGGGAAACGACGAACCACCCTATGATGCGACTACCTGGTAGTTCACACCTCCACCCATCACTGAGCTCCTAACCTATAACCTGAGTAATCAATGTCGAGACTCCATAACTTACTAAGTTAGGCCCGTCCCATCAGACATGTGGTCGTATAGTGAGCCTCAGTTCAATGGCACATAAAGTTAAGTCCTTAATTGACCAAGACAAGACTTCTAATTTCTAACTATGCCACGAATATTACCATTCCCATTCACACAGCTCCACCATATCACACAGTATCCACCACTTGCCTCAGTCTAAATCTTTTCCCACCCTGTGGATTAAGTGCAACACATGCCACCAACGAGTAATGACACACAGTGCACACAGTTATATCACAAAGTTCCATAATCACTTAGTTAGATTCATATTTGGAACTCACATTAAATGATGGCTTGTGGCATGGCTGGGCAATCTACTCGTATGTAACCAACCCACATTGGTGCTACGATAATACCGACTAAATAAGGAACCAATCTAGGGTGACAAAATATTATGACATAACAATAGATAAGGTGGATATAACAATTAGGATTAATAACTACACCCAAAAGCATTTAAATAAATACTTAAAGTAAATGCAATAATTTGAATCAAAGTATTTTGAAAAATGGGTTCAATATGATCAAAGGTATAACTTACCTTCGAATAGATCTAGGTACTGGTCTTGATCTTGATGCACTCCTTCTTCTTCAAAGTTTCCCGATGTATCAATGTCTACTCGCAAATGAAGCAAATAAATAATAGAGAGCAAAAAAACTCTAAAAATTAAATAAAAATCTCAGATAAATAGATCTCAAATTTATAAATTTGAATGGGCTCAATCGGAGTTTGGATGAAGAAGATATGGTCTTTAGAAGATGAAAACTAAAGAAATAACCTAAATTGGAATTATTGGATTTTTGGGATTTATTTTTCTACTGGAAAATTGATTTATGACGCTAGCATGATGTCAGCCCTAGAATTTTTGGAATTAAAAGAAATAAAAGAAATTTCGACAGGTGGGACCCACATGTTAGTGGCTCAGCTTTTGGTGGACTGAGTCTACTGGAGATTCGATCTGGGAATTGGTGGACCGAACACATAGGCGCACACGTGGCTTTGATGTGGTGACACGCACGTGAGGGCGCTGATGTGGCTACCAACGTGGACGACCATGTCAGATCGGCTATGGTGAGGTTCAGGAACCGAGGGTTTCGACGAACGACGGCTGCTCGCTGACGATGGGTGGTACCAGGAGGTAGAGGGTAACGCGGGGATCTCGTATGTGTGATCACGGGTGCTCAAGGGCGACTGTGGCGACCGGCAGCGAGGTTGAACTAGTGGAGGGGATTCGGGCTC
The DNA here is from genome assembly GCA_036346405.1 of Phyllostachys edulis. Taxonomy (NCBI): domain Eukaryota; kingdom Viridiplantae; phylum Streptophyta; class Magnoliopsida; order Poales; family Poaceae; genus Phyllostachys; species Phyllostachys edulis. Next base: position 230,548 of record JAYEVD010000491.1, on the reverse strand, counting down.
ATCAGGATCTGCTCTCCGGTGATGCTCCTACGGAACCAAGATGACCACAATGAAGCGCAGCTCCGTGCGATGCTGACGGTTTAGAACACGAGGCTCGGGCGGTGCTGACGGCGACGATATTGCTCGTCGGAGTTGGCGGTGGCGTAGATACTTCCTCAACCTCCTGCGGTGGCTAGGGTTTGGCTCTAGCGGTGAGGTGGCTAGGGTTGAGGTGCAGACGCCAAGGGCTACCTCTCTATTTATACCCGGCAGCTCAGGAGAGTCTAGGGCACGCACGCCCAAAACGGCTTCGTGGCGGCGGACAGAATCCTCAACAGATTCAGGGACGATAAACATTAGGTTTGGTGGAGCCCACATGCCAGCGATGGTGGCTCGGTGAGTTCACGTGGCAAACAGTGTGGGTTAGGTTCACTAGTGGGGCTGGGTGCGGCTGTGCGCGCAGAGGTGAGAGGGGACATTGACATGCGGGGCCCACATGTCAGAGGAAAGCCGAGCACACACGTAGTGTTGGGCTGCATAGTAACGGGCCAAAAAACAGAATAGGGTGGGTTTCGGCCCAAGGTATTATTTGAGATTTAGCTTAGATTTTCTATTTCAAAAATACCAGAAAATCCAAATGGCAATTAGAAAATAGTAAATGGACTCGAACAAATTCTAGAAAAATCTAGAAAATATATCCAAGCACATAGAATCCAAATAAAATAGTTTTGACAATTTTTGATGTTGGATTTAATGCATATTAAATTGTTTTGATACTAAAAGTCCAAGTTAAGCTTTGAAATTAAATTCAAATAAATCTCAAGAGTGAATTTTCAACTACTAACTAAACAAAAGGATTTTTAAAGCTCAGAAAATTGGGATGTTATAGTGGTGGAGTTGTAGTTGGACCGGTGTAGACTCGCAGCATCCCACGTGCTTTTGCCAAGCACTGATGCGCGTAGTGTCCTGGGCGACCACAGTGAAAGCATGTGACACTCGGGCGAATGTAGCCACTGTTTGGTGGCTAACTTCCCCCATTCTTTCACTGCCCAAAATGCAGTGGAGGTCTTGGTACAAATGTTGGTGGTCTCAATGGTGCCGGAGCTTGAAATTGGGGCGCTTGGGGCAGACCGGTGCGCGGTCTCGAAAAACTGTCGCTTGCTGAATTTTGAGCGGCTCTTTTCCTCTTTCTAGCTTCATCCAAAGCTTGACTTTTGTTTTCCACCACTATGGCCTTATTGACCATATGTTGAAAGTTGCTAAATTCATGGACGACCAATGCAAGTTGCATTTCTTCAGTTAAGCCGTTCATGAAATGGCTCTAGTGACATGTGTCGGTGGAGACGTCATCTGGAGCATAACGAGCTAAGAAGTTGAACTCGTGTAAGTACTCTGTGACACTCTTCTTTCCTTGCTTGAGAGCGAGGAACTACTATTGCTTGATCATCATCACACCTTTTGGGATGTGGGCCTCCCGAAAGGCTACCTTGAATTCGTTCCATGATGGAACGTCTCCGTCGGGCTGCATGGCGTAGAAGTTGTCCCACCACACACTTGCAGCTCCCTCCAGCTGATAGCTGGCGAACAAGACCCTCTCAATGCCAGTGCATTGAGAAATCACCAGTTTATTCTCGATGGTACGGAGCCAGTCCTCCGCCTCCATGGGATCTTCAGTGCTAGAGAAGGTTGGAAGATTTGTTCACTGAAAGTCAGTGAGTCCCCCATGCGCCCTTTGAGTTCCCGCTCCTCCGGATGTCGCTGGAGCAGGTGAGGTGTTGCAGGCAATGGCCTCAAGGATCTGGGTTTGATCCATCCAGTTCCTCTCGATCTGAGCAAGCACCTCTGCCATTGTTGGTGGCGGGGGAAGCACTTCTTCTGGCTGTCTGGCTTGCTGATTTTGATGGTGGGAAGGTTCATCACACTCTCCCCGTGCATAAAGCTCACTAACAGTAGCGAAGCAAGTGCCCGGGGTGGATCCCTCTTCTTGTTGAGCTCTCGAACGAGTACTAGGTCCTGCCATCTTGTTGTCACACGGATGGTTAGAGAACAGACAAGAGATACTCTCGAACAAGTGTGAACGAAATTCTGGACAATAAGGGGAAAAAACTTAAACTAGCATGCAACATGGCATAAAATGCACAAAAACTTAACACCAAATGAAGATACAAAGGCACAGAGGCCATCATAAAATTCATTAAAGCAAATGATAGTTTTCCAGTATGATTACATTCATATGTGCCCGTAGGCGAATGGCAACCACCCAAAGTAAAAAGTTCTTACAACAACACATAAAGATTTAAACTCTACTAGCCTATTACATAGAGTTAAGGATACATGCTCGCAGAACACATTCCCGAAAAGCGAGCTCACGATACTACAATCCAAGGGGTTCCGGTTAAATCCTACCGGAAACTCGCTTAACCAATAGTAGCCAACTAATCCTGAGTCCTCGGGGTCATCCAGATTGGTAAGACACAGAGGGGATCCTATGTCGATGATGTGTCCTTCGGTGGGTTCTAGTCTCTGGGCACGAGAAAAACTCACTGCATGCGGACTTAGCGTCTCGGCACATAATTGGGTACTCACCCTTGCATATCGGGAAGACGGTACTCTGGTGGTGCAGAAGAATATGGGGAGACCACGTTCTCCCCATAAAGCACGTTGCGGTGAACGAGCCCCATGTTACACATGAGCTGCAGGTTCCCCTGGGCCGCTATGTGATGATGTTGCGTCTCCCATAGCTCGTGCATGGTGCAATGGTGGATCCGATCCACAACATGCACCAATCTTGCCAACTGCCTCAATTGGGGATCTTCTCCATACTAGATCTCAGCGAAGGTATTCACCTCCATGCCACGAGCTTGCCAAGGGAAATGGTCGTATGGTGGTTGAGCTACCTCCGTCAGGTCATGACGAAGATGGCTCATGTCCACACGAGCCACTACCTGCAATGTCATGGCCTCGGATGTGCCATGTGCCTGAAAACCGTACGGGATGCTTCCCGTCACGCACCTGGCGATAATGTTGGCCACCGCCAAGTACTCTTCTAGCCCTGGTCCTCGGTCTCAACGGTAGATGGAGTACGTCAGTTGGTATGTGAAGTTGGCCCTCCACATCATATCTCGGAGTAACGCTGGGTATCCATCCACATCTTCTGCTTGAGTCTCCTTGACGAGATATTGTCGATTCTTCTAAAGGCAAGAAAGACAAGGAAGAGTATATCTTAGTTTGCGAAACCAACGTGAACATAGGATAAGAGACGACTCTAAGATGGGCAAGGAATAAAAGAGATATATAACTTTCTGAAATTAATTTGATAATTCAAAATACTTTGCTCAAAAGACTAGCTAACACTAACGCCAGTGCTATTTCTAACCTACAGTCGGTATGGCTTTGATACTAGAACGCTATGAGGACCCCCAGGTTATTTTTGTAAGACCGAGACCTTTCTGGTCTTATGGAAATAACTCTGGGCCTCAAGTAAATGAATTCCAAATTAACTCCATCTAAGTGAGAAGTCCTGGCCGAACTGGAGCTCCGATGATCATGCATATTGGTCCTCTACAAGCACTACATGATAACCGGTTCTCCAAACAGTCTAAGTCCACACTTAATGAGTTAAAAAGGAATTCATCAACGGGAGTATGAGACCATGTTGGCTCCCAGGACCAGCAACCAACACGCTCATACTCTCATTCAATGTCAATCATAGTCATTCAACAACATACATTGATAATCCAAAAGACATACAACATAATAGTTAAGTCTACAACTATTACATGACGGCCGACTGGCCAAATCCAAATAAGAACAATAAATAGCAGCGGAAGAAATATAAATAAACCAAAAGGTCCAACATGGTGTGCCCCATAACCCATGGCAACCGACTGGGAGTTAAATAATAGCACTACTCGTTAACATCGCCAAACTCGGCACTAACGAGCTCATCGGGCGAAGCATCTTCCTCACCTGAATTTGCAGCAACCGGGTTAAGTACAAATGTACTCGCAAGTCTTACACAAAGGAAAAATTATTTATGCTTAGATGTTATTCAAAGGATGGCAATAGTGGCTTAGTTTTGCAGAAAACGCGACAATTTTCATCCTACACATACTAGTCTTCAATTGCCATTTTAAAAACAAGTTTTTAAGCAAAAGATAAACAAGTGACATAGATATACATTAATAAACAATTGAAACAAACAAATACCAAAGTGGCTGCCCACTTTGATAAACTAAAATACATGAACACCCATTCATGCCGATACCAAGTTGTAACCATGTCAATTTTAATTCAAAGTCTAACAATAATGACTCCCGAATTCAAGCGGTCGTCCATAACCGTGGACACGGCTATTCGAATAGATTTAAACTCTACAGAAGTGTACTACTTTACCCACATGACTTGATTAGCCCATAAGCCTCTGGATAATGACACACTTCCTTAGGTATATCGGCCGGGGAAATCGAGATTCGGTACTTATATCAAGGAAGCCCTATTGAGATAAGTCCCCTTTTGCGAGATGAACCCTAACTTAGTACAAATGACCGATAGCGTTCGCTAAGTGGGCTCGCAAGTTGTGTTGGAAATACCAATGCAATGTAAATAAATAAAAATAGTGCTCCCATGCACATTATCGAAAATTACATCGGCTCCTATGGACAAATGATCGAACACAACTATCCTCACACCACTTGGAACTTAACTCAATAAAAACTTTCCCCTTACTTGACCAAGCCGGTTCCCACCTCCATTGTGCGGTAGCATGAATTTTACTTGAATTAACGACATCACCAAAGTTCGGTCCTTGTTGGTCCGGACAAGACAACCACAAAACCCGAGTCTCGTGCATAACAGCACCCACACTAACAACCACTTGTCCAGACCCAAAACTCTTTTGAAATAAAAAAGTTTAACTTAAGAAACTGTAGGACCGGAAAGGTGACTAGAAGGGGGGGTGAATAGGAGCTCGCCTAATTTTCACCTCATTCAGATTCAACACCAGATTCACCCCAATAGCTATGAGAGCTATGAGGATCAACAGTAGAAGACTTGTGTTGAACTCGAACCAAAATCCCCAAAGCAATGAACCAACAAAGACCAAACCCTAACTCGAAATCGGCGATCACAAGCAAAACTTTGGTCGACCGATCAAGGCGGTTTGACCGGCAAGATAGAATCGGTCGACCGCCTCGACAAAAAAACACAGTGTAGACAACCCAAAACCAAAACGAAAATCGGTTTAACTTTTGATCTACACGGCCAAATTTGACCAAATTTGGAACACACCTTCCTAAGGATATTAGGAACCTATTCCAAGCAGAGATTGAGTAGATCCACGTCAAAGTTTCAACCTTTTGCCATTCTACCGAAAGAAGGTTCAAAACCGGGCAAAAACGAAAAACTTGATCTAAAGCTTGCTCGTGGGAGATTGGTGATCTAGATGATCCTAGATGTATTCCCACATATCACAGCAAGGTAAGTGAGGGTAAGAAACCAACCAAAAACCACAGGATCAAGGAAGCACCCAAAATCATCAAAAGAGAAGGGAAAACGCAAGAGGACTCATCTTTGAACAATCATCCATAGATTGATTCACGATTGGTTGCTAGTTACAGGCACTCCCTCAAGGAGGACAAAACTCAATCCATGAGCACACAACTCAACACCTCTCCCTAGATCCCTAAGCCTCCCCCCTTTCTCCCTAAACCCCAAGACAAACTAGGGTTTACCAAATGAAGTGCTTGGTTGGCTGCTGTGAATAGCCCCCTCTCTATTTATACTAGAGGCTTAGCTTCTAGAAGAGTTAACCCTAATGGGCTCCCGTTAAGGCCCAATACAAACGGGTCACACGCACGCATTTTAAAGTGCCGTCTTCACTTCTCTTGACCTAATCCACTTCTTGATGCACCGTCTTGCGCCGCGGGTTGGCATTAGGTCACCAAGGCGGTATTTGGCAAAATTACCAAAATACCCCTTCTCGATCTTTTCCAAGACCGAGTCCGAATCTGTGAACACATCCATGCTTCGCCACGATAGGTTGATCCAGCGGCTCTCATCGTGTCGGCAAGTCTCTCATCCGGATCTCACCGGAACCTCCATGGCACTTGCACCGACCTCCGCACCGCTTGATCAACCAATCGTACCGAACTGCCCGTTCGGTCATCCTTGTCCATTCTGTGCCACGCTTGAGTCCATTTACCTCACCCAGCATCCTTGATCGTTCTGGACCTCAGCTCTCCAAGCTTAGTCCCGATCCTCCTCGCCGTTGACCGTCGTTGACCTCCAAGCAACCTGCACACCAATAGACAAGCAAAAACGAATTTGGGAACAAATTCTTCACAGCTTGACCCACGTTAGCCAAAACATGCAATATGCAACACATATGCATCAACGAACAAGGATATGACCTATCCCAAAATAAATTAACCAAATATATCAAACAATCAGCACCAAACCAGTCAGACCGCCGTTCCGGCCGGTCTGACCGCTGTAACGTCCCAAATGTATAAACAGGTGTGTGTTTCAAATGTAAGAAAATGTGTAGAAATTAAAACTTTTTCTCACATCTTGAAACCCTTAAACATTGCCATAATTCTTGTCAAGAGTTGTGGAGTTCAAAAACCTAAACCTCCTGTTGACTAAAGTCAAAACCTTATTCCACTTTGTCACAAATCTTGTGCCAAACTGGGGAAAACATTTTCCCTTGGTTCTAGAGATGATGTGTGACCCCTCTGAAAAATTTCATAAGTTTTAGAACTTGTTTGATAATTTTTGGAGGTCAATCAAACCCTAGAACAGCCTTGATGAATTTCTTGAGAAAAATTCAATGCACAAAAACCTCTAGAAATTTTATTTAAGGTTAATCATGGAGTGAGGAAGCTCCAGTTAAAATTTTGAAATTTTTGGAGTTAAATTGATACCTCTAAAAATTTCTCCAACCTCAGCTTTCAATTGGAATTCAAACTTGTCACTATTCCTTGGGCTGAACCACTTACCAAAGTGGGTCGAACCCAACCCACTCCCCGCAGCTCACTATGAGGTCCTCCTCTCTCACGAGGTCGTAGCCATTGGATCAAAATCCGATGGTCACGACCTCCGCCACAACCAGCTCAGCCCAGTCGTCCCACCTCGTCGAGGTCGTAGTCATTGGATCCGATCCAATAGCCACAACCTCCCCTCGTTATCAAGCGCGCAAGTCCTCCCCGCGTGATGTGTTGTGCGCCGTTGGATTAAAATCCACGGCCACAACCTCCCCTTTGCATCGTGCGCATCAGACCTCCTCATCCGCGCGAGGTCGTGTCCTTTGGATCCGCATCCAACGCCCACGACCTCCCATATCCTCTCCTCGCCGTCAGATGATGATCTCGCGGCCTGGACCTCCCTTCCCTTTTCTGTGTTGTGCCTAACTGCACAAACCTCCCGCACCTCAGTTCGTAGCCGTTAGATCCGGATCAAATGGCCACGACCTCCTCTTTCATCTCGTTGTCGTCAGATCAAGATCTCACGGCCACGACCTCCTCAGTGTCGTTATTAACGTCCACGACCTCCCACCTTTGTTGTGCGCCGTTGGATCGAAATCCAACCGCCACGACCTCCCCTCTCATCTCGTAGCCGTTGGATCGAAATCCAACAGCCACGACCTCACCACCCCTTTTTCCGCGTCGTGCGCAATCGCCAATACCTCCTACCATTATTGTGCGCCGTTGGATTCAAATCCAACCACCACGACCTCCCATCGCGCAGTGCGCAATGGCCATGACCTGCCTCGTATGATCAGCGCCCTTGGATGTAAATCCAATGGTCCTGACCTCCTTTTGATGTTGTGTGCCCTTGGATTAAAATCCAGCGGCCACGACCTCCCTTGTGTCATGCGCAACGCCCATGACCTCCCCTCGTGTTGTGCGCCCTTGGATGTAAATCTAAAGGCCACGACCTCCACATCCCCTTGTCAACATCGCCCGCATCGTTTAAGTCCTCCCCATCGGCTCCGTGCCCTTGGATCGCAATCCAACGGTCAGGACCTCCTACCTCCTTATCGAGCGCAACCTCCCCTTTTCCTTGCACCATCGCGCGATGCAGATCTGAGGGTCACGACCTCCCCAGTCCAGATCTTATGGCTGCGACCTCCTCCCTTTCCATTTAAAACTTACCGTTTCAGATCTAGGGCTGTGACCTCCCAGCCTTTCTCATCCAACGGTTGATGTGAGGTCCTGTTCTTCTCCTAGCTTGGGCGCGCGTGTGTGCCATGGAAGAGGAGGAGGTCAGTGACTTGGCTTGGCCCAACAGCTCTTTGCTGCACGCATTTAATGCGTGTCAGTCTTTCCGCCCCCTAGGCCATGCCCAGGCCTGCTCCCCCATCACCTCCACGTCCCTGTCCAAGCCATGGATCGAGCCATGGGCTAAGCTCACCATGGAGCTTAACCCTAGCTCATGGCCTTTTCTCCTCGGGCTATAAGACCTCCCAATTGTCTTCCTTGGCTTCTTTTACACACTTCACCTCTTGCTCTCGGTTCTGTGGAGCTCAAAACACTCAGACCTCCTTGGCCACCATTGAAGCACCTTGGAGCTCCCGGGAAGGCAGCGCTCCAATAGCTCCCTCTCTCGACCTCTGCTCCATTTTGCTCCTCTAACTTCCTGGACGTTTTAACCCTAACTCCATTTGGGTTGACCTTTTCAAGAGAGGGCTAATTGGAGTTTGGAGCTTTTGGCCGTGAGCTCCCCCTTTTTCGGCAATGTCCGGTATGGACCTCCTCCTCTCAATCCTTTGCTCTTGGAGCACCCCCCTAACTTTGTGGAGCACATGGTGATGACCCGGTGATGTGGTTTTGCCCAGGTCCTCTCCTCCACTTGTCCTCCTCGGTGCCGGCAATGTCCATCATCGCCGAAGCTCCTCCGACCTCCTCAGCACCGCGCCGCCCATCTCCGGCTCACCACCGTTCTGGGCCGTCGCCGCCGGTGTGGGTGGCACCATCATGTGCACCTGGCTATTATGGACTTGTCGGTGCCCTCTGTGTGCGCCGCCGTGGCCCATCTCGCCGGCAACAAGCTGTGGGTTGTCCTCGGGTTTTGTTGGACGCGAGCTGGGCCGTGCCATTGTTGGATTTGGACATCATTAATGCTCAATCTCCATGTTTATCCACGCTAATCATTGGGTTGAATCTCTGTCGGGTCGTGCGCGTGCGCTGGGTGTGGGGTCTTGGGCCCTCCATCTCAAGATCAACGGCCACGACCTCCTTCCCCGGTAGTGCGCGCGAGTTCCAAATGCACGCGTTGCCGGGAGGACATGGACCGTTGGATCCAAGATCAACGGCCCATGTTCTCTGGACCTGCGCGAGCGCGCGTTTCTGGGAGGACGTGAGCCGTTGGATCCAGGATCCACGGCCCACGTTCAATGATCCCGCGGGCGCGTGAGTGCGCGTTTTCACTGAGGTCTTGGGCCGTCCGATCCAGGATCAACGGCCCATGTCCTCCCGCTTCGTTATGGTTTTTAGGACTTTCCGAAGGACTTATTTGTGAACTGAATAAGGTAATAAACTTTGAAAATGCATAACTATTTCATTTTAAATCCAAATGAGGTGATTCAAATTTTGTTAGCTATGGTTTGACCTGGGCTCTAACCTAAAAATGGTTGTGAGCTCAGTTCGGCTCCAGAAAATGGATTTGCAACTTAGTTTAGAAATAGACTTTAAATGTTACATTAAAAATTCATTTAACTTGTAAAATACATAAGTAATTCTCTATAGATCATTTTTGAGTGAATCCAACTTTGTTGGCTTCCTCTGTTAATGCACTAAAGGTTAGAATAGGATTTAGGCATGTCACTATTATTAAAAGATTTGTGGGTGTATTTTAGTTGTGCTCATTTTCATGTCTTTGAAAAATTATAGAAAGTGCATAATAGCTCCAAATGAGATGAATCCAATTGGTTTGTTCATCTTATGAGGTGCTTGATTTACTGTAAAAATTTCAATTGCACCACCTTTCTAGAAATTTTTGCGAAACAATTTAATTATGGTGAATAGTAGCAGATTGCATTTTTAGAGGCTGAGCAGTTTTGTTTTGCTCATATCTTTTGCATTGAGAATCCAAATCAATTATTTCTTATTGGTAAATTCTCTAAAAATCATCCTCTTGCTTCTGTAAAAATTTCATAGCATTTGGAGCAAGTTTGCTGTGTTGTCGTCTTGGTTTTCGTCGTTCTTATCGATTCTTTTCACCTTTTCGATTAGGTGTCGACGAGTGTGTTGATCCCGTGAGCGATACTCTGCAGCAAACTGAGCATAACCAGCAAGGCAAGAAGTTTGATCATATCCCCTATGTCCCATTACTTTAAAGTCTATTATATTGTTTAACTTGTATGTATGCATTGCTATTTTGTTGTTAAATGTTATTGTTTAGTGATCCTATAGATGCATATCCTGTAGGTAAATGTTCATTCTCTACTACTAAGCCTAGGACTACCTTGCTGTGATGTAGAGTTCGTTGGATGAGCTCTCATCACTTAGTAGATCACGTGTTGGGATGCTTAGAAATGCTTAGATAAACGGTAGAAATGGGCGGTTGTCGACATTATGTCGATGACCTTGGTCACACAAAAATTATTATTCCATTATGTCCACCTTGTGCTGTGTTACTTTGTAAACAAACAAAACAAAAAAAAATGAAAACTATTTGGACTTGGGCACAATGGATGATGGTGTGATTGTTGGTTTGTGGAATGGTGCCTAAGTCAACAAGGACCGAACATCTTGTTACACTAAACCAAGCATTTTTGCGTGCTAACCACACGAGAGGATATGGGACCTCTCTTGGCTAAGTACTTTGGCGGTGTTAGCTTGAGTTGCATGGTGGGCTATTGGGCGGCGAGAGTGGGGTTATCCACTACAAGGAGCACCACCCGTATAAGGGGGTGAGCATCTTTGATGACTCCGCATCAACGTATGGGGCTGTTGTATCCCCATATGGGCAACTCGTGGTTGACACTCAATATTGGAAAGGTCTCGTTGGACTTAGCTGTGCTGGCACACCAAAGGAAGTGTGCTAATAGCTTGGCGAAAAGGCGGTCTAACATGTGGGTACATTGGTACACCCCTGCAGGGTTAAAACTATTCGAATAGCCTCGTCTTAGGTTATGGACACGCTTGGGGACGTCTTTTGAGAGTTAGATTATAACCTTTAATTAAAACTTGACATGGGTGGTATGAATGGGTAATTCATGCTATTATTGTGGTGACTATTGGGTTAGTCACTTCCAGGATTGTTGTTGTCATCTATCTATAGTTATTTTGTTCTTGTCTCGTTGTTACTTGAAAATTAAGAATGAATTGCAAAACTGCTTTGAATCTATTTAAATATTGCAAATGAAAACTTGCTTTATGCTAAAATGAGCCTAAAGCCTTCCACTTAAATAAAGCTTGCATGTAGCTAACTATAGTTCTGTTATACTACACGTTAGTCTTGCAAGTACATTTTTGTACTCATTTGCTTTGCTTAATAACTTTATTGTAGAGGAGGTAGAGCCCCAAGGGCTTTACTTTTGTGAGATGTGCTGCGGTTGGGAAGACTAGCTTGGCGGCCTGGTCGGTTGCCTTGTGGGCTAAAGGCAAACCTTGTGGCTCTCTTTTGTTTATCGCCATCTTATGGCTTTTGTCTTCCGCTGTGTTTATCTTTCTTAGTTGTTATTTGGCCGGTCAGCCCCTTTTGTAATAACTCTCTCTATACTATGTATGTCGTTGTTTTGTTCTAGTTCGTGCTTTGGTTCTATGTCTTGTATGATATTTATGCACGATTTTGTAAAGGGGTGTGTATACTGCATTTCTGGGAAGTATACATATCTCGAAGATATGGGTTATTTTGTTTGTGATGTTAGGGTCAATGGATGACTAAACATCACAAGCTAAATAAACCGGGGTCCTCACAAAGTTGGTATCAGAGCCATACTGACCATAGAAGCCCTAGCTTGGTCGTCCTTAGGGTATTTTGAAAAACTTATTTTCAAAATGTCAAACGGTTTATGAAAGCTTAAGTAAATTCACTACTTTTACTCCTTACCTATCTTAGCTTTCTTATCTCATCTTATTCTAATTTGAGTTTTAAAAGTTGTTTTCCTCTCCTTCCCTTAAAAGATAGCATTATTGTTTAATTGGGTTTTGGGAATCAATGAGATTGGCAAATTGAAGTGTTAGCTGCCCTTTTACAAGGTTTTGAAGTTTCTGGAGTCGGTGATTTCGGCTAAGAGCTTGGATGCAAAATCAGGACAGCAAGCATCAAATTTCCGGACAGCAATCTCAAGATTCTAATTAGGGTAGATAATGAGAGGATAATTCAACTAAAACTTATGGGAATAAAAAGGTAAGATGTGATACTAGTTAGCTAAGTAGCTAACGCCTATTTTATTGGTTTTACCTTGCTTTGTAGTAGTGTTAGAGCTAAAATAGCTTGCTGAAATTTTTCCTTCTCTACCGATTACTCGTTCATTCAATACGGGTTTGTCGTGTCGAGAAGTTGAGCTTTAGTCTCGTGTTTCCTTGCTATTCCTTGAGCCTTTTTGTGAGCTTTTAGAGTTGTGTTCTTGCTGTTTTGGCTTTCGTTTAGGGTGATTTTCCATTCACCTAGTCGATCGCCTTTCGCTTTCTTGAGCTTCTAATCTTTTGGGTTTTTCGTTACTAACCCCCTTTCCCCTTTTCAGCAGGATGGCTGGAAGAACTCGTAGTGGTCAGAGTCTGCCAGCTGGTCCGGATGAGGAGCTCCCGCCTCCTCTGACCATGGCTGAGGTTCTTATGCAGATTGAGCGCAACCGTTCGGAGGACAGAAGAGTGCTGGAGGTTATTGCGCGCAACACCTCCACTCTTTCCGGTGCCTCTGGATCAGGGGGAGGAAGTGGACATCAGCAGCGTGGGGGACTTGCAGAGTTCCTTCGCACCCAGCCGCCCACTTTCTCCAGGTCTAAGGACCCACGGATGCGCATAACCGGCTTGTCTGGTTGAGCGGAAGCTCAACATCGCTCAGTGCCAGGAACAGGAGAAGGCACTGTTTGCATCCCATCAGCTGGAGGGTGCAGCTCTTTCATGGTGGGAGAACTTTCTCGCCATGTAGCCCGCCGGCCACACCGTCTCTTGGGAGGAGTTCCGTGTTGCCTTCCGGCGGTCTCACATCCCTGCCGGTGTGATGAAGCTGAAGAAGAAGGAGTTTCTTGCGCTCAAGCAAGGGCGTAGCTCGGTCACGGAGTACTTGTATGAGTTCAACCACTTGGCTCGTTATGCTCCCGAGGAGGTAGCCACTGATGAGGCCAAGCAGGAGAAGTTCATGGATGGCTTGTTTGAGGAGCTTCAGGACAAGCTCTCCATCGTTGACTTCCCCGACTTCCAGGCCTTGGTGGACAAGGCCATCGTCTCCAAGCATAAGGGAAGGGCGCTGCGTGACTCCCGCAAGCGCAAGTGGGAGACTCAAAAGTCTTCCCATACCACTCTTCTCGTGCTCACTTCGGGCACTCTCAGGGGTCCCGCCCTCAGGCTTCAGCACCCCCGAGGTCGTCAGCACCTACCCCTCGTCCTCCGCAGGCCGTGTTTCGACCATATGCACCTGCGGCTCAGCAGGGTGGCCTTCGCAATGTGGCTGAGGTCACTTGCTTCTTCTGCAACCAGAAGGGCCATTATGCGAACCATTGCCCTAAGAAGACTAGAGCAGCCCCTCGTCCTAATGGAGGATGCGGGCAAGGTGGTGGATCTTCTCAGGATCAGAAGTTTGTCCCCGTAGCCCAAGGCGTGGGCAGCGGTCGCGTCAACGCCATCTCTGCGGAGGAGGCATAGGAGGCACCTGACGTCGTGTTAGGTACGCTCCTTGTTAACTCCCATCCTGCTACTGTTTTGTTCGATTCAGGAGCATCTCATTCTTTTGTATCTCAGTCTTTTGCTGCTGTTAGTGATCTTCTTTTTGCTCTTTTGTTGGTCCCGTTGCTCATTCGCTCTCTCGGTTCGGAGTTGAGAGCTAAATCCGAGTGTCGGGATGTTCCTATTGAGATTGAGAGAGTAAGATTTTTGGCAAATCTTATTCTCCTCAATGCAGCGAGTTTAGATGTGATTCTGGGCATGGATTGGTTGTCCCAGCACATGGGGCAAATCGATTGCGCCCGGAAGCTCATCTACCTCACCAGCCCCTCCGGCGAGCAGGTTCGCTTTTCGCCGAAGCTGCATGGTCCGCATCTCTTCGCGCTCGAAGCGAAGCCCGCTCCGGATATTCGTGAAGTCCCAACGGTATGCGACTTCATGGATGTCTTTCCTGAAGATCTTCCAGGGATGCCACCAGTTCGAGACCTCGAGTTCGTCATCGAGTTGGCTCCCGGTACAGCCCCGATTTCAAAGAGGCCTTATTGGATGCCACCTAATGCGTTGGTGGAGTTGAAGAAGCAACTTGGTGAGCTTCAGGAGAAGGGTTTCGTCCACCCTAGCTCATCTCCGTGGGGTTGTCCGGCCATCTTCGTAAAGAAGAAGGACGGTACTTTGCGCATGTGCGTCGATTACCGTTCGCTTAATGAAGTGACGGTAAAGAACAAGTATCCTTTGCCCCGCATCGATGATCTCTTTGATCAATTATCTAGAGCCCGAGTCTTCTCCAAGATTGATTTGAGAGTGGGATATCATCAAGTTCGGATCCGACCTGAGGATATTCCCAAGACGGCTTTCTCTACTCGTTATGGTTTGTACGAGTATACCGTCATGTCATTCGGCTTGACCAATGCTCCTGCCTTGTTCATGAACCTCATGAATTCGGTCTTTATGGAGTATTTGGATAAGTTTGTCGTGGTCTTCATCGATGATATTCTTATCTACTCCAAGAACGATGAGGAACACGCCGAGCATCTGAATCTTGTTTTGGGCAAGCTGCGTGAGCACCAGCTGTATGCGAAGTTCAGCAATTGCGTGTTCTGGTTGAAGGAAGTGGCCTTCTTGGGCCATGTTCTTTCAGCAGGAGGCGTAGTCATTGATCATAGCAAGGTCAGCGATGTGCTTTCCTGGAGTCAGCCCAGATCGGTAACCGAGGTGCGGAGTTTTCTCGGTTTAGCGAGATATTATCGTCGCTTTATCGAGAACTTCTCCAAGATCGCGAAGCCGATGAGTGAGTTGCTCAAGAAGGACAAGAAGTTTGTGTGGTCCGCTGATTGTGAGGAAAGTTTTCAAGTACTCAAGACGCATTTGACCACCGCTCCCGTTCTCGTTCTTCCCGATATTCATCGGAGCTTCGATATCTTTTGCGATGCTTCTCGTCGAGGCCTCGGTTGTGTCCTTATGCAAGAAGGCAAGGTAGTGGCCTATGCATCAAGGCAATTGAGACCTCATGAACTCAACTATCCTACCCATGACTTGGAGCTAGCTGCTGTGATTCATGCACTTAAGATTTGACGACATTACCTTATCGGTAATCGTTATGAAGTGTATTCGGATCACAAAAGCTTGAAGTATTTGTTCACCCAGCCAGATCTGAACCTCAGGCAAAGGAGATGGTTGGAATTGATCAAGGACTATGATGTGGGTATTCACTACCATCCGGGCAAGGCTAATGTCGTTGCCGATGCGCTTAGTCGTAAAGCGCATTGTAATGCCTTATTGCTCAAGGAGCATCATCCCACCCTTCTGGAGGAGTTTCAGCGTTTCAACATGGGATTGGTTGAGCAGGGTTTCCTCGCTACCTTGATTGTGCAACCAACCTTGGTGGATCGTGTCAAGGCCGCTCAGCAATCAGATCCTGGAGTGAACAAAATCAGGCAAAATGTCAAGAACGGAACACCCAAGTGCTTCTCTGAGGATGAGTTTGGTGTTGTGAGGTTCGGGCAACGCCTTGTGGTTCCAAAGGACATGGAATTGCGAAATTTAATCCTCCGTGAAGCCCATGATTCGCATTTGTCCATTCATCCCGGGGCCACAAAGATGTATCAAGATCTCCGTCAGGGATTTTGGTGGACCCGAATGAAGAGGGAGAATTGCGAAGTTCGTTGCCGAGTGCGACGTGTGTTGTCATGTGAAGGCTGAGCATCAGCGTCCAGCTGGACTGCTTCAGCCCCTGCCTGTTCCTGAGTGGAAGTGGGATTCGATCGGTATGGATTTCATCACCGGTCTACCCAGGTCTCCCAAGGGGAATGATGCCATTTGGGTTGTCATCGATCGATTGACTAAAGTGGCGCATTTCATTCCTGTCAAGACCCAGCTTCGTGTGGGTCTCTTAGCCGAGCTCTATGTTTCCAGAATTGTAAGTCTACATGGGATACCTAAGACGATCATTTCTGATCGTGGTTCTCTGTTTACTTCTCGATTTTGGCATAGTTTGCAAGAGGCTATGGGAACTCGCCTTTCCTTCAGCACAGCATATCATCCCTAAACTGATGGTCAGACCGAGAGGGTCAACCAAGTTCTGGAAGACATGCTCCGTGCTTGTGTTCTTTCCTATGGGAAGCATTGGAACAAATACTCACCATTCGCCGAGTTTTCTTACAACAACAGCTTTCAGGCTAGTCTTGGCATGGCTCCTTTCGAGGCCTTATACGGGAGAAAGTGCAGAACCCCGTTGAACTGGTCAAAGACCGGCAAAAGACCTTTCTTTGGCCCGGACTCGATCAATGAGGCCGAGAGTCAAGTCCAGCTTATTCGTGAGCGTCTTCGCACAGCTCAATCCAGGCAAAAGAGCTATGCGGATCGCCATCGTCGTGAGTTGAGTTTTGAGCCTAATGACTTTTTTTATCTCAAAGTCTCTCCTTTGAAGGGCCATCAACGTTTCGGCGTCAAGGGCAAGTTAGCTCCTCGATATGTGGGTCCCTACCGCATCATCGAGAAGAAGGGAGCTGTTGCCTATAAGTTAGAGTTGCCTGGTGCACTTGAGGGGGTACATGATGTGTTCCATGTGTCCCAGTTGAAGAAGTGCCTCCGCGTTCCAACTGAGGAAGCTCCGTTGGAAGCTCTCGATGTCCAAGCAGATTTGACCTATCGCGAGCACCCTGTTCGCATACTCGAAGAGGCTGAACGAAGAACAAGGAACCGTTCCATCAAGTTTCTTAAAGTTCAGTGGTCGAACCATTCCGAGGATGAAGCTACTTGGGAAAGGGAAGATCGTCTGCGTGCGGACTACCCCTCTTTCTTTTCCGAGTGAGCCAAATCTCGGGACGAGATTTCTATAGGGGGGGGGGAGATTTTGTAACGTCCCAAATGCATAAACAGGTGTGTGTTTCAAATGTAAGAAAATATGTAGAAATTAAAACTTTTTCTCACATCTTGAAACCCTTGAACATTGCCATAATTCTTGTCAAGAGTTGTGGAGTTCAAAAACCTAAACCTCCTGTTGACTAAAGTCAAAACCTTATTCCACTTTGTTACAAATCTTGTGCCAAACTAGGGAAAACATTTTCTCTTGGTTCTAGAGATGATGTGTGACCCCTCTGAAAAATTTCATAAGTTTTAGAACTTGTTTGATAATTTTTGGAGGTCAATCAAACCCTAGAACAGCCTTGATGAATTTCTTGAGAAAAATGTATTTCACAAAAACCTCTAGAAATTTTATTTAAGGTTAATCCTAGAGTGGGGAAGCTCCAGTTAAAATTTCGGAATTTTTGGAGTTAAATTGATACCTCGAAAAATTTCTCCAACCTCAGCCTTCAATTGGAATTCAAACTTGTCACTATTCCTTGGGCCGAGCCACTTACCAAAGTGGGTCGAACCCAACCCACTCCCCGCAGCTCACCGTGAGGTCCTCCTCTCTCACGAGGTCATAGCCGTTGGATCAAAATCCGATGGTCACGACCTCCGCCACAACCAGCTCAGCCCAGTCGTCCCACCTCGTCGAGGTCGTAGCCGTTGGATCAGATCCAACAGCCACGACCTCCCCTCGTTATCAAGCGCGCAAGTCCTCCCCGCGTGATGTGTTGTGCGCCGTTGGATTAAATCCACGGCCACGACCTCCCCTTTGCATCGTGCACATCAGACCTCCTCATCCGCGCGAGGTCGTGTCCTTTGGATCCGCATCCAACACCCACGACCTCCCATATCCTCTCCTCGTCGTCAGATGATGATCTCGCGGCCTGGACCTCCCTTCCCTTTTCTGTGTTGTGCCTAACTGCACAAACCTCCCGCACCTCAGTTCGTAGCCATTAGATCCAAATCTAATGGCCACGACCTCCTCTTTCATCTCGTTGTCATCAGATCAAGATCTCACGGCCACGACATCCTCAGTGTCGTGATTAACGTCCACGACCTCCCACCTTTGTTGTGCGCCGTTGGATCGAAATCCAACCGCCACGACCTCCCTTCTCATCTCGTAGCCGTTGGATCAAAATCCAACAGCCACGACCTCACCACCCCTTTTTCCGCGTCGTGCGCAATCGCCAAGACCTCCTACCATTGTTGTGCGCCGTTGGATTCAAATCCAACTGCCACGACCTCCCATCGCGCAGTGCTTAATGGCCATGACCTCCCTCCTATGATCAGCGCCCTTGGATGTAAATCCAACGGTCTTGACCTCCTTTTGATGTTGTGTGCCCTTGGATTAAAATCCAGCGACCACGACCTCCCTTGTGTCATGCGCAACGCCCATGACCTCCCCTCATGTTGTGCGCCCTTGGATGTAAATCTAAAGGCCACGACCTCCACATCCCCTTGTCAACATCGCGCGCATCGTTTAAGTCCTCCCCATCGGCTCCGCGCCCTTGGATCGCAATCCAACGGTCAGGACCTCCTACCTCCTTATCGCGCGCAACCTCCCCTTTTCCTTGCGCCACCGCGCGATGCAGATCTGAGGGTCACGACCTCCCAAGTCCAGACCTCCCAAGTCCAGATCCTATGGCTGCGACCTCCTCCGTTTCCATTTAGAACTTACTGCTTTGAGATCTAGGGTCAGACCTCCCAAATTTTCTCATCCAACAGTTGATGTGAGGTCCTGTTCTTCTCCTAGCTTGGGCGCACGCGTGCGCCATGGCAGAGGAGGAGGTCAGTGACCTGTCTTGTCCCAACAGCTCTTTGCTGCATGCATTTAATGCGTGTCAGTCTTTCCGCCCCCTAGGCCATGCCCAGGCCTGCTCCCCCATCACCTCCACATCCCTGTCCAAGCCATGGACCGAGCCATGGGCTAAGCTCACCATGGAGCTTAACCCTAGCTCATGGCCTTTTCTCCTCGGGCTATAAGACCTCCCCATTGTCTTCCTTGGCTTCTTCTACACGCTTCACCTCTTGCTCTCGGTTCTGTGGAGCTCAAAACACTCAGACCTCCTTGGCCGCCATTGAAGCACCTTGGAGCTCCCGGGAAGGCAGTGCTCCAGTGGCTCCCTCTCTCGACCTTTGCTCCATTTTGCTCCTCTAACTTCCTGGAAGTTTTAACCTTAACTCCATTTGGGTTGACCTTTTCAGGAGAGGGCTAATTGGAGTTTGGAGCTTTTGGCCGTGAGCTCCCCCTTTTTCGGCAAAGTCCGGTATGGACCTCCTCCTCTCAATCCTTTGCTCTTGGAGCACCCCGCTAACTTTGTGGAGCACATGGTGATGACCCGATGCTGTGGTTTTGCCCAGGTCCTCTCCTCCACTTGTCCTCCTCGGCGCCGGCAAGGTCCATCGTCGCCGAAGCTCCTCCGACCTCCTCAGCACCTCCATGGCCTCCAGGTATCCTCCTGGTAGTCCTCTAGATGCTGGGCACCTGCATGTATGGATTGTTGCGGAGCTTTTATTCATATATTGGTTTCGGCCATTTTGGTCACCGCGCCGCCCATCTCCGGCTCGCCGCCGTTCTGGGCCGTCGCCGCCGGTGTGGGTGGCACCATCATGTGCGCTTGGCTATTATGGACTCGTCGGTGCCCTCTGTGTGCGTCGCCGTGGCCCATCTCGCCGGCGACAAGCCGTGGGACGTCCTCGGGTTTTGTCAGATGCGGGCTAGGCCGTGCCATTGTCGGATTTGGACATCATTAATGCTCAATCTCCGTGTTTATCCGCGCTAATCATTGGGTTGAATCTCTGTCGGGTCATGCGCGTGCGCTGGGTGTGAGGTCTTGGGCCGTCCATCTCAAGATCAACAGCCACGACCTCCTTCCCCGGTAGCGCGCGTGAGTTCCAAACGCGCGTGTTGCTGGGAGGACATGGACCGTTGGATCCAAGAGCAACGACCCATGTTCTCTGGACCTCGCGAGCGCGAGCGCGCGTTGCTGGGAGGACGTGAGCCGTTGGATCGAGGATCCATGGCCCACGTTCATTGATCCCGCGGGCGCGTGAGTGCTCGTTTTCACTGAGGTCTTGGGCCATCCGATCCAGGATCAACGGCCCATGTCCTCCCGCTTCGTTATGGTTTTTAGGACTTTCCGAAGGACTTATTTGTGAACTGAATAAGGTAATAAACTTTGAAAATACATAACTATTTCATTTTAAATCCAAATGAGGTGATTCAAATTTTGTTAGCTCTGGTTTGACCTGTGCTCTAACCTAAAAATGGTTGTGAGCTCAGTTCGGCTCCAGAAAATGGATTTGCAACTTTGTTTAGAAATAGACTTTAAATGTTACATTAAAAATTCATTTAACTTGTAAAATGCATAAGTAATTCTCTATAGATCATTTTTGAGTGAATCCAACTTTGTTGGCTTCCTCTATTAATGCACTAAATGGTAGAATAGGATTTAGGCATGTCACTATTTTTGAAAGATTTGTGGGTGCATTTTAGTTGTGCTCATTTTCATGTCTTTGAAAAATTATAGAAAGTGCATAATAGCTCCAAATGAGATGAATCCAATTGGGTTGTTCATCTTATGAGGTGCTTGATTTACTGTAAAAATTTCAATTACACCACCTTTCTAGAAATTTTTGCGAAACAATTTAATTATGGTGAATAGTAGCAGATTGCATTTTTAGAGGCTGAGCAATTTTGTTTTGCTCATATCTTTTGCATTGAGAATCCAAATCAATTGGTTCTTGTTGCTAAATTCTCTAAAAATCATCCTCTTGCGGATGTAAAAATTTCAGAGCATTTGGAGCAAGTTTGCTGTGCTGTCTTCTTGGTTTTCGTCGTTCTTATCGATTTTTTTCGCCTTTTCGATTAGGTGTCGACGAGTGTGTTGATCCCATGAACGATACTCTACAGAAAACTGAGCATAACCAGCAAGGCAAGCAGTTTGATCATATCCCCTGTGTCCCATTACTTTAAAGTCTATTATATTGTTTAACTTGTATGTATGCATTACTATTTTGTTGTTAAATGTTATCGTTTAGTGATCCTATAGATACATATCCTGTACGTAAATATTCATTCTCTACTACTAAGTCTAGGACTACCTTGCTGTGATGTAGAGTTCGTTGGATGAGCTCTCATCACTTAGTAGATCACGCGTTGGTATGCTTAGATAAACGGTAGAAATGGGCGGTTGTCGACATTATGTCGATGACCTTGGTCACACAAAAATTATTATTCCATTATGTCCACCTTGTGCTGTGTTACTTTGTAAACAAACAAAACAAAAAAAATGAAAACTATTTGGACTTGGGCACAATGGATGACGGTGTGATTGTTGGTTGTGGAATGGTGCCTAAGTCAACAAGGACCGAACATCTTGTTACACTAAACCAAGCATTTTTGCGTGCTAACCACACGAGAGGGATATGGGACCTCTCTTGGCTAAGTACTTTGGTGGGTGTTAGCTTCGAGTTGCATGGTGGGCTATTGGGCGAGCAGTAGTGGGGTTATCCACTGCAAGGAGCACCACCCGTATAAGGGGGTGAGCATCTTTGATGACTCCGCATCAACGTATGGGGCGGTTGTATCCCCATATGGGCAACTCGTGGTTGACACTCAATATTGGAAAGGTCTCGTTCGACTTAGCTGTGCCGGCACACCAAAGGAAGTGTGCTAATAGCTTGGCGAAATGGCGGTCTAACGTGTGTGTACATTGGTACACCCCTGCAGGGTTAAAACTATTCGAATAGCCTCGTCCTAGGTTATGGACACACTTGGGGAAGTCTTTCGAGAGTTAGACTATAACCTTTAATTAAAACTTGACATGGGTGGTATGAATGGGTAATTCATGCTATTGTTGTGGTGGCTATTGGGTTAGTCACTTCCAGGATTGTTGTTGTCATCTATCTATAGTTATTTTGTTCTTGTCTCGTTGTTACTTGCAAATTAAAAATGAATTGCAAAACTGCTTTGAATCTATTTAAATATTGCAAATGAAAACTTGTTTTATGCTAAAATGAGCCTAAAGCCTTCCACTTAAATAAAGCTTGCATGTAGCTAACTATAGTTCTGTTATACTACACGTCAGTCTTGCGAGTACATTTTTGTACTCATTTGCTTTGCTTAATAACTTTGTTGCAGAGGAGGTAGAGCCCCAAGGGCTTTACTTTTGTGAGATGTGCTGCGGTTGGGAAGACTAGCTTGGTGGCCCGGTCGGTTGCCTTGTGGGCTAAAGGCAAACCTTGTGGCTCTCTTTCGTTTATCGCCATCTTATGGCTTTTTGCTTCCGCTGTGTTTATCTTTCTTAGTTGTTATTTGGCCGGTCGGCCCCTTTTGTAATAACTCTCTCTATACTATGTATGTCGTTGTTTTATTCTAGTTCGTGCTTTGGTTCTATGTCTTGTATGATATTGATGCACGATTTTGTAAAGGGGTGTGTATACTGCATTTCTGGGAAGTATACATATCTCAAAGACACGGGTTATTTTGTTTGTGATGTTAGGGTCAATGGATGACTAAACATCACAAGCTAAATAAACCGGGTCCTCTAACCGCCTTAGATCGAACGAGAAAATCGCTAAGGTCGGGCGGTCGACCGCCAAAGTGCTTGATCCGATCGCGAGCAACTGACGAAACGAAACTTTGCAGCGGCTTGAATCGACAAACCACAAATGCCATTGCCAATTGTATCATCATCCTAAGATCATGGGCATATCCCCATGATATCGACAATCTCCCCCTTGATGAACACATTGGCAATCTCTTAGAAAATGTAGTTTTGGGGTTTGAAAAGTAAAGTACTCGACGTTTTCGCTCAAAGGCACAACTTGGTCCATATGAAAGAAAAAGCAAAGGAAATGACCAAGCTGGCTCCAGAATAGCATAAGCAAGTGAGATAAGGCAAAAGAAAGCACAAAAGCTTCAATTTCCAGAGAATAGCCAAAAATCTCACTTAGGTCCATATGAAAGAAGAATTGTTCTATTTGACCTTTGATCATTGTGAATCTTCTAGAATTACAATTCAAATTCAGAAAAGGCAATAAGAATAAGACCAAAAGAATGCAATTGAGATGAGCACTCACTATGATCACAAATTTTTCAGAAAATCCATTTTCTCCCTATGACTCCAAAAAGCTTTAAAACAACATTTTCTACCAATCTTTGTCCCCCTTTGACAATGAATTCATCAAGGTGCATGGAAGAAGATAAAGCATGAATAATGGAATGGCTGCAATTTTTCATTTTTTTTGTTTTTTGTTTTTTTTTTAAAAAAAATTTGAGCAAAAGGAGCCATGAAGATTATCCAAGAAGACTGTACAAGTATTACACCAAGCCATATTATGTGAAGAAGCTATGTTCAATCATGGCAAAATATGTACAGCAAAGCTAAGACCAAAATAGCAATAATCTGAGATTAAATGAATTGAAAGCATGACATGGTGATCAAGATCATAGTTTAACTAAAGGTATTCAAAAATGAGTCAGGCCATGTCTATAAGCTAAATGGAGCCAGAAGCTAGAAAATGAGTCAATTTTGAGAACTATGATTTCAATTTTGAATTTGTTCAAGCATTTAGAATTTAGCACTTTGAGTATTTTGCTGAAAATGATTGGTTTTATCTTAGTAAAGCAAGTCCTGGACTAGGAGCCATCCACAACTGCCTCCTAAGCTTCAACCAATTACTAATTTGTTTTCTTAGCATTATGCTAGATCTCAAGCCTCACTACGACCATCCCAAGCAACAAAAGCTTAAGAGAGTGGTCTAGGTCATCCAAAACTCCCGCTGAGTTCATGCCTAGTGCAATGGCAAGCCGTCTCATGAGAAAGAATTGGTGAGATCAGTTTTTTCGCACAGAAAAGCTCATTTTTCATTTGCTTGACTTAAGAATTATCATAGCTCAATTTAAAACTCAGAATAAGTTCAAGACTCAATTAAGCCTATATGACATGGCATGAATCATGAAATGATCACTATAGCAAAACTAGTCACAAGATCCAACAAGTCATATTTTGATTCAATTTTCTCACAGATAATAAAGCTAGCATGGCAAAAGCTAAGCTATACATAAAAAGCCATAAAAGAAGTCTAGCAGACTAGCACAAGACATGGCAGGGTATAAAGCATAAAAGCATGTCATACAAGGATAATAATCAAAACTCCACAAGTTTATATTATAATGCAAGTTGCTGAATTTAAAAATGCATTATGGTACAATGAATGCAAAAAAGAGCAAACTCCCCCTCAAAACAGGCCAAGAGGACTAACAACCCCCAACTCTCCCCGCAAGAAAGCAAAACGAGAAGAATCAAGAGCTTTAGTGAAAATGTCAGCAACCTGTTGCTCAAACTCGACAAAATGAAGCACAACGTCACCTTTCTCAACATGGTCTCTAAGGAAATGATATCTAATGTCAATGTGCTTTGTCCTAGAGTGTTGCACTGGGTTTTTGTCGAACCCGGGAGCGAAGGATCCCGGATTCTCTATGTTCATACACTAGTCCAGGATTTCCAGTGTACACGTTAAACAAAAGTGATAATCAAAACATATCACGCACTTTATTAATAATTATTCAGAGTTTATTACAAAGGGCCTGAGGCCAAATAAAGTAAAACACAGTGGATCTAAGTGAGTAGACCCAACAATTCGCCATAGGCAATCGTCTGGGGGGGCGCAGCCTAAGCATCGATATCCTCACCGTCTTGATAGAGGTCTTCTCCTGAATAAAGATTATTCAGCAAGAGTGAGCACTACTACCGTGCTCGCAAGTTACACCCGTCAAATAACAGATTGAATGCATGCATAAAGTAAACATTCTTGCATTTCTACTTTTGTCAACACAACAAATCTTTTTTCCGACCATATACAATTTTGTTTGGTATTTTGATTATGACAAACAAAGATCTATATCTAGTCGAAATCATACACTAGTTTCGACCAAAATGATTTCCTAGTATTGTTACGATCAGTTTTGTCTTATGATCAGTATATGCCTTCAAAGCAATGGTTTTGACTTTCATTCTCTTTCTTGGCTAACTGTTTGTCTAGTAAGGCTCTTCTACTATAAAGCAGTCGGGGGCTAGAGAGTATACGAGAATTTTAAAAAAGTCAATAGGATAAACAAAAGAATTGTTGATGACAGAAAGGTAAGTTTTGTATATAATTCTTATATTACAATGTCCTACTCCAGAATGTCTCTAGACTAATTACTGCTTGATGGAGATCGGACTTCCATCTCCTCTACAACTTTGTCTCTAAGTGGCCTTAGTTCTTTCATAAACTTGGTCGCCTCATCAGGTAGAAAGTTGAAGTCATCTTCAACGGCTTGGAGATCAATAGAGGGGTTGGAAGCCTTTAGTTTTGCCAGCGCAAAACTAACTCCATTGGCAACGCCTACTTTTATAGTCTGGGCATAATTCTCTTAAGTAGTCTTGAGCAGACCACTGAGATCTTCTAGAAGTTGGCCCAAGTAGTTCATTTTCTCTATTGGATCTCTTAAGTCAAGCACACTTGATCTTGATCCTATATCAAAGATCATCTTGTTTAAAGCATGAATCTTTTCATCAAGATTTTGCACAAGAACCGCCTCCTTATCCTGCTCAAATTCCAGAGCCTTCGCTGCTCTATGTAACGCTTGAGTTTGCTCTACACAAGTAAAAACAAGTAATAAGTAAGCATAATTAGAAAAAGTTAATTAGTCAAGTCTATGACCAATTATCTTCAATCCTCTTTTCAAGAATTTCATGTCTGGTCGTCACCTCTGCGATCGACCGGTCCTTGGCCTGATTCTCTTCCTCAAGCTGGTTTATTCTGGCTTTATCAGCCACGACCTCTTCTTTTATTTTCTCCAAATCTATCGAATATGATAAAGGAGAATAATTAAAGAAGAATAAAGTATTGAAGAAGAAGAAAGGTTAAGAAGAAAGTTCTTACTTTCCAATTCAGAGTGTTTTTGCCCCAACATCTTGATTCGCTTGGTTAGTCCTCCGACGACAGCAAAATTCTCGACCATATGCTAGACAAATAGCATTCTTCTTTATGTTTCCTATAAACTTTTAAGAGAAGCTATGAAACTGGTCGTAGATACTTACCCGGATTGCCACGTCATTATAATTGACAAAAATAAAATCAGGACCTATCTTGATTTGATGGTCCGATATTCTTCCCCATGCCTCGTCAAGCTCCTTATCCTTGATAAATTGGGGGCGAAAAGGGAAATTGTTAGGTTGAGAGGGATTACCAATAGTGGTCGGAACCTGTTGAGGGCCTTTCGGGGCATCTACCTCCGCAGAAGGAGTTAAAATCACCACTGGATCTAGCTCGACCGTTGGCATCACCACCTGCTCGGGGGCTTTCTCGACCACTTTATCCTCAGGAACTTTGTCCTATGAAGTGCTTTGGATGAGGACTTCCACGGGTGCTTGGTCCTCAAGAATATTCTGGTCAAATACGACCAGAACGCCAGAAGACCTATACAAAATGAAGAAAGGAAGCTCAAAACTCCAAATCATCAAAAACTAGTAAAGGTATGCACTCATACGACATTTTCATTTGTACATACCTAGTTGATTTCTTGGTTTTGATTTTGAAATGCGGTAGAGTAAACTCTGTACCACTAGCCTTCCTTTTCTTCTCGACCAATTTTACCGGCTCTGGGCTGGTAGGGTTGGTCATACCCCTCACATCTTCCAACATAAGGTCGGAAGCGATATCCTCGACCAACTGATCGAGGGTAGCATTCCTGACCATCGAGTCAGAGGCTGTGGTCTCATCAACGTCCAGATCAGTTGTTTCAGTAACAACTATTAGGTCATGAACGACCACTCTAGGGTCTACGATTTCTACAGTTCTGCTCTGCGGACCTTCGATCTTTTCCACCTATATCAAAAAACAAGTTTGATTAGGTGATGAAATTTTCTATCTAAAATATATATACTTTTCTTCAAAGCTCTTTTTTACCTCAGGAGAATCATCTTCTTCCAACGCCTCTGGACAGGAATCGGTCGGAACCACGGTAGGATCATGATCCTCACCAAGTTGCATGACTCTTAATCCGACCATCTACAAATTTAGAGCAAGATCAATAAATTGATCGGAGAATATATATATATATATATATATAAAAGATAAGATAAGAAACAATTGATTATCTACCTTAAGTCTCGTTAGTCTCTCTTCAGCAGAGACTATCGCCAATATGTCGGGAAATGCAGCCTTCTCGTTGGGCTCCCCAGCACAGATCATTTTGATCCGCTCTCTGACCTCGTCAGGATAAAGGGCTTCAAAAAAAGGGGCAAAAGAGATTTTAAGGTTTTTACGATAATCAGTTAATAAACTATATTGGTCGGAGCTTCTTCAAAGACTTACCATCTCGTGAGTCCGTGATTGCTTCATCACGACCAATGAACCAAAGCAGGGATTGTGTTCGGAGCTTTAGTGGACTAATTCGGCACATGGTGAAATCTCTCACCACATACCAGGAAGTTAAGCCCTTGGTCTTTAGATCTCGAATGGCATCCACACATATCCTGACCATCCTTGTCTTCTCCACAGTCCCCCTCCACTTGGAGTTCTTGTTTGCCCTGATTCTGGCGAAATAGAGGTCGTCGTCACTCGTAACCGTCATGTAAAACCAGTTCTTCTTCCATGATGACCATGAGGACTTTGAGTACATTTGGATGTACTCATCGGCCTTACTATCATGAAGGCATAGCGTGCATTCTCCAAGAGTTGTCGTGGATCTTCCCGACATCACCATCCAATAGAAGTACCTGAAGAGCTTCAAATTTGGACGCACTCCCAAGTACGCCTTGCATAAGTAGGCAAAGATACTGTTGTTGGTGATGGAATTAGGGGCCAAATTCACCAACTCCACCCTGTAGTACTCTAGAACACGGGGGAGGAATTTGTGTACCGGCACCCTCAGCCCGTATTCGATGTAGGCCAGGAATATTGTAATTTCTCCATCTTCGTAGCTTGGAAAGTGTTCTCCAACTGCTGACCTCCATCTGATAAGGTTCCTGTCCAGGAGCATTCCAATCTTCTCCAGTGCCTCAAGCTTCTTCTCACTTAGATATGAAGCCATCCACTTTATGATTTGCTCCGACATGGTGAAATTTCTCAAAGGGAAGAGTAGTGGTCGGAGGTGGTTTTGAGGTCGGAAAGATAATAAGAGGTCAGAAAGGTTTTCTTGGCAAGGAAATGAAGGGGATTGAAGGGAGAACTGAAAGCGTTAGAGTTCTAAAGCCCAGCAATGGGTATTTTATAGCTTCAGATCTTTAACTTTAATCGGGAGTTATATAAAAGTCTAACGGACAAAAACCTTTTGTCTAACGAATAGAAAAACTCTTAGGTTCCCAAGGCAAGTTCTTAACTTTAAAGTGAACACAGACCACTTCGTATGTCACGACATTAAATGGGTTCTACCGAATACAACTTCATCGGAAGAAAGTCTTCACACGACCTATTCATTTAAAGTTCGGGGGCTAGCTGACAAGGATTAAAACCTATATGTGTTACTTTAATACATAATAAAAGACCATACGTCTTCATGGTCGTAACCACTAAAGCTAATGATCACACTGGTCGTAAGGATTATAGAGGTTACAAAATGGGTACCATAGTCGAACAAGGTCCTGTGCCTAGTCTCCGACCAGGTAGCTACTCGGAAAAGCTATGAACTGGTGTATAGATATGATTCCAGGTATATTCTTTACCATGTGATGAATGGAACACATGCTATGTGCTCCATACCATGCGATGTTACACAGTCCTAAGACACTGACACGGGAGGTTTCGTGCTCAGAAAAATCAGCAAATGGGGAGCCGTTGGAACCAGCTCCTCCCACTATCGTTTGAGCATCATGGCCACTGAAGGTGTTCTGAGCAATTAGCTACAAGATCAAGGTCTGGTCATGCCGACTCCGTTCCATCTAGGCCAGCACTTTGGCCACAGTTGGCTGCGGTGGAGGCACTTCTTCTTATTTACCCACATGCTGAAATTGCAGGTCGGGGGTGCTCCGGATTGTGCCGTTGATGATTCGGGGACTGATCATCGGTGGTTTGGGAACCCACGAGTTGTGACTCCTCCATCACCTTTGACGTCAAACGAGTCTTTTGACTCGACATCCTGTTGCTACACGAATAGTTAACAACCGACAAAAGGAACGAGGTAAAAGCATAAGGTAAGTAAATGGCAGTAGGGGGTAACTTAACCTAGCATGAATGCAACAACAAATCACATTTATTCATCACGAAAAAGGGGTGCTAGAGCCTAGTTGGCCATCACAAGGTACAAATGAACCACAGTTATTTTTCCGACATAATTGCTATACATGCTGCCCGTAGGCGATGCACAACTATTTGGTACAAAAGAATGCAATTGATCACACTACAAAATCTAGCATCTACATGCTAAGGAATATAATTAGGGTGTATACAATATGAGAATAATCCCTAACTTAATCCTAATAATGTAGAAAGGCAATGTTTTCTCGTCTTTTCGCCATTGCTCTCATCGGTGACTACTTAGCGTGTCTATTGTTGGAAAAGAGAGACGAGCAATGGAGAAAAAGTATTTTGCACAATTCAAATGAATAGTGAGGTAAGAATTAGATGCTAGGATGGGTAAGAAATAAAGGAATTATATAACTTGCATTTTTGCCAAAATTTTGCTAGTTTGAAAATACTCTTTGCAACCCAAAATCCTAACAACATCCATTGCTACGGCTTTAACCTACAGTCAGTATGACTCTAATACCAACACTGTGGTACCCCAAAATCAAATTCGTTTCAAGTCAAGTGATTGCACCGAAGGCACAACCCTTAACAAAAAACAAAAATAATTTCAAATACCTAGAGATGTGTCTCATGTTAGCTCCCAAGGATTAGTGGCTATAAGCACATATCCAACAAAACATTGATCACATCCATAGTCAAAAATGCAAAAATATTAGAAGCATTATTACAACATCAACAAATAGGACCTTATGGCCCGATTTTGCATAAGGGGTTGACCGGCCAAATTTGATCATAAACAAATAAATTGCAGTGGAATTAAACATGGAACTAAAAGGTAATAACTAGGTTGGAATGCCCAAACTTAGAAGCAAACAACTAGAGTTAAAGCCGTTGCATCTGCTGTTATCGCCTAGAATTGGTGTGATAGCTATAACCGATTCGTACGGCGTTCAAAGTGGACAATCCGGTTAAGTACAAAATTGTACTCGCAAGTCTTTACAAACCTACATATGCTACATGCAAGCTTCTACTCAAAAGACATTCCAAAAGGGTGAATTTTCAGCGTAAAGCAATAATTTTCTGCAAAGTAACATATTTAGATTCAAATGGCAGCAAGTAAAACAATATAAATATTTAAATAACTGTAAGGTAACATTTTAGTGGCTGCCCCACCCGGGTAAACTACAACGAGCACACAATCACCCGTTCGGGCCTACATACCATTCCAAAATTTTCCTAAAACCCAAATTTCAGATTCTTACCAAGCGATGTCCATGACCAGGGACACAGCTATTTGAATAGATTAGTGACTCTACATGTTTGTACAACTTTACCCACATAATATGAATATCTCTTAATGTCGACCAATGCACTCTTCCTTAGGAGTGTGACTGAGATACGATAATGAGGCTGTTACAATGCCATGTCCCAACTATCAAACCACCCGAGGAAACACCCCACGGCAGGCTATCATTCACCTAAACCACAGGTGAAACTCGCACAACAGGAAACACTCCATGGCAGGCTATCATTCGCCTAAACCATGGGTGCAACTTACAACAACAACAACAAGTAAAAACAATTAGTGGTTTGATAGCAAGAACATAAACAAATTATTGAGCCAAGCCTTCACCCATTATCCCGACGTGTGTTGTACATAAGACTTGGTTCGACACACCACAGGCCGGTCCTTAATCACTCAGACAGGGCTACACGAATCTGGGACAGTCTCCCTTCATCACCCTATCACGCATCCAAGTCAAAACATAGTACCCACTACCCAAAATGTCCACAAAAATCAGATTTGAAGATCTGAACACATTCCTCAAATTCCAACATAATTCAATTCACCTTGGCTGATGGACTAACTCTATCAACTACTTTCGACTACAACTACTAGCATGGCTAAGCATTGATCTATCCTACAACAAAAAATTACCATACATACATATATCCTAGGCCACAACTAAACATAGGGCTATCAACATTCAAGGAAGGTAATGCAACAATTAGGAAATTAACTACTTCTACCCACAAACATAATTTCCATATAGCATGCAATAGCTAGATTGAAATCAACATAATACTTTTAAAATTGGTATGACCAACATGGTCAATATGAGGACCCGGGGTATTTAACTGGTAATGCTTAGCCATCCACTTGACCCTAGCATCACAAACCAAATATCCCATGCCTCTGAGTAGTATATACCTCCTAGGAGCGGTACATATACTCCTTCACAAAATATAGCATCCATTCCATACACAAGTTATTACAATGCCAACCTGGGCCTAGTTGTGAGTGTGGTTGAACCAGGTTGGGTCGGGTCCGATCGGATCGGAGTTTGAGTTTTATTCGTTTTGACCAGAATGCAATAGATTTGACCGAGCAATTTAAAATAGTAAATAAATTCTAAAAATTCTGAAAATTTTTGTGAGTATTCTCAGATTCAAATAGAACTTAGGAAAATTTGTTGCAAATACCTTTAATGCACTAGTTGTCAGAAATAAATCATTTGTAGATCTGCATTAGTGATTTGGTTTGGATTTTGGTGAGGTCAGTTTGACTTCTAAAAATTTTGGTAAAACTCATATTAATTCATGATACATAATCTAGTATTTGAAGAAAGCTTGAATTCACATTAAAAGTTCTAAATTCAGAGTGAACTTTATTACAAACAACAAAAGTTTAAAATTGTTCCATAATTTACACACATGATCATGAGATGCTCAACTAAACCAACTTAGGGATTTTGGGGACATTACAATTTTGCAAGCTAGGTCCTAATCTAACAGCCATTCTAACTAAGAGTTGTCCTACAATCAGTATGGCTCTGATACCAGCACTATCAGGCCCAAGGCTTTGAATACTCGAAGCCCTCGGTTGCTCACCGATGCGCACGGGGCATAGCCCCACGTGGAAGAGGTTGACCGATAGGCAGGCTTGGTTGGTTAGTGAGAGGAGAGACAAAGTTATATTTCCAGAATTTTTGAAAAGGGCTTAGTGTTTTAGGAATTTTTTCATATAGGAATATAGCTCCGAAAATTATGAAAATTTATGGGGAGGCTTCTAGCATAGATTAGATTATTTTGTAATTTTTCTAGAATTTTTTATTCTTTATTTTTCTATAAAATTCTTTCAATTTTATGTTTGTATGCCTTTTTATCATTTGATTTGAGGATAGTTTCAAAGCATGCTTTAAATATTTCCCATTTTATTAATCAGTACAATTACACCAAGTTTGGATTTTTAATTATCATATTTTTTTCCAATTTATTTTAATTCGTAATGAGTTTTGTATCTCTAGAATTTGATTCTTAATTTCTCAATTAGGCAAAAAGTATTTCATAAAAATCCAGAAAAACTAATGTCAATAAAATGCATCAATTTTGTTTAAAAAAATTCATACTTTCACACATTTGAAAATAAGCCCAATTTTTGGATGTAATAAATAACGTTTTCCTTGAATTTCATCACAACTCCTTTCTTATCAAGGATCGTGTCACGAAGAGGGTTTTTCTTCAGGGACCCAATAAAGGCAGCCTATAACCATTAGAGCAAAATACAAGAAAGAAAGTTTTGTCAGCTACAAAACCTAGTCGGGATCAATGGCATTGTCGATTGGGACATCCTTCCTCCATAATAGTAGATCAAGTTCTTCAGGTTCATAGTTTGTCGGTTCTTGTGAGTCAAATAAGGCTACTGTTTGTGATGCTTGTCAACAAGACAAAAGTCGGTAGCTTCCTTATCCTTGTTCAGAAGGTGTGTCATCCTCTCCCTTAGAGCATGTGTTCTCTGATATCTGGGGACCTGCGTGCATCTCAGCCGGGTGATTTAAGTATTATGTAAGTTTTATACATGAGTTTAGCAAATTCACTTCTATTTACCCCCTTAAGAATAAATCCGATGTTGAAAGATGCTTCATCCAGTTTCAGACTCCTGTCAAGAGATTTCTTAATAGGAAAATTGTTCATGTTCAATCCAATTGGGGAGGAGAGTATATGAAATTGCACTCACTTTTTCAACGCATTGGTATATCACATAATATCTCCTATCCACATACACACCAACAAAATGGCTCAGCCGAAAGGAAGCATAGGCACATAGTTGTAGTAGGATTGTCCTTGTTAGCTCAAGCATCTATGCATGTTTAGTTTGGGACAAAGCTTTCCAAACTGCTTGTTTTCTCAGCAACAGACTACCTAGTAAAGTAACCCAATACTCCACACCTATAGAACGTCTTTTAGGCACAAAACTAGATTACACTTTCTTAAAGACTTTTGGGTGCGTGTGTTGGCCTTGTCTTCATCGCTACAATGAGAGAAAACTCCAATTTAGGTATAATGGTGTGTGTTTCTTAGATATAGCAGTCATCATAAAGGATATAAATGCCTTTATCCTCCCATCGTCATATCATATATATATATATATATATATATATATATATATATATATATATATATATATATATATATATATATATATCTCGAGATTTTATTTTTTATGAAAACATCTTTCCTTACTCTAAGTTGTTGAATTCCTCTGAAAATCGATTTCTTCTTGACCATGTTCTTCTTCCACAACTGTCCTCTTCTTCATCTTTTTCATGTGTGGACAATGTGGATGATGGGGGTGATCGTATGGCTTGGTATATACCTGGTAATATTGTTTTGTCATCTGATCCTATGTTGGAAGCTATTCATCTTGATTTATAGGAGGATCTTCCTTCATCGACAACATCAGCGAATGATGAATCAGTAGCAGTAGTAGATGAGCTACATGGTGGCAACAGCACGAACGATGACAGCAGTACTGTAAATACTGAATCAACATATCACAAACATCCCATGCAGAATCGGTTGAGAGATGGAGTCCAGAAACCGAAGGTGTTCAATGATGGTAGTTTTCGTTATGACATGAACAGGAAAAGTCGGGCAAATCTTGCCACGATTGAGCCGGCATCCTATGTTGAAGCATTGGAAGAACCATGTTGGAAGAATGCAATGGATCAAGAATTCACAGCTTTGTTGAAAAACAAACCATGGCATCGTGTCCCTTCTGATCACACTACTACAAAAAGACTAATACTAGATGCCTCATCATAGACGGTTGACCAAAACTGTCAGTTTTAAATACAATCACAGACGGTTTTGGTTTAGCAACCATCTATGTTACTGGCTGTGCTAAAAACTGTCTGTGGAGAGGTAATATCACAGACGTTTCATGTTGAAACTATTTGTGAAGTATCACGGTGGGTTGTGAACAAGAATCGTCTGTGATATTACTAAATATGACAAATGTTTTTTTCTTAAAATCGTCTGTGATACTTCCCGTCTTTGATAATTAACTCATCACTAAAAACCGTCTGTGATAATTTTACTTGTTGCAAACCCAACCTTCATAGACCTATCTTAAATTCCAGATATGTTCTCACAAGCTACTACTTTGAGGAGGTCGGACTTTGAGGCCATTTGGTGAAAAGAGACTATGGATTTGGGAAGAGTGATTGTAGATCCATTTGTTCTTGACTATCTATGGTTAGTAATTTGTACCTAATTGCATTATATTCTCGATCCAGCTTGGTAAAGGGAGAATTCAAGATGGTTTAGATCTAGCTTGATGTAGAGAGAAGATTATTTACATCTAGCATGGTTTAGGGTTTAGCCAATTCATAGTCTATTTACACTTAATTCAATTTAATTAATTCTTGCTACATATAACTACTTTAGAACATATATAGTATACTAATTAATTAATTCAATATTTAGCACTAAATTGTTATATGCGTAGCGTAGTTGGACAGAAGCTGGATGTATACTGAGAATCTTGTGAGTGAAGAGTACATTAATGGCGTGTTTGCTTTTACAAGAGCTGTCAAGGAGGATATGTTGAATCAGGGGGTGAAATATATGTATTGTCCATGCATTGACTGAGAGAATCTGAAGATGTTTAAGAACCGAGCGCAGATTGAAGCACACTTAATTCAAAGGGGTTTCAAAAGGGGGTATACACATTGGACTAGTCACGGTGAAGAGTGGATTATACATGAATGTAATAATAACGACATTGTCGATGAAGTCAATGATATGCCACCGGATGATGTCAATTGTTGTTCCAATTTGGATAGGCTACACAATGATAATCTGGATCAGATGCTTCGTGATGCAGAAGGGAACTATGATGAGAGAGAGTATATCAAATTCCAGGGCTTGATGGAGTGCTCAGAGAAACCTTTGTTCACGTGCTGCAAGTCGAAGTACACAAGGTAGTCATCCATGCTTGAACTACTGAAATTGAAGGCAAGCAATGGTTGGTCCGATAAGAGTTTCACGGCGCTATTAGGTCTCTTAGTGGACATGCTTCCGAAGAGAAACAAGTTGCCTAAAACCACCTACAAAGCTAAGAAAGTTCTTTGTCCATTTGGAATGGAAGTAGAAAGAATACATGCATGTCTGAACGACTGTATCCTATACCTAAAGAGTATGCAAACATGCATGTATGTCTGGTGTTCAACGCATCCCGATACAAGCGTAAGAATCAATTAGATGACGACGAGGGAATCGAGGTGAAGAAAGGACCTCTTGCTAAGGTGGTGTGGTATCTTCCTGTAATTCCCCATTTGAAGTGGTTTTTTGCGAAACCAAAGAAGGCAAAACTGCTGCATTGGCACTCGAAGGAGCGTAAGAAGGATGGAAAGCTAAGACACCCTATTGAATTCGCCCAGTAGAGAAACATCGATAGGAGGTTTGTAGACTTCGGTGCGGAACCGAGGAATATAAGGATTGGATTGAGTACAGATGGAATGAATCCTTTCGGTAACATGAGCAGCCGACATAGCACTTGGCCCGTGACTCTCTGTATCTCTATATCGATAGGTAAACATATTTCCTCTATAGATAACTCTATTGTAGTCTTTCCTTCCTTTGCAATGGCTAAGGCTAACTTTTTGGAATCATGTAGGTCGTTCGCCGCGTACGTTGCTACTGGAGGGAGATCTAAGGGAGGGATCAGCGCCCTGCGACACGATCTAAATTTTCTAGTATTCGCTAGTACACATTAATCTTATATAACACTTCATAGTAATACCTCTCGAACTAACCAATTCAATTTTTGCAGTGCCACCAGCAACCCCCGAGCAACACCTGTGGATACTATGTTTGCCACAGCATGCAACTACTGCTAGGTTCCGCGATGACTAATGATCCTCAGGTTTGTCAATCTTGCAATAATTATTTCATACTTATCAATTTATATATATGCATGACTTTAATCTTCCTAGCGATAGGTTGCAACCATCGCTACAACTGCGTTGGAACAGGCCGAGCTCAAATACATTCGAGGACAGTTTGCGTACTTCTTGTTGTGTGAGGTCATAAACCAAGATGGGGAGTTCCACATTGTAGATTGAACTTGATTGGGATAAGATTGAATTTAATGGTACATGTATGTATTTGTTCATGAATGGTTAATTTTAGTTCATTTGAGTTAATTGATTTGTGAAATGGATGTACTTGTTTCTGAAATGAATGTGAATTGGATGTATACATGTACTTGTTGTGTTTCTGCTTGTTTCAGAGGTCATGACTAGCATTTCCTAAAGCTAGCCAATAAACAGAAATAGATTTAGTAATCCAAAAAAATATCACAGACGGTTCTTTAGGAAAAACCGCCCGTGATACATCAGCTATCACAGACGGTTTCATCTACAAACCGTCTGTGATATGTTAGCTATCAGAGACGGTTCTGAGTTAATAACCGTTTGTGACAGTTTGCATCACAAACAGCTAAAAAACCGTCTGTGATAACCTCATGTTGTTATTGATCCATAAACTCAGACGGCTCACGAAAAATTTATGTTGATGTTTTTAAACCGATTGTGATGACCTTTTCTGCAGTAGTGTCATGGTCGAAATATTATTGATTGCTGATGGGTATTCAAGTTGAAGAGGAAAGCAGATGGAACAATTGATCAGCACAAGGCACAACTTGTAGCAAAATGGTTCAAACAATGATTTGGTATAGATTATGAGGATACGTTTAGTCTAGTGATAAAAGAAACTACAATTCGACTTATCTTATCAATTACAATATCTCATAATTGGTTCTTGCGACATCTAGATGTACAGAATGCGTTTGTCCATGGCATTCTAGAAGATGATGTGTTCATGAGGTAGCCACCTAGGTATGAACATCCACAATTTTCAAGTTATTTGTGCAAACTAGACAAAGCATTATATGGTCTGAAACAATCTCCTCGGGCATGGTATTCAAGGTTAAGTTCAAAGCTACAAGAACTAGGCTTTCTACCATACCATGTAGATACTTCATTGTTTAGCTATAATCATGGAGGAAAGATCATGTATATGTTAATTTATGTGGATGATATCATAATAATAGGATATCTTCAAATCAGGTTGCACATGAGCTTATTTAGGCTTTGTGTCGGGACCCCGGATCTTCAGATCCAGAACCCTCTGTAAATTGATGAACTAGTCCCAAGATTAGTAGCTAGTTCACACAAGGTCAACATTGATGAAATCATATCCATACATCGAGATAGCTAAGAATAAGCCAAATATTATTAAAAAGTAACAACGGACCTTATGGTCAAGATTTTACAATTATTGCCACAGGGCTTAAAGACGTAATAATAAACTTGCAATGGAAGAAACTCTTGTGGTAGCATCCGACATGCCCACAGTAATCGAGTGGAGAGCGCACCCTAGTTCGCATAGTCTTCGAAATACTCCTCCTCGTAGAACTCAGTGTTCCCTGGGTCTTCCTCGATGACTGCTGATCAACCAGAGGGCATAAAGCCGTGAGTACTTTGAATGTACTCAGCAAATCGTAGGGAAATGTATGCAAATAGTATTTATGCAAGGCTTGAACAAGAGTAGCTTTATGGCTATTTTGCAGAAAGCAATATTCACAGTAAATACAGTAAATAGATTGAAAAGCACAATTTAAAAGATTAAATATATAAGTAAACCAGTTCTTTAAAGCAAATAGTGAACAACCCTATTCACTTCCCAACCGCTCCATCATTCCAACATTATTAAGAAAAATCTAACCTCGTGTGAAATCACGGCATTGTCCATAACCGGGACACGGCCATTCAATAGTTTTACACTCTGCAGAGGTTGTACAATTTTGACCCACAAGACATGAATTCTCTAGTTTGTTCGGCATATATCTATGCCACCGCCACTACCTTAGGTAAGCGCCTAGAGCACGTGACAAGGCTTTTACAAAGTTCTGTTTTAACTCAGTTCTGCCCGCTGAGGTTTCGCCATTCTGGGCCCCCTCTTGCGCCACTTATCAACCCATGACAGAACCGAATCAAAACATCGCTAATTAGTTAGCCAGGTCCACCCCATAAATAGACTTGTGGTTGTACGGTATGGCCCAGATCAATGTCGCACAAAGTTAAGTCCTTAGTGACTACTCAGGCGAGTCAACCACATCCCAATTCATCCCCTTTACTGCACGATCAATCGCCTGAGGATGAAATCATTTTTGGTTCAAACCCGTCCACATGGCAACCCTTGCCATGGCACAACAAATTTTAATAATAGTGGTCACGCCACAGTTCCATATATCATTAAGTCAGATTTTCATGATAAACATGGTGAAGGAACCCATCGTTCAACTAAAGCATGACTAAGCAATATACGATACCCATGTTGGTAATAAAATATGACCAACTAAAATAAACCAGTCTATGGTGTCCAAGGTTACATGTCAACATGTAATTCACAATTATTCAAGGAGGTATATTGTCAAATAGGCATTTAACTATTCCCAAAATCAATTGATATAAAATTAGCAATGCATGTTTATATAAAACAATATAATTTTGTAAAATGGGTACAAAATGATCAAAGGTCTACGACTTGCCTTCGTTGACGTTGGAGGTAAACGCCTCTGTTGATCCAAACTTGCGTCGTGCGACGCCGACTCTACATGCGCAAGCAATGCATCAAATAAATAGCAGAAAATAAATAAAATCCAAAATTACAAAATAAATAATCGAAGTAGAGAATGAATTTAGATGAATTTAGGAAGAAGAATCGTTGGATTTGGACTTGGATGAGAACGAACAAATTTTTGGAAGGAAAGAAATGTGTATGTACAAAGCTCAAGATGA
This sequence comes from Phyllostachys edulis, assembly GCA_036346405.1. Taxonomy (NCBI): domain Eukaryota; kingdom Viridiplantae; phylum Streptophyta; class Magnoliopsida; order Poales; family Poaceae; genus Phyllostachys; species Phyllostachys edulis. The sequence goes on along the minus strand of JAYEVD010000491.1, from coordinate 191,001 downwards.
ATTATCTAGCACCACACTGTTCATGTTTCTTCTTCCTGTAATGAAGGCAAACTAATAGCTATGCAATGTCTGCAGCCAACAAAACTTGAAGTAGCCAAATGGAACAATAACAAATCAAAGATGCGCCTACAAGAATAGCAAGCGAAGATGGCGATGGTTGGTCGCGGTGACCGGAGTAGGTGGAGCTCGGCCGGAGGTGCTTACCAAGTTCTACAACAACAAAGAAAGGTGGATTACAAGGATGGATGTGGCACTGGTGATTCAACACTTGGAGAGGGTGCAAAGGATCAAAGAAAAGACAAGATACCTTATATAGCCGCAATCGAGCCGATCGTCGGAAGGTGAAGATCTACGGGCGACAGTAATGTCAGTTCAATATGGAAACGTAAGAACGGTAGTGGCTGCACTTGATGGCGGGCTTCGCTAATATCTAAAGCGGGCTTCGCCTCAAGTGCGAAGAGATGAGGGCCTAGCAGCTTCGCGGTGCTTAACCTCGCCGGAGGGGCTAGACAGAGAGATGAGCTTCCTGGCGCAATCGATTTGCCCCATGTGCTGGGACAACCAATCCATGCCAAGAATCACATCAAGACTCGCTGAATGGAGAAGGATAAGGTTTGCTAAGAAACCTACCCCTTCGATCTCGATAGGAACATTCCTACACTCAGATTCAGCTCTCAACTCCGAACCAGGAGAGCGAATGAGTAGCGGGACCGACAATGGAGAGACAAGAAGCTCACCAACAGCGGCAAAAGACTCAGAAACAAAGGAATGAGATGCTCCTGAATCAAACAAGACAGTAGCAGGGTGAGAGTTAACAGAAAGTGTACCTAGCACGACGTCGGGTGCCTCCTGAGCCTCCTCGGTGGTGACGGCGTTGACGCGACCACTACCCACGCCCCGGTAGCCGGACGATCTTCCGTCTGCGAAGATCCACCTCTGGCCCGTGTCCTCCATTAGGACGAGGGGTCTCCTCGCCTTCTTAGGGCATTGGTTCGCATAATGCCCTTCTCGCCAGAAGAGAAGCATGTGACCCGGCACTGGGTTGCGGGGCCGCTCACGACTCGCAGTGCACGTGATCGAGACACGCCCGCGATGAACGAGAAACAAGGGTAACCTCGGGTGCCAAGATCGGACCGTACTTCGAGATCGCCTCAAGCGGGGGCGGAGGAATCGCCCTCGATGACTTATGGGCCTCCCACTTGCGCTTGCGGAGTCCATAAGCTCGAGCCGCATGCTCAACGACGATGGCCTTGTCGACCAAGGTCCGGAAATCGAGAAAGTCGACAATGGATAGCTTGTCCTTCACTCTCCTCGCACAAGCCACGCTGAACTTGGCCTCGCTTAGCCATATCGGTGGCCACATCCTCGTGAGCATAACGAGCTAGATGGTTGAACTCAGAGACATACTCCATGACTGAAGCTACGCCTTGCTTGAGCGCGAAGAAACTCTTGCTTCTTGATCTCCATCAAGCCGGCAGGATGTGAGCTCGACGGAAGGCCGTACGAAACTCCTCCCAAGAGACGGTGTGGTCTGACGGGCTGCATGGCGAGATAGCTCTCCCACCATGACAAAGCTGCACCCTCCACCGGGTGCGATGCGTACAGCGCCTTCTCGTGCTCTCGCATCATTGCGATCTTGAGCTTCGCTCAACCAAACGGCCAATCGTCCAGACGAGCGGGTCCTCGACTGAAAAGGTAGGGGTTGAGTACGAAGAATGTGAGCACCGGATTTATTAAGCTCATAATACTTAGTCATCCAATTGACCCTAGTATTATCAACCAATTAAACCAGCCTCGAGAGATGTATACTCCCGCATGCAAGATACATACCTCACAACAAAAGAATGTATCAATTCCATACACACATAGAACATAAGCAACAAACCGAAGTTAATATAAATAAGGATAGGTTATTACAAAAGAGGGCCCTTAGGCCAAATAACAACAGTTCTAAAGAGACAACAATGAAGCAAAAGTGCCATAAAGATGGCTATAACACAAAGCCAATCAAGGTGCCTTAACCCCTAGGCATCTCGACCGACCGCCAAGCTAGTCGTCAAGAAACTGCAACACGAAGCAAAAAAAGAGAGGCTCTTGGAGCTCTCCTTCTTCCTCTGCAACAAAAGCCACAAAATTGCCACAACCATGGGCGATGAGTACATAAAGTACTCCGCAAGACTTACGTGTGAGATAACAGTAACTATAAATAGCTACATGCAAGCTTTATTTAAGTGGATGAGGCTTTGGACTCATTTTAGCATAAAGCAAGTTTCATTTGCAATAACATAATAGATTGAAGGCAATTTGGCAAAGCATTTTTAAATGTTGAAGTAACAACGAGATAGTAACATAGTAACAACAACAAGAACAACCTGGAAGTGACTAACCCAAGTCACCACAACAATAGCATGAACTCCCCGTTCATACCAACCATGTCAAGTTTTAATTAAAGGTTGTAGTCTAATTCTTACGGGAAATAACCAAGCGTGTCCATAACCTAGGACGAGGCTATTCAATAGTTTTATCCTCGCAGGGTGTACCAATGTACCCACACGCCGCACCGCCTTTCCTTTAAGCACACTACCTTAGGTGTGCCGCACGCTAAGTCCTACGAGACATTTCCAATGGACAATGCTAATTCGAGTCGCACAACCCACGGGAGAAGGAGACATCACACAACCTACCCGAAGCTAATGCTCCTCCCACATCACACACACATTTTATCTTTAAAACACACCAACCGAGCGACCCCAATTAACACCGCCAAAGTACTTAGTCAAGAGGGGTTCCATATGCCCTCGTGTGGTTAGCACGCAAAATTGCTTGGATCAATGGCGCAAGAATTCGGTCCTTGTTGACTCAGGCATACCACCACATCCAAAAACCACACCATCCATCCAATATGCCCAAGTCTAAATCAATCTTTTATTTTCAGTTTTTGATTTTACAAATTAAATCAAAGCACAAGTGCTGGACATATAGGAGTAATAATCAGTTTTGAGTGATCAAGACCATCGACTAAGTCGATGATCGCCCATTTCTACCGATAACTAAGCATGTCTAAGCAATTTAAAACGAAACTACTAAGTGATAAGAGCTCATCCAACGAGCTCAAACCACAGCAAATAACCTAGGCTCATGGTAGTAGAGGATAAACAATTCCTACAGATTATGCAACTATAGGATTGCTAGCTTACATTTAACACAAAGTAGCATGCATACATAGAAGTAAAACAAAGTATTAAGCTTTAAGTAATGGGACATTGATGGAAATGATCAAACTGCTTGCCTTGATGTTGCTGGCCAAGTGGTGGCAGAGGGTCACTCTCGGGATCGCCACAAATGTCGAAGCCTAACGGAAAAGCGAGAAAGAACCGATAAGAACGACGAAACACAACAAAGACAGCACAACAAACGAACTCCAAATTCGCTGAATTTTCTACAGCAGCAAGAGGGTGATTTTAAGGGAATTTTGCAACAAGAACCAATTGATTTGGATTCTCAATGCAAAAGTTATGAGCAAAACAATTCTGCTCAGCCCCTAAAATACCAAACTGCACTATTCACTAATTTAATTATGAGGCAACATTTTCTAGAACAGTAGTGACACTGAGATTTTTACTGTGAAACCAGCACCTCATGAGATGAATAACACAATTGAGTTCATCTCATTTGGAGCTATATTGCACTTTCTATAAATTTTCAAAAACAAGAACTTGAACAAAATTATAATGCACAAGTCCTCATTTTCCTAACAGCAACATGCTCAAAACCAATTTTCACAGGAGATCACTAATAGAGGAAACCAACAAAGTTGGTCTCACCCAAAAATAATCTACAGAGCATTAGTTATGTATTTTACAAGTTAAGCATTGATTTAAGTGTATATTTAAAGTTGGTTTTAAAATCTATAGGGCAAACTGTGCTCTGGAGCTGAACTCAACTTACAATCATTTTTGGATTAAAGTCAAGTTCAATACAGAGCTAACACACTTTGAACGACCTCATTTGGATTTAAAACGACAAAGATATGAAATTCTAAAGTTTATACCATTTTTAGTTATAACTAGAGCTCACTGGAATTTCTAAAACTCACAAGGACATGGGAGGACGTGAGCCACAGATCATAGATCTAACGGCTCAGACCTCCCAGGAGGTAACGCACACACGCGCTCACGAGGTCCAGAGGTCCTGGACCTCCTAGCAACGCGCAAGTGCGAGACGAGGGGAGGTCGTGGCTGCAGATGGAGAATCCAACGGACCACCACGATGAGGGGAGGTCCGGGACGGACCAGATCTAACGGGGGAGGTCCTCAACGGCTGAGATCTTCCAAAGGAAGATCTAAACTACCAAGATCTCCCCAAGGAAGATCTACATCGCCAAGACCTCACAGGGAGGTCCCGGACGGTCCAGATGTTCCAAGGAGGTCTCTAACGCCGCTGCACCTCCGTGGAGGTCCGGACGGCCACGATTTCGCAAGGGAGGTCTTGGACGCCCAGATCTCCTCGGAGGAGGTCTCGATGTCTGACTCAGCCGCACGCCGCTGGACATGGAATAAATGCGCGCGGGACAGCGAGGAGGTCCGCGCGGAGGTCTTAAATGCGCGCAAAAGACAGGGTTAATGGCATTTAACGCTAACCCCATGATTGCAATGATTGAGGCATTTAAAACGGTGAACCTCTGTCCTAAACGACAATGGCACGGTCGGGACGTCCGACAAAGATTTGAGGACGTCCCACGGCTTATCGCCGGCGATTTAGGGCACGGCGGCGCGCACTGAGGGCACCGTCGGGACCGCAATAGCCAGGCGCATCCTCAGGCCTATTTCACCCACATGGCGGCGTTTTAAACGCCATGAGCCGAGAGGACAACGAAGGCACCACACGGCCAAAATCCAAAACGCAAAAGGAAGCTCCGCGACATTCAAGCGTGCGCCAAATAAAGCTCCGCGACATCATTCAGCGGGTGCCCAGCCGCTAAAGGACTAGCAGGAGGTTTACCGGAGGTCCTAAGGTGTTGGGAAGTGGAGGAAGGTGAAGACCGGAGCCGAGGAAGATGAGGTTGCTCCACTGGCCACAGCCCAGCTCCAAGATCCCCTTTGTCCACCTCTGAAAATGCCCAAACCAAAACAAGTTAGGGTCTTGGTCCCAAAGGAAGGCACAAATGGAAGCAAGGAGAGGAGAAGAAATCTCCAATGACCCTTGCCCACCGAGGGGCTTCAAGCTCCAAAGAATGGCGGCCAAGGAAGCTTTGGTGGTTTAGAGCTCACAAGACAGGGTGTAAGCCAAGGAACAATGGTGTGCAAAAATAGCCAACCAAGACAATGGGGAGGCTTTATACTTAGGGCACAGGAGGTCATGGACCACGGGCTAAGCTCATGGTGAGCTTGACCCATGGCACGGTCTAGGACATTGGACAAGATGTAAAGTTGACAAGGTGCAGCTCAGGCCGACTGAGAGAGCGGAAGGTCGACTGCATTAAATGCGGTCAAGAAAGAGTTGTTATAAGTACACAAAGGACAAGCCGGGCATTAACTCCATCGCTCGAGCACGCAGCGCGCCTCGAGGAAGGAGAAGAACAGGAGGTCCTTATGGCCGTTGGATAAAACTCCGGAGAGGTCCTAACCATCGGATGACAATTTTGAACCGTTACGCTCAAATGACTGGGAGGAGGTCCCAGCCATACGATCAAGGATTGGGAGGTCGTGGCCCTCCGATTTCCTTAATGTGTAAGCGCACGTGGGAAAATGGGACAGGAGGTCCAAAGCGTTGGATCTCCATCCAACGGTGCGGACCTCCTGTGAGGTCTTAACCGCACATGAACTTAAAAACATGAGGGGGAGGTCATGGCCTTAGGATTTGAATCCAAGGGCGCACAACCAAAGGGAGGTCTGAGGCTTTGCGTGAAGCGCGAGGGAGGTCAAGACCTTTGGATTTTGATCCAACGGTGGTGATCAAAACAGGGGAGGTCCTGAGCCTCGCACGACACACAAGGGAGGTCATGGCCATTAGATTTAGATCTAAGGGCAACGACCTCACGTGCGCGGGGAGATCTGATGCGCATGAGACCAGGAGGAGGTCGTGACCGTGGATTTTTAATCCAACGGTGCACAACACGAGATAGGGGAGGTCTTGTGCGCTGGATATTTTGAGGGGAGGTCGTGGGCTGTTGGATCTGATCCAACGGCTACGACCTCAAGTGAGTGCAAAGGAGGTCTTGATAGTTAGCTTAAGAGGAGGAGGTCGCGACCATGGATTTTTGATCCAATGGCTGTGACCTCATGTAGGTGGGAAGTTTGCTTAGCTTAACAGTGAGGGGAGGTCAGGAGCGGTTGGATATAAATCCAACAGCTATGACCTCGCCAAGGTGGAAGGTGGTTTTTGAGGTTTGATAACAAGGGGAGGTCAGGGCCGGTTGGATCTTAATCCAAGGGCTATGACCAGGACAAGGTGATAGATATCGAAGGGAGGTCTTTGCGGTTTAACACACAGGGGAGGTCATGACCGTGGATCTTTGATCCAACGGTTATGACCTGGTGAGGTGAGGAGGTCTTTGCGGTGTTGACCGCGGAGGAGGTCGTGGCGGTTGGATGTAAATCCAACGGCTGCGACCTGCTCAAGGTGGAGAAGAGGTCTCATTGGGGTGCAGACACGGGTTGGGCCGGACCACTTTTGCACAAATGGCTAGCCCAAGGAACAAGGTAGGCTTTAAATTTAGTTTTTAACAGCTGAAACTTAGCAGAATTGTTTGAATAGCAATTCAACTCCAAAATTCATGAAATTTTAACTGGAGCTTGCTGACAAAGAGATTAACCTTACATAAAATTTCCAGAGGTTATTATGCAACGCATTTTTCTCAGGAAATTCATTAAGGCTGTTTAAAGGAATGTTTTACCTCCAAAGTTTATCAAACAAGTTTTGCAACTTGTGATATTTTTCAGAGGGGTCCCACACAGTTTTGGGGACCAAGGAAAATATATTCCAATGTTTGACACCAGATTTAGACAATTGGAAAAATGAATTTGACTTTTGGTCAACAAGAGCTTTGTGTTTTTAGATTACACAACTCTTGGACAAGAATTACATAAGAGATTAGGGTTTTCAAGATGTGAGAAAAGTTTTAATTTCTACACATATAATTATACTTGAATAACCCTAATTATACATTTGGGATGTTACAAAATCTCCCCTTACAAAAATCTCGTCCCGAGATTTGGCTCACTCGGTAAAGAAAGATGGATAGTCCGCACGCAGACGATCTTCTCTTTCCCAAGTAGCCTCATCTTCGTAATGGTTCACCATCGAACTTTAAGGAACTTGATGGCCTTATTCCTTGTCCTTCGCTCGACTCATCGAGTACGCGAACAGGTGCTCGCGATAGGTCAAATCTTCCCGGACATCGAGGGTTTCCAACGAGCTTCCTCGCTTGGAACACGGAGGCACTTCTTAAGCCGGGACACATGGAAAACATCATGTACCCCTCAAGTGCAGCCGGCAACTCCAACTTGTAGGCAATAGCTCCTTCTTCTCGATAACGCGTAGGGACCGACATATCGAGGAGCCAACTTGCCCTTGACGCCAAACATTGATGGCCCTTCAAAGGAGAGACTTTGAGATAAACAAAGTCATTAGGCTCAAAACGCAACTCACGCCGACGGCGATCCGCATAGCTCTTTTGCTCGATTGAGCTGCGCGCAAACGCCCACGAATAAGCCGGACTTGGCGCCGCCTCATTGATTGAGTCCGGCCAAAGAGAGGTCTCTCACCGTCTCGACCAGTTCAACGGGTTCTACACTTTCTCCCGCATAAGGCCTCAAATGGTGCCATGCCGAGACCGCCTTTGAAAGTCGTTGTTATATGAAAATTCGTGCGAATGGCAAGCATTTCTCCCAATGCTTCCCATATGAAAGGACACAAGCACGAAGCATGTCTTCCAAAACTTGGTTGACCCTCTCGGTCTGACCATCAGTTTGGGGGTGAAATGCCGTGCTAAAGGTAAGACGGGTTCCCATAGCCTTTTGCAGGCTATGCCAGAAACGGGAAGTGAAGATGGAGCCACGATCAGAAACGATCGTCTTAGGTACGCCATGTAAGCTCACAATCCTAGAGACATAGAGCTCAGCTAGGCGATCGGTACGAACCTTGGTCTTGACTGGAAGAAAATGAGCCACTTTAGTCAATCGATCGATGACGACCCAAATGGCATCATTTCCTTGGGACGGGTAGACCGTGATGAAATCCATTCCGATCGAATCCCACTTCCACTCGTGAATTGGCAGAGGTCAAGCGCCTCGCTGACGCCGATGTTCGCCTTGACATTTACGACATACGCCGCGACTCGAAGAACGAACTTCGCGATCTCCTCTTCATTCGGGTCCACCAAAATCTCTAGCGGAGATCTTGATACATCTTTGTGGCCCCGGATGAATGGATAAGGGCGAATCATGGGCTTCATGGAGGATTAAATTCCGCAATTCCATGTCCTTTGGAACCACAAAGCGTTGTTCAACCTCACAACACCATGCTCATCCTCGTAAAAGCACTTGGTTGTTCCGTTTTGACATTTGCCTTAATGTGGCTCACTCCAACATCCGATCGCCGAGCGGACTGATCCGATCCACCAAGGTTGGTTGCACAACCAAGGCAATGAGAGAACCATGCTCAACTAAACTCAAGTTGAGACGCTGAAACTCTTCCGTAAGAGCGGTCAAGCTCCTCGACAACAAGGCATTGCAATGCGCTTATGATTAAGCGCATCGGAACTACATTAGCCTTGCCCGGATGGTAGTGAATACCCATATCATAGTCCTTGATCAACTCCAACCATCTCCTTTGCCCGAGGTTCAGTCAGTCAGGTGAACAAGTACTTTAAGCTTTTGTGATCCGAATACACTTCACAACGACACTGATTAGGTAATGTCGCCAGATCTTAAGTGCATGAATCACAAAGCAGCTAACTCCAAATCATGGGTAGGATAGTTGAGCTCATGAGGTCTCAATTGCCTTGATGCATAGGCCACTACCTTGCCTTCTTGCATAAGGACACAACCGAGGCCTCGACGAGAAGCATCGCAAAAGATATCGAAGCTTCGATGGATATCGGGAAGAACAAGAACGGAGCGGTGGTCAAACGCTTCTTGAGTATTTGGAAACTTCCTCACACTCAGCGGACCACACGAACTTCTTGTCCTTCTTGAGCAACTCCGTTATCGGCCATGATTTTGGAGAAGTTCTCGATAAAGCGATAATATCCCGCTAAACCGAGAAAACTCCGTACATCGGTGACCAAACAGTCGACTCCATGAAAGAACATCGCCGACCTTGTTAGGGTCAACGGCCACGCCTCTGCCGAAAGAACGTGGCCTAAAAAGACACTTCCTTCAACCGTAACGCACACTTGCTAAACTTCACAGACAACAGGTGCTCACGCAGCTTGCTCAACACAAGCTTCAGATGCTCGGCATGTTCTCATCGTTTTGGAGTAGATAAGAATATCATCGATGAAGACCACGACAAACTTATCCAAATACTCCATGAATACCGAATTCATAAGGTTCATGAACAAGGCAGAGCATTGGTTGCCAATGACATGACGGTGTACTCATACAAGCCGTGGCGAGTAGAGAACGCGTCTTTGGAATATCCTCGTGTCGAATCCAACTCGATGATATCCCACTCTCAAATCAATCTTGGAGAAAACTCGAGCTCCAGCTAATTGATCAAGAGATCGCCAATGCGGGCAATGGATACTTGTTCTTCATCACTTCATTAAGTGGGCGGTAGTCAACACACATGCGAAAGTACCGCCCTTCTTCTTTACGAAGATTGCCGGACAACCCCAAGGAGATGAGCTAGGCGGATGAAACCCTTCTCTTGCAGCTCACTTAATCGCTTCTTCAATTCCACCAACTCGCTCGGTGGCATCCGATAAGGCCTCTTTGAGATAGGGGCGGTACCGAGCCAACTCAATGACAAACTCGAGGTCTCGAACGGTGGCATCCTCGAAGATTCATGGAAAGACATCAACGAAGTCACAAACTGTTGGGACTTCGCTAATATCTAGAACGGGCTTCGCTTCAAGCGCGAAGAGATGAGGATCTAGCAGCTTCGGCGAAAAGCGAACCTGCTCGCCGGAGGGACTAGATAGAGAGATGAGCCTCCTGGCGCAATCGATTTGCCCCATGTGCTGGGACAACCAATCCATGCCAAGAATCACATCAAGACTCGCTGAATGGAGAAGGATAAGGTTTGCTAAGAACCCTACGCCTTCGATCTCGATAGGAACATCCCTACACTCAGATTCAGCTCTCAACTCCAACCAGAGAGCGAATGAGAAGGGACCGACAATGGAGAGAAAAGAAGCTCTCCAACAGCAAAGAAAAGACTCGTAAACAAAGGAATGAGATGCTCCTGAATCAAACAAGACAAAGAGCGGGGTGAGAGTTAACGTAAAGTGTACCTAGCACGACGCCGGGTGCCTCCTCGAGCCTCCTCTCGCAGGGACGGCGTTGACGCGACCACTACCCACGCCTTTGGGTAGCCGGACGATCTTCCGTCCCGAGATGCACCACCTCGCCCGCGTCCTCCATTAGGACGAGGGTCGCTCTCGCCTTCTTAGGGCAATTATTTGCGTAATGGCCCTTCGTTGCAAGAAAAGCATGTGACCCCAAAGCACTGGGTTATGGGGCCGCTCACGACTCGCAGTGCACGGATCGAGACACGGCTCATGATTTAACGAGGAACAGGGCAGGTAACCTGGGGCGCCAAGAATGAGACCGGTACTTCGAGATCGCTCAAGCGGGACGGAGGAATCGCCTCGATGACTTATGGGCCTCCCACTTGCGCTATGGAGTCCATAAGCTCTCGAGCCGCATGCTCACGACGATGGCCTTGTCGACCAAGGTCTGAAAATCGTGAAAGTCGACAATGGATAGCTTGTCCTTCACTCCTCGCATAAACCACGCTGAACTTGGCCTCGCTTAGCCATATCGGGGCCACATCCTCGAGAGCATAACGAGCTAGATGGTTGAACTCAGAGACATATTCCATGATCGAAGCTACGCCTTGCTTGAGCGCAAGAAACTCCCCGCTTGATCTCCATCAAGCCGCAGGATGTGAGCCCGACGGAAGGCAAGACGTAAACTCCTCCCAAGAAACGGTGTGGTCTGCGGTCTGCATGGCGAGAAAGCTCTCCCACCATGACAACGCCGCACCCTCCACCGGTGCGATGCGAACAACGCCTTCTCGTTTCGCATCGCGATCGCGGCTTACGCCCACAAGACGGCCAATCGTCTGCATCCAAAGGGTCCTCGACCGAAAAGGTAGGAGGCCGAGTACGAAGAAACTCCGCGAGTCCTCCACGCGGTGATGATGGGTGCCTTGCCCGCATCCTCAAGCTCCAAGAAGTGCGGTGGTTATGCAGCGATGACGTCCAAGAGAACTCTCTCGCATCCGCGCGTTGCGCCGATCCAAGAAGAACCTCGCCATGGTCGGAGGAGGAGGAAGCCTCGTCCGACCAGCCGATCGCCTTGGCCGCTACGAAAAGGCCCGCCATCCTGTTACAAGAAATTTTGGTTAGCAACTAAACCCGAAAAACAAAGCCTTAAAGAAAAGCAAAAGCGATCGACTAGGGGAATGGAATATTGCCCAAATCGAAAGCCAAAACAGCGAGTAAATTAACTTTAGAAGCTTCTAAAAGACTCTAAAAACAGCCAAGAAACACCAAAAGTAAGGCTCAACTTCTCAACTCAACTAACCCGTATTGAATGAACGAGTAATTGATCGAGAAGATTAAAAATCAGATTGTAAGATGAGATCTAAAACTATTAGAGAGCAAGGTTAATGCAGCGAAATAAGTGTTAGATACTTAGCTAACTAGTATCACATCTTACCCTTTTATTCCCACAATTTTTTTAGTTGATTAACCTCTCATTTTCTACCCTATTTAGAACCTTTGAGCTTGCTGTCCAGAAATTGACGCTTGCTGTCACGCTTGCTGTCCAGATTTTGCATCCAAGCTTCCAGTCGAAATTGGCCATTCCAGAAGCTTCAAAACCTTGTAAATGGGCAGCTAACACTTCAATTTGCCAAACTCATTGATTCTCCAAAACCCCATTAATCGATAACAAATATTTTGTAGAAGGGAAGAGAGGAAAACAACTTTTAAAACTCAAATTAGAGGGAGATGAGAAGAGAAAGCTAAGATAGATGAGGAGTAAAATCTGAGAATTTCCTTAAGCTTTCAAAACTCATTTGATACTTTGAAATTAGGTTTTCAAAATACCCTAAAGATTTACCAAGCTTGTGTTATTACGGTCAAGATAGCTCGATACCAACTTTTGTGAGCACCGGATTTATTAAGCTCATAATACTTAGTCATCCAATTGACCCTAGTATTATCAACCAAATAAACCAGCCTCTAGAGATGTATACTCCCTGCAATGCAAGATACATACCTCACAACAAAAGAATGTATCAATTCCATACACACATAGAACATAAGCAACAAACCGTGGTTAATATAAATAAGGATAGGTTATTACAAAAGAGGGCCCTTAGGCCAAATAACAACAGTTCTAAAGAGACAACAATGAAGCAAAAGTGCCATAAAGATGGCTATAACACAAAGCCAATCAAGGTGCCTTAACCCCTAGGCATCTCGACCGACCGCCAAGCTAGTCGTCAAGAAATCGCAACACGAAGCGCAAAAGAGAGGCTCTTGGAGCTCTCCTTCTTCCTCTCGCAACAAAAGCCACAAAATTGCCACAACCACGGCGATGAGTACATAAAGTACTCCGCAAGACTTACGTGTGAGATAACAGAACTATAAATAGCTACATGCAAGCTTTATTTAAGTGGATGAGGCTTTGGACTCATTTTAGCATAAAGCAAGTTTCATTTGCAATAACATAATAGATTGAAGGCAATTTGGCAAAGCATTTTAAATGTTGAAGTAACAACGAGATAATAACATAGTAACAACAACAAGAACAACCTCGAAGTGACTAACCCAAGTCACCACAACAATAGCATGAACTCCCGCTCATACCAACCATGTCAAGTTTTAATTAAAGGTTGTAGTCTAATTCTTACGGAAATAACCAAGCGTGTCCATAACCTAGGACGAGGCTATTCAATAGTTTTATCCCGCAGGTGTACCAATGTACCCACACGCCGACCGCCTTTCCTTTAAGCACACTACCTTAGGTGTGCCGCACGCTAAGTCCTACGAGACATTTCCAATGGACAATGCTAATTTGAGTCGCACAACCCACGGGAGAAGGAGACATCACACAACCTACCCGAAGCTAATGCTCCTCCCACATCACACACACATTTTATCTTTAAAACACACCAACCGAGCGACCCCAATTAACACCGCCTAAAGTACTTAGTCAAGAGGGGTTCCATATGCCCTCGTGTGGTTAGCACGCAAAATTGCTTGGATCAATGGCGCAAGAATTCGGTCCTTGTTGACTCAGCATACCACCACATCCAAAAACCACACCATCCATCCAATATGCCCAAGTCTAAATCAATCTTTTATTTTCAGTTTTGATTTTACAAATTAAATCAAAGCACAAGTGCTGGACATATAGGAGTAATAATCAGTTTTGAGTGATCAAGACCATCGACTAAGTCGATGATCGCCCATTTCTACCGATAACTAAGCATGTCTAAGCAATTTAAAACGAAACTACTAAGTGATAAGAGCTCATCCAACGAGCTCAAACCACAGCAAATAACCTAGGCTCATGGTAGTAGAGGATAAACAATTCCTACAGATTATGCAACTATAGGATTGCTAGCTTACATTTAACACAAAGTAGCATGCATACATAGAAGTAAAACAAAGTATTAAGCTTTAAGTAATGGGACATTGATGGAAATGATCAAACTGCTTGCCTTGATGTTGCTGGCCAAGTGGTGGCAGAGGGTCACTCTCGGATCGCCACAAATGTCGGCTTCAACGGAAAAGCGAGAAAGAACCGATAAGAACGATTTAAACACAACAAAGACAGCACAACAAACGAACTCCAAATTTGCTGAATTTTCTACAGCAGCAAGAGGGTGATTTTAGGAATTTTGCAACAAGAACCAATTGATTTGGATTCTCAATGCAAAAGTTATGAGCAAAACAATTCTGCTCAGCCCTAAAATACCAAACTGCACTATTCACTAATTTAATTATGAGGCAACATTTTCTAGAACAGTAGTGACACTGAGATTTTTACTGTGAAACCAGCACCTCATGAGATGAATAACACAATTGAGTTCATCTCATTTGGAGCTATATTGCACTTTCTATAAATTTTCAAAAACAAGAACTTGAACAAAATTATAATGCACAAGTCCTCATTTTCCTAACAGCAACATGCTCAAAACCAATTTTCACAGGGAGATCACTAATAGAGGAAACCAACAAAGTTGGTCTCACCCAAAAATAATCTACAGAGCATTAGTTATGTATTTTACAAGTTAAGCATTGATTTAAGTGTATATTTAAAGTTGGTTTTAAAATCTATAGCAAACTGTGCTCTGGAGCTGAACTCAACTTACAATCATTTTTGGATTAAAGTCAAGTTCAATACAGAGCTAACACACTTTGAACGACCTCATTTGGATTTAAAACGACAAAGATATGAAATTCTAAAGTTTATACCATTTTTAGTTATAACTAGAGCTCACTGGAATTTCTAAAACTCACAAGGACATGGGAGGACGTGAGCCACAGATCATAGATCTAACGGCTCAGACCTCCCAGGAGGTAACGCACACACGCGCTCGCGAGGTCCAGAGGTCCTGGACCTCCTAGCAACGCAAAGTGCGAGACGAGGGGAGGTCGTGGCCGCAGATGGAGAATCCAACGGACCACCACGATGAGGGGAGGTCCGGGACGGACCAGATCTAATCTGGGAGGTCCTCATCTACCGAGATCTTCCAAAGGAAGATCTAAACTACTAAGATCTCCCAAGGAAGATCTACATCGCCAAGACCTCACAGGAGGTCCCGGACGGTCCAGATGTTCCAAGGAGGTCCTAACGCCCTGAGCACCTCCGTGGAGGTCCGGACGGCCACGATTTCGCAAGGGGAGGTCTTGGACGCCCGCATCTCCTGAGGAGGTCTCGATGTCTGACCCAAACACACGCCGCTGGACATGGAATAAATGCGCGCGGGACAGCGAGGAGGTCCGCGCGCGGGAGGTCTTAAATGCGCGCAAAAGACAGGGTTAATGGCATTTAACGCTAACCCCATGATTGCAATGATTGAGGCATTTAAAACGGTGAACCTCTGTCCTAAACGACAATGGCACGGTCGGGACGTCCGACAAAGATTTGAGGACGTCCCACGGCTTATCGCCGGCGATTTAGGGCACGGCGGCGCGCACTGAGGGCACCGTCGGGACCGCAATAGCCAGGCGCATCCTGTGGGCCTACTCTCAACGGCGGCGGCGGCCTTAAACGCCGGCGAGCCGGAGAGGACAACGAAGGCACCACACGGCCAAAATCCAAAACGCAAAAGGAAGCTCCGCGACATTCAAGCGCATACCCAAATAAAGCTCCGCGACATCATTCAGCGGGTGCCCAGCCGCTAAAGGACTAGCAGGAGGTTTACCGGAGGTCCTAAGGCGCCGGGAAGTGGAGGAAGGTGAAGACCGAGCCGAGGAAGATGAGGTTGCTCCACTGCCACAGCCCAGCTCCAAGATCCCCTTTGTCCACCTCTGAAAATGCCCAAACCAAAACAAGTTAGGTCTTGGTCCCAAAGGGAAGGCACAAATGGAAGCAAGGAGAGGAGAAGAAATCTCCAATGACCCTTGCCCACCGAGGGGCTTCAAGCTCCAAAGAATGGCGCCAAGGAAGCTTTGGTGGTTTAGAGCTCACAAGACAGGGGTGTAAGCCAAGGAACAATGGTGTGCAAAGGAAGCCAACGCACAAAGGGGGGAGGCTTTATACTTAGGGCACAGGAGGTCATGGACCACCGGCTAAGCTCATGGTGAGCTTAGCCCATGGCACGGCTCTAGGGCATTGGACAAGATGTAAAGTTGACAAGGTGCAGCCTGTCTTGACTCAGAGAGAGAAGGTCGACCTGCATTAAATGCGGGTCAGCAAAGAGTTGTTATAAGTACACAGTGGACAGGCTGGGCATTAACTCCACTGCTCAGAGCGCGCAGGCGCGCCCGAGGAAGGAGAAGAACAGGGGAGGTCCTTATGGCCGTTGGATAAAACCTGGGAGAGGTCCTAACCATCGGATGACAATTTTGAACTGTTACGCTCAAATGACTGGGAGGAGGTCCCAGCCATACGATCAAGGATTGGGAGGTCGTGGCCCTCCGATTTCCTTAATGTGTAAGCGCACGTGGGGAAATGGGACAGGAGGTCCAAAGCGTTGGATCTCCATCCAACGGTGCGGACCTCCTGTGAGGTCTTAACCGCACATGAACTTAAAAACATGAGGGGGAGGTCATGGCCTTAGGATTTGAATCCAAGGGCGCACAACCAAAGGGAGGTCTGAGGCTTTGCGTGAAGCGCGAGGGAGGTCAAGACCTTTGGATTTTGATCCAACGGTGGTGATCAAAACAGGGGAGGTCCTGAGCCTCGCACGACACACAAGGGAGGTCATGGCCATTAGATTTAGATCTAAGAGCAACGACCTCACGTGCGCGGGGAGATCTGATGCGCATGAGACCAGGAGGAGGTCGTGACCATGGATTTTTAATCCAACGGTGCACAACACGAGATAGGGGAGGTCTTGTGCGCTGGATATTTTGAGGGGAGGTCGTGGGCTGTTGGATCTGATCCAACGGCTACGACCTCAAGTGAGTGCAAAGGGAGGTCTGATAGTTAGCTTAAGAGGAGGAGGTCGCGACCATGGATTTTTGATCCAATGGCTGTGACCTCATGTAGGTGGGAAGTTTGCTTAGCTTAACAGTGAGGGGAGGTCAGGAGCGGTTGGATATAAATCCAACAGCTATGACCTCGCCAAGGTGGAAGGTGGTTTTTGAGGTTTGATAACAAGGGGAGGTCAGGGCCGGTTGGATCTTAATCCAAGGGCTATGACCAGGACAAGGTGATAGATATCGAAGGAGGTCTTTGCGGTTTAACACAGTGGGAGGTCATGACCGTGATCTTTGATCCAACGGTTATGACCTGGTGAGGTGAGGAGGTCTTTGCGGTGTTGACCGCGGAGGAGGTCGTGGCGGTTGGATGTAAATCCAACGGCTACGACCTGCTCAAGGTGGAGAAGAGGTCTGCTGGGATGCAGACACGGTTGGGCCGGACCAGCTTTGCACAGCGGCTAGCCCAAGGAACAGTGTAGGCTTTAAATTTAGTTTTTAACAGCTGAAACTTAGCAGAATTGTTTGGAATAGCAATTCAACTCCAAAATTCATGAAATTTTAACTGGAGCTTGCTGACAAAGAGATTAACCTTACATAAAATTTCCAGAGGTTATTATGCAACGCATTTTTCTCAGGAAATTCATTAAGGCTGTTTAAAGGATTGTTTTACCTCCAAAGTTTATCAAACAAGTTTTGCAACTTGTGATATTTTTCAGAGGGGTCCCACACAGTTTTGGGGACCAAGGAAAATATATTCCAATGTTTGACACCAGATTTAGACAATTGGAAAAATGAATTTGACTTTTGGTCAACAAGAGCTTTGTGTTTTTAGATTACACAACTCTTGGACAAGAATTACATAAGAGATTAGGGGTTTTCAAGATGTGAGAAAAAGTTTTAATTTCTACACATATAATTATACATTTGGGATGTTACAAAGAAACTCCGCGAGTCCTCCACGCGGCTGATGGGCATTCCTTGCCTGCATCCTCAAGCTCCTAAAGTGCAGTGGTGTTGCCATGATGACGCCCAAGAGAACTCTCTGTCATCCGCAGTTGCGCCGATCTAAAGAAGAACCTCGGCCATGGTCGGAGGAGGAGGAAGCTCCTCGTCCGGACCAGCTGACTGGCCTTGGCCGCTACGAGTGCGTCCAGCCATCCTGTTACAATGACATTTTGGTTAGCAACTAGACTCGAAAACAAGCTTTTATAGAAAGCCAAAAAGCGATCGACTAGGGGAATGGAATATCACCCTAAACGAAAGCCAAAACAGCGAGTAAATCAACTTTAGAAGCTTCTAAAAGACTCTAAAAACAGCCAAGAAACACCAAAAGCAAGGCTCAACTTCTCAACTCAACTAACCCGTATTGAATGAACGAGTAATTGATCGAGAAGATTAAAAATCAGATTGTAAGATGAGATCTAAACTATTAGAGAGCAAGGTTAATGCAGCGAAATAAGTGTTAGATACTTAGCTAACTAGTATCACATCTTACCCTTTTATTCCCACAAATTTTAGTTGATTTAACCTCTCATTTTCTACCTTAATTCTGACTTGTGCTTGCTGCCCTAAAATACTTGTTGGCTGTCCAAAATTCCAGATTTGTATTTCGCTCCAAACACTTCTATTCTTCACCAAAAGGTAGCCAAGATTTCAAATTTAGGACTCTCATAAGTTATCCAAAACCCAATTAATCGATAACAACTATTTTGTAGAAGGGAAGAGAGGAAAACAACTTTTAAAACTCAAATTAGAGTGAGATGAGAAGAGAAAGCTAAGATAGATGAGGAGTAAAATCTGAGAATTTTCTTAAGCTTTCAAAACTCATTTGACACTTTGAAATTAGGTTTTCAAAATATCCTAAAGACGACCAAGCTTACAAGCATTACGGTCGAACGGCTCGATACCAACTTTTAGAGCACACGGATTTATTAGGCTCATAATACTTAGTCATCCAATTGACCCTAGTATTATCAACCAAATAAACCTGGTCTCGAGAGATGTATACTTCCTGAATGCAAGATACATACCTCCCAACAAAAGAATGTATCAATTCCATACAACACATAGTACATAAGCAACAAACCGAAGTTAATATTAATAAGGATAGGTTATTACAAAGAGGGCCTTCGGGCCAAATAACAACAAGTACTACTAAGATAACAATGAAGCAAAAGTGCCATAAAGATGGCTATAACACAAAGCCAATCAAGGTGCCTTAACCCCTAGGCATCCGACCGACCGCCAAGCTAGTCGTCAAGAAGTCGCAACACGTAGCACAAAAGTGAGGCTCTTGGAACTCACCTCCTTCCTCTGCAACAAAAGCCACAAGAATGCCACAAACATCGGCAGATGAGTACATAAAGTACTCCATAAGACTTACGTGTAAGATAACAGCCTATAACATATGCTACATGCAAGCTTTATGTAAGTGGAGGTTGTATGTCTCATTTAGCATAAAGCAACATTTATTTGCAATAAGGTAATACATTTAAAGGCAAGTTATCAAATCTGTTTTTAACATTCAAATATCAAGCTTGACAACGATAATAAGAATAAGTAGATGAGAACAACAATCCGAAGTGACTAACCCAATAGTCACCACAACAATAGCATGAACTCCCGCTCATGCCAACCATGTCAAGTTTTAATTAAAGGTTGTAGTCTAATTCTTACGGAAATAACCAAGCGTGTCCATAACCTAGACGAGGCTATTCAATAGTTTTATCCTCAGCAGGGTGTACCAATGTACCCACACGCCGCATCGCCTTTCCTTTAAGCACACTACCTTTGGTATGCCTAAGACACGCTAAGTCCTACGAGACATTTCCAATGGACGGTGCTAATTTTGACCAAGACAACCCACGGGATAAGGACCCAATGGATAGCCTAACCGGTCCCGCCAACGCTCCATTCCCACACCACACACACACACATTTTATCTTTAAAACACACCAACCGAAAGCGACCCCAATTAGCACCACCCAAAGTACTTAGTCAAGAGAGGTCCCATATCCCCTCGTGTGGTTAGCACGCATAATTGCTTGGATCAATGGCGCAAGAATTCGGTCCTTGTTGACTCGGCATACCACCACATCCAAAAACCACACCATCCATCCAATATGCCCAAGTCTAAATCAATCTTTTATTTTCAGTTTTGATTTTACAATTAATCAAAGCACAAGTGCTGGACATATAGGAGTAATAATCAGTTTTGAGTGATCAAGACCATCGACTAAGCCGATGATCGCCCATTACTACCGATAACTAAGCATGGCTAAGCAATGTTAACGTAAACTACTAAGTGATAAGAGCTCATCCAACGAGCTCAAACCACAGCAAATAACCTAGGCTCATGGGTAGTAGAGGATAAACAATTCCTACAGATTATGCAACTATAGGATTGCTAGCGATATTTTAACACAAAGTAGCATGCATACATATAAGTGAAACAAAATATTAAGCTTTAAAGTAATGGGACAATGATGAAAATGATCAAACTGCTTGCCTTGTTGCTGTTGCTCAAGTTGTGGCTGAGGGTCACTCTCGGGATTACCACAAATGTCGAAACCTAACGGAAAAGCGATAAAGAATCGATAAGAACAACGAAAAACCAAAAAGACTCAACAGCGAACTTCTCCGAATGCTATGAAAATTTTACAGCAGCAAGACAATGATTTATCATGAATTTAGCAACAAGAACCAATTGATTTGGATTCTTAATGCAAAAGATATGATGAAATCAATTCTGCTCAGCCTATTTAATTAGAAATATGTTACTATTCATCGCAAAATTTTCTAGAATAGTAGTGAGGCTGAAATTTTTAAGGTAGCATAAGCACCTCATAAGATGAACAGCCTAAATGGATTCATCCCAATTGGAGCTATAATGCACCTTCTATTAATTTTTGAAACAGGAATTTGAACAAAATTATAATGCATGATTATTCTTTCTGAAAATAGTAACATGTTCAAAACTATTTTTCATAGTGAGTTCATTAATAGAGGAAACCGACAAAGTTGGATTCACTCAAAAATAATCTACAGAGCATTAGTTATGTATTTTACAAGTTAAGCATCAATTTGAGTGTACATTTAAAGCTAGTTTTGAAACCTATTTGCAAACCCATGTTCTGGAGCTGAACTGGGCTCATAACCATTTTTTTTATTGGAGCCCAGGTCAAGCCAGAACCAACAAAATTTGAATGACCTCATTTGGATTTAAAACGAAAAAGATATGAAATTCTAAAGTTATACCTTATTTCAGCTTATAATTAAGACTTCACAGGAATTTCTAAAACCCACAAAGACATGGGAGGACATAAGCGGCTCAGATCAACGCGGGGGAGGTCCTCAACGGTTGAGATCTTCCAAAGGAAGATCTAAACTATCAAGATCTCCCCGAGGAAGATCTACATCGTCAGGACCTCACAGGGGAGGTCCTGGACGGTCCAGATGTTCCAAGGGAGGACTTTGATGGTCCAGATCGTCCGAGGAGGATCTTGACGGTCAAGATCTACCCGGGAGGTCATGAGCGGCCGAGATGACCTCGGGAGGTCCTAAGTGGAGGTCCAACGTCCACTGCACCTCCGTGGAGGTCTAGACGCCCACGATCACTCAAGGGAGGTCTTGGGCGCCAAGATCTCCCGTGAGGAGGTCTCGACGTCCTGCACCCAGCAGCGCCAAGCACGCCGCCGGACATGGAATAAATGCGCGCGAGACACAAAGAGGTCCGCGCGGGAGGTCTTAAATGCGCAACATGGGAGGATTAAATGCAGTTAAGACACGCCAATGATTTCAATGATTTGAGCACTTGATTAGTGCATTAACTCGGCGGATCTCTGTCCTAAAAACGACAATAGTGTCGCTGCCTTGTCCGACAAAGACCCGGGTTCAAAGAGATGGTTCTCGCCGGCGATGTAGGCCTCGGCCGACATCCATGGTACCATTGGGTCCGCAATAACCATGCGCACCAATGGACCTCCTCTCAACGGCGGCGACGGCTTTGACGCCATGAGCCGAGAGGACAAATGACCAAAGACGGCCAAAATCCGAAATGCAAAAGAAAGCTCACATGACATTCAAGCGCAGTGCTCAATAAAAGCTCCGCAACCTCATACACGCAGGTGCCCAGCGCTAAAGGACTATCAGGAAGTACCTGGAGGTCCTGAAGGTGCCGGGGAGGTCGAGGATGGTGATGGCCTGAGTTGGAGAAGATGGGAAGCTTCGCTGCTCAAGACCAAGCTCCAAGCTCCAAGCTCCAAGCTCCACTAGTCCTCTTCTGAAAATGTTAACCTAACAATGTGTTAGGTTCAACTCCAGGAGATTTGGGGGAGCTGAAAATGAGCAAGAGGTTGCGAGGGAGCCACTAGAGCAAGCCTTCACCACCGAGGGCTTCAAGCTTCTCAACAATGGCGGCCAAGAGTGGAGATCAGAGGAGAGAAAAGCTCAAATGACACGGTGCAAGCTAAAGCTTAGAAGTGTACCAAAGAAGCTAAGGGAGGAACCCAATGGGGGTTTTATACTTGGGAGAAGCAGGCACACGAGCTGGGGTTAAGCTCATGGTGAGCTTAGCCCATGGCTCGGTCCATGGGGTTGGACAAGACACGAGGTTGACATGGTGACAGTGCTGTGGGACAGAGAGGCGGAAGGTCGACCAAAGATTAAATGCGGGTCAGCAAAGAGTTGTTATAAGGTACATAGTCGACAGACACGCATTAATTCACTGCTCAGGAGCACACATGCGTGACCAAGGAAGGAGAAGAACAGGGGAGGTCATTTTGACCGCTGGATAAGACCACGGGAGGTCCTAGCCATCGGATCCTATTTTTGAACCGTTACGCTTAAAGGATGGGAGGAGGTCCCACCACACGATTTGGAAAGGGAGGTCGAGCCTCCGATTTCCAAACGCAGATCAAAGGATAAGGGTTAGAGGTCCTAGCCTTTGGATTTACATCCAAGGGCTGCACTGAGGGGAGGACATAATGCGTGTGACTTAGAGAAAACGGGAAGGTCATGGCCTTTGGATTTAAATCCAAGGGCGCACAACCAAAGGGAGGTCTTAGCTGCAAGGCAGCAAGCCAAGAGGTTATGGCCATCGATCAAGATCTAGTGGCGATGAGAGGCGAGGAGGTCATGGTCAGTGAGATTTATATCTAACGGCCACGACCTCACGATGGGGAGGTTTGGTGCGCTAGATTTTGAGGGAGGTCGTGGTCGTTGGATCTCGATCCAACAGCCACGACCTCAACAAAGTGGGAGGACCTCGCAGAGAAGGTTTGCAGAGGAGGTCGTGGCCTTAGGATTGAATCCAACGGCCACGACCTCAAGTGAGTACAAAATGGAGGTCAAGGTGGTTTGAGCTCATGGGAGGTCGAGGCCATGGATTTTGATCCAAATGCCAAGACCGATGAGGTGGGAGGTCTGGCGGTATTGATCATGAGGAGGTCGTGGCGGTCGGATGTAAATCCAACGGCACGACTGATCAAGGTGGAGAGGGAGGTCTGGTGGGTGCATAAGGTTGGGCTGACCAACTTTGCACAACAAGCTAGCTCAAGGAACAGTGTAGGCTTTTAAATTTAGTTTTTTTTTAACAGCCGAAACTTAGCAGAATTATTTAAGATAGCAAATGAACTCCAAAATTCATGAAATTTTAACTGGAGCTTGCTGACAATGAGATTAACCTTGCATAAAATTTCCAGAGGTTATTATGCAATGTATTTTTCTCAGAAAATTCATGAAGGTTGTTCAAGGATTTGGTTTTGCCTCCAAAATTTATCAACAAGTTTTACAACTTGTGATATTTTTCAGAGGGGTCCCACATCAGATTTAGGACCAAGGAAAATATTTTCCAAATGTTTGGCACAAGATTTAAGATAAACGGAGAATGAGTTTGACTTTTGGTCAACAAGAGCTTGTGTTTTTGGATTACACAACTCTTGGACTAGAATCACAGGAGAGATTAGGGGTTTTCAAGATGTGAGAAAAAGTTTTAATTTCTACACATATAATTATACTTGAACAAACCCTGTTTATACAGTTGGGATGTTACAATGCGGCCAAGGGAAAACAGCCAGCCATTTTTTCGGTTAGAGAAAGAATTACACAGAGAAGGAAAGCTCACGGGAGGAAGAAAGTCATTTGGGAAAGAGAGAATAGAATAACCATAAATGGATGGGAGGGAGTATACTACCAAATGAGACCAAAAGCCTACGTTGGCTGCATGCATGCAAAGAACATGGGAGTTAAGCGTGCTTGTCCTTAGAGAAATTCAAGGATGGGTGACCGAAATGGGAAAACACATTTTTTTTATTTTTATTTTTATTTTTAGAAAAAGATAGAAGGGCAAAAATAAATAAATTGGGCCAAGAGATTGGAACGAATATTTTTACGAGATTTGAATTTGATTTTATGAATAAAAGATTGGAATTAGAGTTTTGGAATTTGAGATTTCCTTCCAGTATTACACAAAAAAAATACAAATAAGATCCAAATAAAATCCAGACAATTTTAAATAATTAATTTGAAATTAAATTTTAAAGAAAGCAAATTTTGGAATGTTACACTTTGCAAGTTGAGTTTGTTTTGAAGGATCTCGGTGATATTCATTATTTTTTTAGGCATTGAAATCAAGAGATCCAGGACAAGTGTAGTATTGTCTCAAACAATATATGCATCATAATTGCTATCTCAAGTTGGGATGGAAAATCGTAAACCTATTGCTTCTCCAATGCCAACATCATATAAATTAGCAAAAATAGAAGGGAAAGTTCTATTGTCGGCTGACATAACTAAGTATAGAAGTATAGTTGGAGCTTTACAACATTTGACATTGACTCGACCTGATATATCATATGCGGTTAACAAAGTATGTCAGTTTTTGCAATCTCCAACTGATCAGCATTGGACCGCTGTTAAAAGGATTATGAGATATCTTGAACATACAAGAGGAGTTATATTGCCAATCCAGGAATCTGAATCAACATTAATCAGTGCCTTCTCTTATGCAGATTGGGATGGATGCATAGATGATAGATGTTCCACCGGCGGCTTTCTTGTGTTCTTTGGATCAAATCGCATATTGTGGAGCTCGAGGAAACAAGCAATTGTTTCAAGGTCAAGTATAGAGTCTGAATACAAAGCATTAGCAAATGCAACAACATAAATTGTTTGGATTTAGTCTCTTTTAGGAGAATTTGGAATATTTCAAGTCAAGGCGCCGATTCTGTGGTGTGATAATCTTGGTGCGACGTATTTGTCGGCAAATCTAGTGTTTCATGCTAAAACGAAACATATTGAAGTTGATTTCCATTTTGTTTGTGAAAGGATAGCGCAAAAGTCTTTGGAAATGTAGTTTGTATCATCACAAGATCAACTCACCGATGGTTTGACCAAGCCGCTAGGAATACAACAACTCAAAACTTTAAGACACAATATCAATATATCAATTTGTGATTGAGGAGGTGTGTTAAGAAAGAGAGTTGTGTATTTAGTAATCAATCTCTTGATGTAACCGATTATACTTCTATCACATGTATATAGAATCTGGAGTCCATGCCATATTCGGTTGTAATAGCCGTTCTTGTATCAACACTATTCACTGCCCGATAAGGACTCTCTCTGTAAACGCTGAACTTCTGTGAATATGAATTCAGAGGCAGCATCGTTTTGTGATGTGCAGAACATCATCAATACTTTTACATAAACCTTAGTTTTCCAAATATGATGTTTCACCCTCATAAGCATGGTTGGGAATTTCATACTGTTATACTGCAAGCCCTGATATTCCGAAACCTAATATTGCTTGTACTACTCTTTATTTGAAAGTGGAGAGCACTTGTCTGAAGAATCAATGTTGCACATACTAATTAAGAATTTGACACTTCCAACCATGTAATTGTTGGCCCAGCTCTAGGAGAAAACTCACATATTGCAAATTAATAGAGAGAACACAAAAGAATTTGCCCCGGCATCAACTACGTAGCCGAGTTTTCTGCTTTGCTTCTTATCTTACTTGCTTACTCTTACAGCTGCTCTGTTACATGGTGCTAGCCCACATTTTATACCCCCATGCTATCACAACTCCAACTAGGACTCGGCATTGTTTTGAAGCTGACTCGAACTCAGCATTGTTTTGAAGCTAACTTGGATATAGAAGCAAAAACAAAAACGGAAAATACTAAAACGAAGATTACATCAAAATC
The DNA here is from genome assembly GCA_036346405.1 of Phyllostachys edulis. NCBI lineage: Eukaryota > Viridiplantae > Streptophyta > Magnoliopsida > Poales > Poaceae > Phyllostachys > Phyllostachys edulis. The sequence goes on along the minus strand of JAYEVD010000491.1, from coordinate 164,961 downwards.
ACTCCCTAATCTTTGTGCATATACTTATATTTCATGTACTCGGCTGCCAGCTGGACTCGACTTCAACTTGGCTCACAAAATCGCCTAGAGACGGTGGTACAACTCGAACATGTCTTGGACTCTTACTCATTGAGGCAGTTGGTCTCATCTATGACTTGCCCAACTCGTACTCAACTTAGGACGGCGAACACATCTTCTCAATGTCCACGGACTCAGTGACTCAGGACGGTGAACACATCTCCTCAACATCCCACGAACTTCACTCAAGATGGCGAAAACATCTTCTCAACGTCTCGGGCTAATCTCAGCCTCAGAGTAGTGTTTGTTCATCATCGTTGAGAGCTTTAGCAAGAAGCGCTTTCTCCTTCTTCAACTTACAGCATTCGGAAGCGAAGTGTCCAAAGTCTTGACAATTATAGCATCTCACCTTTGTCTTGTCAAAATTCTGATTCTTGTGGCCTTGGCCACCACCACCTATAGAGCTACCGAAGGAGCCATCGCCTTTGCCTTTAGATGATTGGGCCCAGCTCTATGAGAGAACTCACACATTGCAAATTAACAGAGCGAACACAATAGAATTTTCCCTGGCCGCAACTGCGTAGCCTAGTTTTCTGCTTTGCTTCTTATCTTACTTGCTTACTCTTACAGTTGCTCTGTTACATGGCGCTAGCCCACATTTTATACCCCCAGGCTATCACAACTCCAACTCGGACTCGGCATTGTTTTGAAGCTAACTCGGATACGGAAGCAAAAATAGAAATAGAAAAAAATACTAAAACAAAGATTACCTAACAATCACTCCCTAATCTTTGTGCATATGGTATATCTAGATTTTAGGGAGAGCTTGTTTTGCATAGTCCTGTAGTATTTAGGTAGTATTCATTATGGATACTAGAGTTTGTGTGGAATCCCTTCAGAATATGTAGAATCCTTGTCAGATACGAATAATCGTTTGCTCTCAACAAAAAGGGCAGCCTTGTAATCAGATTTTGTAAGAACGAGAGCAATAGAGCAAGAGAAAAGCTGTCATGAGTAGCAGCAAAATTATCTTTTGTCTTTCTTGAATACGTGTGTTTCTATCGAGCGTCGCGAGCTTCATCTTCGGTTTGGGCCAACAGTGATACTATACAAACCAAGAACAAGAATCTCTGACCCCCGGGCGTGGAATACCCGAAGACCCTATGTGTATACCGTGCTAGTCCCAGGATTAAAGGCTAGCACACAGATTCACAACATTTGGCAATCACATCCACACATTCACCTCCTGAAGAAAGTAAAAGGGATACTCTACTTAAGCTATTACAAGATTGTATTGGTCTTAATTTCTTCCCTACATGTCCCAATTATTATTAATTGGTGTGTATACCCATACACATAGAGATCAAATCTTATGATAATATGTTCATGCGTGTCAGAACTTCTATTTCTTGTGAAGATGTCTTCCGCTCATTCTTCATCATCGCCGCCTCATGTGTGTCTGATGATGCACCATCCTCTAGAATATCCAACCGTGGTAGAAGAAGAGGAATATCGAAAAGGCCCGCGGGCCGATATACCATCACGGAGGTTGATCAGTCTGGGACTCTTATCAATCCTCGCCGAGCAGCTGCCGTATTCTGGAGAACGGTCGGAATAGTTGCACAGCAACGGGTCAACGTCACCTACGATTCATGGAAGGAGTTACCAAAGTACAGAAAGATGAGCTGCTGACGGATATTTTTTGATCGTTCGAGATCCCGGAAGAACACTAGGACTCCGTGCGATGACATGCGTTGCTACAGGCGTGTAAAGCATGGAAGAACTTCAAGAGCACGCTTGTCAAGAACTACGTGAAGAAGGATCTAACGCCCTTCCACAAGTATTCGTTCTTGGAAGAGTCCTGGGCCGAGTTTGTGGCGAAGAAGACGACAAATGAATTTAAGAGTGAAAGTGCGGTGCACACGGCCCTCCAGGCAAAAAACAAGCACCCCCACAGACTCGACACCGCTGGGTATGCGGGTAAAATCCCGATATGGAGGGATTAGGACCAGCAGGCAAGCCGTTCGAATGTCTCCCCACCATTTCCTGAGATCACTGATGTGCGCACCCGAAATTGGTTATTTGGGAGGTTACATACCCTGTCTACGGGGGAAGTCTCCTTTCCAAACCCCGCAGACCAGGAAGTGTCCCAGCACCTAGTAAGATATCGAACTACCTAGTTTGTAATTATTCCATAACTTCATAGGAAGTGAAATGATATGTTGGGCTATTGCAGGTAACGCTGAGTGCACAATCTTCCCAAGGCTCATTCTAGGCAGACAGGGAGAGAGATATACTCTCTGCGGCCCTAGGAAACAATGAGCATCCGGGTCACACGAGAGGCGCTGGTGTTAATGTTACATGGGCATAATGGTTCCAAGCGGACTCTGGATCTTACCGGAGTAGGAAGAGAGCGAAAGCCGAGCACGATGCAAAGATACGAGAGGAGATTTGTGAATCCCTCAAAGATGAGATCACCCGTGAGATCGATGATCGCGTTAGAGCTGCGTCGCAACGACAGATAGAGAGCTTTGAGGAAAGGCTTAGGGAATTGCAACTCCCAAATCAGTTGCTAGCCCCTGCCCCTACTGTGCTAGCTAGCCCCCCCCAAACTTCCGAGTAGCTGCGCGTCTAACCCTACCCCAATAGGCGACAACAGATTTCCTGTCGATGACGTCCAGGTAATAATTATTATCTCTGGAATGCTCGATCCATTGATAGGCCTGTTGGAGTAGCTAATTTTGTATCGTTATATAGGTGTCTATGAAGTGCAAGCTCCAAGTGAGATATGCCTCTGTTGCCCTAGATGCTGCTTAGGGCCAGTGTATCCATCCGGTGTCGGGGCTTTGGTCCACGATGCAAATCTAACGCCGGGTTTCGCAAAAAGGAATGTGGACGGTGTTTGTGCTAATTTCGGGGCCGTCCCACTGCATATTCCCCCAAACAACAAGGTCATGACTCTAGAGCAAGCCGTTGGAACATTCATCCAGTGGCCCAAGGGGCACATTGTAGGATCGTAATGGCAATCAAAAGGGGGGGGGTTGAATGATTGCAGCGAATAGACCTCCAAATCCGATCTTAAACCTACGAGCTAAAACACCTTTGACCTCCTCAGAATTCTCTCGAAGAACCTCTACAGAACCTCTCCAAGAAGCTCTTCAACGCACAACTCAAACACAGCAATCTAGAGACAAAGTAGAAAAAAATCTGAACTTTATTTCTCTATTTTGATTTGTGTCTACAAAGTGCTCCGCAAGCACCCCTCACAAGCCCTCAATCGAAGGACCTCTCAGCTCTCCCTAAAGCCTCGCAACCAAACCACATGAAAGATACGGGTTCAAGACTCCTTTTCAAAGGACCTATCCTCTACCCCTTTTTTTTAGGCAAAGACCTCTCCGTATCTCTAACAAACACTGCAATCTATCTTTCCGAAAATCAAGGGACCCGACACCCTTACCAACACGGGTTTTTCCAAATCTCTAAGACTTTCCAAAACAGATTCCTCCATATCTTCATATCATGTAGCAAGCGTCTAGGACTCTACCTCCTAGAACTTCTCCACGAATCAAGAATCACCTTCAATCTCCATGTGCTCCAGCGCAATCCCAACCATCACGTGACTTCCACGACCTCCTAGAGCTCAGAAACCCCCATCCTAGTCCGGGTCCTCCTCGTCACCGACCATGGTTGTCTCTACGCTCAACCTGCACATGCAAAGATCAAAGAACACGTATCCTAGGTACAAGTTCTCCAACTTGACCAACCATTGGCTCACATACACGCATAAACACTGTCATGCATCATGCAACAAACTGATACTCAGAACTTGATCTAAATCTTAGCCAAATCCCCAAAGCGGCGAACACACAATTCCGTCGTACCTCAACGTTTGGTCGTACTACCTCCATACCTCTCAAAACATACCGTACTACTACCTCACAATCATCCAAAACTCCCATACCTCTCAAAACATACCGGTGCGGTCATACCATACCATTTTCAAACCGCCATGTAAAAGCTACCGCTTTCAATGAAATCAAGTAATACGAATTTTCAAACCGAATCATGGTCATACCACTCCATGACTGCGGTACTACCGATTTTTACTTGAGTTCAAAACTCTCAAAAACACCTTCTCTGGAATTTTGCAACCACTATCTAAAAAAATGGTATTACCGAGTCGCGGTACTACCGCCATTTCCCAAGCGGTACTACCGCTCAACTGAAACGCGCAAAAGACTCAGAAACACAAGCCTTGCCACGTGGACGCTCTAGATTGACTTGGCCGTTCGGACCGCGTGTCAAAACCGTTGGATCTGGAGTACTGTTCAAAGTCCGAACGTCCCTCTCGATAACCACCGTCTGATTTCAATCCAAAGGCCAATACAACCTGTTACTTTCAGACGGTCCGAACGTTCTTCTTCAATATGAGCCGTCTGATCAAGATCTGACAGTTTGCTATAACACGTCGGGACCCAAATGACTTGCGGTTGTACCGCCCGACAGCAGTATCGCAGCCACAATGCCGGTACTACCGCAAAACCTGACAAAAGCTGATTTCCACAGAATTCAAAAGAACTCAAGAGCTATTACAAAGCATGTCAACACCTAAGATCACAAGCATGTCCGAAAAACAATGTATTCATCATTAAACACCAAGACTAAGACTTCCTATTGTCAATGTGTTCATCATCAACTAACACGACCAAAAGCCTCCTGGTCTAACAATCTCCCCCTTGATGAATACATTGACAATACAACAAAATCAAGAGATGAATGTTTTGAAGGAAAGTTTCAAAGCACTTGACAAGAAGAAAAGAAGGTTTCAAAACTAAAAGGAGGTTTCAAAACTTTCAAAGCCTACAATTTGAAACACTCTGAAATTTCTCCCAAAAGATCTCCCATTTTCTCCCCTTTGGCAATGTAATCATCAAGTACTTGAAAGGAGAAAAGTTCAAAATAAAAGAGCATGCGAATAAAGATCAAGAAGCTTTGGAGATTATGCAAGTCAATTTAATGTATTAACCAAGCCATCTTGTTGAGTAGAGCTATCTAGATCATATAAAAACATGTATCATGTGGCAAAGTCAAGACCAGTCTGTACCACTTGAAGGATGATTAAGCAATTTTAACTTAATGATAGGCATTTCAACAATGACTAAACCGATTATAAGCACCACAAAAGAATATCATCAAGAAAAGTGAGAGCCTAACAGTGAGACAAACTTTAAATCCAGATGAGCTATCAGTCTCAATTATCACCCTATTGCTTCACTTTCAATTTTTATTTGCATGTGCCATGCTTGCAGCATACTTCTTTTCAAGGGTGGCACGCTTCGAGCATACTTCTTTTCATTTTAGCACTTTTGTGTGTATATTTTTCTTTTTGAATATACATAGCTATGTATGGCATGCTTGAAGCACACTTCTTTTTATTTAAGCACTGTTGTGTGCATATTTTTTGTCTTTTTAAATACACAGCTATGTATGGCATGCTTGAAGCATACATCTTTTCATTTTTTTCAACCCTTTAGATTTTTTATTGTAACATGCTAAATTGAGTGAGCAACACAGGAATGAAATGAGAGACATACTCGCTTCAAATTCAAGATTTAAAATAAGACTCACAAACAAGCTCATCCTTTTCAATAGACATCACAAAGTGATAGCAACAATCAATCTAGTCAAAGTTCTCAGCCATGTCAAGATTTAGTTCTTTATGTAGCAAGTTTATCAAAACCACTCAAGAGCAAAGCTACATAGCACATGAATAAATATGATAGAGAGAGCTCTACAACTCATTTGATTTCAATGGCTTGGACTTAATGAATTATGAGACAAGAATAGTAATCAAAGCCTCTGAATCTTTAATCAAACCAGCTCCCCCTCAAAATAAACCCATAGGATGGACCACACCCAATTCACTCCTCAACCGGACAAAATGAGAACTATCAAGCGGCTTAGTAAAAATATCAGCAAACTGAAAATCAGATTCAACAAAGTGGAGAATAACATCACCTTTTTCAACATGGTCTCTTAGAAAGTGAAATCTGATATCAATATGTTTAGTCCTAGAATGTTGCACTGGATTTTTAGCAATATTAATAGCACTAGTGTTATCACAATAAAGAGGAACACTACCCAAGTCTACCCCAAAATCCCTAAGAGTAGAAGAAATCCAAAGAACCTGAGAGTAACTAGCAGCCGCAGCAACATACTCAGCTTCAGCTGTTGATTGAGCAACAGAAGACTCTTTTCTAGAAGACCAAGAAATTAAAGATGTGCCTAAAAAGTGATATGTGCCAGATATGCTTTTTCTATCAATCCTACACCCCTAAAATCACTATCTGAGTATGCACGCAAAGTAAGACAGGATGAAGATGAATAAAAAAGACCAAATTCTAAAGTTGAGTGAAGATACCTGAGAATTCTTTTCACGGCCTGACGATGGGATGAACGAGGTGAAGCTTGAAATCGAGCGCATAAACACACAGCGAAATGTATGTCCGGTCTTGAAGCTGTCAGATAAAGTAGAGACCCAATCATACTCCTATATTCGTTTTGATCCACTGCCTCACCTGCTTCATCTAGATCAAGAACAGTCGTAGACCCCATTGGTGTAGAGATGGGTTTGCAAGTTCCCATGTCGAAACGTCTAAGCAAATCTTTAGTATATTGGTTTGGTGAATGAAGTTGCCTTGCTTGGTCTATTTTACATGCAATCCTAAGAAGTAAGTTAATTCTCCCATCATGCTCATCTCGAACTCTCTGCTCATAGTACCTGAAAACTTGGAAACCAAAGCATGAGAGGAGCCCCCAAAGATGATATCATCCACATAAATCTGAACAAGTAATAGATCATTGCCATGGCAAAAAGTGAAAAAAGTTTTGTCTACCTTGCCCATTTGAAAGTTATTTTTTGTCAAGAAAAGCTTGAGCCTCTCATACCATGCTCTAGGAGCTTGTTTTAAACCATACAAAGCTTTTGACAATTTGTAGACATGATTAGGAAACTTAGGATTTTCAAAACCAGGTAGTTGCTTGACATAAACTTCCTCCTCAATAAAGCCATTTAAAAAAGCACTTTTAACATCTATTTGGTATAATTTAAAACCTTTTGATGCAGCAAAGGCTAAGAAAATTCGAATAGCTTCTAATCTGGCTACAGTAGCAAAAGTTTCACCAAAATCAAGACCATCCACTTGAGAAAACCCCTGAGCAACAAGTCAAGCCTTATTTCTAAGTACAACCCCATCCTCAATTTGCTTATTTTTAAAAACCAATTTAGTTCCAATTACATTATGTCCATGGGGAGGCTCAACTAAGGTCCAGACTTTATTATGCTCAAAGTTTTCTAATTCTTCATGCATGGCATTGATCCAAGACTCATTAGATAAAGCGTGACTTACATCATTAGGCTCAAAAGAGGCAACAAAGGCAGAATGAGCATGTGAGTAAAAAAGAAGTAAACCTGGAACATGTTACCCTTTCATGAATGTCACCAATCATCAGTTCTGGGGGATGATGCCGCTGAATACGCAATGGTGCAGAAGGTTCTGAAATAGCTTTGACATTATGAACACCTTCTGCAGTTGATCCGCCATTTGATGGCGGCACAACATGAGATATAGCGCCACTAGAAACAGCAGTTGAAGTGGAAGTAGAAGGTGCAGCATCCTCTGTTGGTGTAGGTGATGGTATATGAGAGAAATCATCACCAAGATGAAGATCATCCTCTTCATTAAGAAATATGCTTTCGGACTCCCCCTGAACTTGTGTACCTGAAATTTTGGGTCTAGTACAAGAACTGACCTCATCAAAAGTAACCTCACAAGTCTCAACAATTTTGTTAGTTTCTAGGTTGAGTACACGATAGCCACGAGAATGAGAAGGATAACCAAGAAAAATGCCATCTATAGATCTAGACCCAAATTTATCCAGATTACCATGTTTAAGAATAAAGCATTTGCAACCAAAAACTCTAAAGTGAGAGACACTGGGCCTTCTGCCAAATCTCAGCTCATAAGAAGTCTTATGCAATGAGGCTCTCAAAAATACTCTATTAGAAACATGACAAGCAGTAGAAATAGCCTCTGCCCAATACTTCCTAGGAGTAGCATGTTCATCAAGCATAGTTCTTGCCATCTCAACTAAGGTTCTATTTTTTTCTTTCTACAACCCCATTTTGTTGTGGAACACGAGGAGAAGAGAATTGATGTTCTAAACCTTTTTCAGATCAAAAAGAAGCAAATAAGGAATTCTTAAATTCAGTACCATTATCACTCCTTATAGTTTTCACAGCATCATGCAATTCATTATTGAGTCTTAGAAATAAATCTTTGAAATGACAAAAAGCCTCATCTTTAGACACCATAAAATAAACCCATGAGTATCTAGAGAAATCATCAACAATCACAAGAATGTACCATTTGCCTCCAACAGATTGAACCCTAGAAGGACCTACAGTGTCCATGTGCAACAATTGACCAGGGCCATCTGTGATGATCATAGAAATAGGGGAATGAGGAGCTGCAACCATCTTACCATGTCTACAAGGAGAGCAAACCAAGTCTTTATCACCCTTAAGTTTAGGTAACCCCCTAATGAGATCCATTCCACTAATCCATACAAGGTGATCAAAACCAATGTGTCCTAACCTATGGTGCCAAAAGAGTAGATCCCTGGATTTAGAAGCTACCAAACATCTAACATCAGGTGAAAAGTAATGATTAAAGTCAGCTTTAAAGACCTTACCTAACCGTGATATATTGAAAATAAGATCCCTAGAAGCATCTAAAACTCTACAAGCATGTTTCTTAAAACTTACCTCAAGATTATCTTCTATCCACTGAGAAACCGAAAGTAAGTTATACTTCAATTTACTTACCAAAGCAACATCCTTGAGAATGAATTTATCATTAACACGCACAGTACCTTTAGCCATCACAATACCTGTTGAAGCATCCCCAAAAGTGATCAACTCATCACTAGATGCCTTAGGGAGGAGAACCATTTTGAATCACCAGTCATGTGCCTGGAACAACCTAAATCTACCAGCCACACGTTCCCCTTCCTCAATAGCTGTACATACATTAAGAAAGTATTGGTCTCACAGTACCGGGGTTAGTAAGATATGATTTTGGAACCTAGTACTGAGATACACGACGAGCAGGAGCAACACAAGCATTTCTGTTTTTTGAACACTGTTGGTCAGACCGTTGTTTAGGAGCAGGTCTGACCGGTTGTGTAACACCTACTACACCTGCGGCAATTTGTTTAGTGGAGACAAAACGATGAAAAGGAACTTGAAGTATTTTCCTTAGTCTGTCTCACTTTTCTTTCTTAGCTTTCCGAAAATAGAATTGAACCAAATGACCTTCTTTACCACAATGAGTACACTGAAATTTGTCTTGATAAGAAGTTGCAGTTTTTTCCTTTACAGTACCCACTTTGGTAGATGGGTCCTTTGCAAAACCAGCAGATTTAAACATCACTTGTTTAGGTTCAGATTTTACTTCGATCTTTCCAGGTTCAAAAAGCTTAAGAATTTTGGGAGAATGATTCTTGGAGTGCTGAACAAAATTAAATCCTAGACCTTGACTTTTAACACTCACTTTTGATCTGTCTAGAATCATGTGCAAATTTTTCTTACCAAAGGAGAATCTCTCCAAAGTGTCCTTAAGGTACTCATTTTCTTTAGTCAATGTAGGATAGATTGTGCATTTAACAGATTCATACACAGTTTGCTTAGAAGCACTAGACTGAGCCAATCTTTCTTTTTCAGCAAACTCATTTAGTTGTCTAGTCAAAGCTTCTATTTTAGTGCTAAGCTTAGGACAATTAGTGCAAGAGAGTGTCTCATGATAAAGCATCTATTGTATAGATTCCTGAGATGAATTCAGTCTAGCTTTTAGCAATTCACAATTAGAGCAAGTTTTAGTTTGAGTATTTGACATACTTGACCCTAAACAAGTAGAACTAGACTTGAGCTTTTCAATTTCATTATATGCAAGTTTTAGCTTATCATCACAAGAGTCATGAGCCAGTTTCAACTTTTCAAATTTAGTATGAATTGACCTAGCATTCTCTAATTCAGTGTGCAAAACTTGACAAGACTCACAGGATTCATCATCAGGAATAGATGCCTTAAGCCTATCAATTTCAGAATTTAAGTTTTCAACAACAAGATCATGTTTCTTTACTTTTTTATATATTTTTTAAGCTCATTTGTCAACTTAAGCACAGCACGAGATATATCTGCATAAGAGGGCTTTACCTCATTAGGGTCACTATAGAGATCATCATTGTTAAGCTCTTCACTGCTTGCCATAAAGCACATCCCTGTGAAGTCCACCTCCTTTGCCTTCTTGCCATTGTCCTCATTGTCGCTTCCAGAATCAACATCACTTAATCTAATCTCATCAAATGCTGAAAATACCTTGTTGACTGCTTTGTGATAATTTTGCTTCTTGCTTGAATCAATCTTGAATTTAGAACGACGAGTTGGTACTTTGTCATCTTTGGCCTCCTTGCTTCTCAACTTGGGACAATTCACCTTTATGTGGTTTAGCTCACCACATTCAAAGCATCTAATTGGACCACCTCTCCTCCTTGATCTGATGTGGTTAATTGCTTTGGTTACCCTGTTGGAGAAGAGTACAAGCTGTTCTTCTGGAATCTCTTCTAATTGTTCATCTGAAATAGATCCTAAAGCCGACAAGGAAACACTAGAAGAACTAGAGGTACTGTCAGTTTGGTTAGTCACTAAAACCAAAGTATTGGACTTATTTATCCTGGCCAAAATATCAATCTCATGTGTTTTCATCTTGGAATAAAGATCATTTAAGGTGAGTGTTTCCATGTTAACAGAATGATTGATAGTAGTGACTAGCACATCCCAGACAGTCATATCCAAGGCATTCAAAATTTGGCAAGCATTGTTAGAATCAGAGTATATGACATCAACAGATTGTAAATCACTAACAATTTCATCTCAAATTTAGAAGACTCCTTTTAAAATTGATTCCGACGAACACCTTTAACAGATTTAGATCCTTCATGATAATCAACAAGAGTAGTCCAAATTTTATAAGCAGACTTAATATTAGCAATTATGACAAACTCGTTTCTACTTAAGCCTTGCAACAATATATTTCTAGCCTTAGCATTAGCTTCAACATCGGCAGTATTATTGGTAGTAAAAACAGCAGGCACTTCATAAGGACTTTCAACTTTTTGCCAAATAACATTACCATGTGCTTGTAGAAAAACCTCCATGCATGTTTTCCAGTAGATATAATCTGCTCCATCAAAATATGGTGGCTTACTTGAGAACCGATCTTGATCTGATGCCATTACAACCATGCTCTAATACCACTTGTAGGATCGTAATGGCAATTAGAGGGGGGGGTTGAATGATTGCAGCGAATAGACCTCCAAATCCGATCTTAAACCTACGAGCTAAAACACCTTTGACCTCCTCGGAATTCTCTCGAAGAACCTCTACAGAACCTCTCCAAGAATCTCTTCAGCGCACAACTCAAACATAGCAATCTAGAGACAAAGTAGAAAAAATCTGAACTTTATTTCTCTATCTTGATTTGTGTCTACAAAGTGTTCCGCAAGCACCCCTCACAAACCCTCAATCGAAGGACCTCTCAGCTCTCCCTAAAGCCTCGCAACCAAACCGCATGAAAGCTACGGGTTCAAGACTCCTTTTCAAAGGACCTATCCTCTACACCTTTTTATAGGCAAAGACCTCTCCGTATCTCTAACAAACACTGCAGTCTATCTTTCCGAAAATCAAGGGACCCGAAACATTTACCAACACGGGTTTTTCCAAATCTCTAAGACTTTCCAAAACAAAACCCTCCATATCTTCATATCGTGTAGCAAGCGTCCAGGACTCCACCTCCTGGAACTTCTCCACGAATCAGCAATCACCTTCAATCTCCATGTGCTCCAGCGCAATCCCAACCATCACGTGACTTCCACGACCTCCTAGACCTCAGAAACCCCCATCCTAGTCCGGGTCCTCCTCGTCACTAACCATGGTTGTCTCTACGCTCAACCTGCACATGCAAAGATCAAAGAACACGTATCCTTGGCACAAGTTCTCCAACTTGACCAACCATTGGCTCACACACACACGCATAAACACTATCATGCATCATGCAATAAACTGATACTCAGAACTTGATCTAAATCTTAGCCAAATCCCCAAAGCGGTGAACACACAGAGCACAATCGGTCGTACCTCCACGTTTGGTCCGGTACTACCGCCCAGCGGTCGTACCTCTCTGTGACGACCCGGCCCAGGGCTTACACGAGAGGTTCCTCAGGACCTCCTGGGAGGTCCGTAAAAGACTCACAAGATGTCCCTTGGGATATCCCGGTAGGACCGCCCAGACCTCCCGAGAGGTCCGGTAGGACCACTCGGAGGTCTGGGGTCCTGACCCGAGGAGGTCTTTGGACCTCAGACCTCCCCAAGCTCCACACTCTGACCCGAGGGAGGTCTGAGAGGAACCAGCCCGAGGAGGTCGTGGGGCTTGGGGACAAGCCTCGAGTCCTCTGTGATCTAAACCAGTCCCTAGACATCAATAACTGGTTCTCATAGCAAGCAAGTGATAACATATATATCCACAAAAGGCTTTATAAATTATCAAAGGAGAGTTGATTACAAGGGTTTGCTTACAAGCTCCAGCAACCAAGAGCCAAAACACACAGCGGAAACACCCAAAAGGATAGACTCCACCCATTACACCACAGGTGATTGGTTGGAGGGCACGGCCTAATTGATTTGGTCTTCCTCGTCATCAAAGAAATCTTCACCTACTCAATTCATCAATCAAGCAAGAGTGAGCACAACAACCGTGCTCGCAAGTTACACCCGTCAATTAACAGTATGACATGCATAAGGATATATCAATGGAAGGCATATTAGGGTTGTTTTGCATAAAGCCAATTTTATTTCAAATACAAGTACTAAGTTCCAAAGCGATTACAATATGTAAAAGTTCATTTTCAGAACACAATTTTTAGTTGGATAACATTCATCATCAATATGGTGAAGGATACCCTCCTGTCACATGGCTCCCCGCCCAATAATCATTTGGATAGAAATCCAAAATCAGTTTCATATGTCTTTTGAAAACCAAAACCAAGAGCTAACTTTGAGTGGCTTTGCTAGCATGTGCATGACCGTGGACACGGCTATTCGAATAGATTTATTCTCTGCAGAGATTAGACACTTTACCCACATAACATGAATTCTCTAGTTTGCTTGACGTCCGTCAACGCCACCTCACACTTCCTTTGGTGAGAGGTCTAGAGCACATGACAAGGCCTTTACAAAGCATTACTCCAACGTAGTCCACCCTCGCTAAGGTTTCACCCCCTTTGGACTACCCATCTGTAGGGTTCAGGCCCCCTCTTGCGCTAGGTGGGACTACAAAGGTCATAACAAGACTACCCACCGCATCCACAGGATCAACCGCGATGGAGCTCTGCAAATTAGTCGACTAGGTCCCTTTGCCCATTTCTTAGGACATGTGGTTGTATAATGGTGGCTAGCAAGATGCGGCTCGCAGACCGGTCCTCATATGGCTTGGGCGGCTAACACAAACCCCTAGGCCTCAACCCTACCCGAGTTGAGCCCGTGCATACCCTGCACCAGCCAAGCAACCAATCCGCCCAAGACCAAATCCATTTTTCCATTTCTGTCTTTCCAAAACATTCATCAAGACCTCCATGACAACCCAATGTCATGGCTTTAAAACATTTAGATATTTCAGTCTGTTGAAAGAAACATTCCCAAAACAAAAATATTTGGTCTAGCAAGACTAAGCATTCATTTTTCAAAGCCTCTAATTTTGGCTATTGCAAAAACCAGACTTTTTCTTGGGTGACAAGGGAGTTGGTTCAATTGTAGACAATGGCCATACCAAGGAAGTAGGCATAGCTATGAACAGAAATGTAGGCATTGAAATAACTTAGTGAAAGTAAGCATGCATACATCTTTGAAATCAACATGAGTATCTTGAAGTAATGGGTGCAATATGATCAAGAGTGTAACTTGCCTTGCTCACAATCTTGAGCTTCTTCTTCCTCTTCAAGGAACTCTTGCTCCTCACGGCCTTGGCAATCTACACGACGAAAAACCAAATACTCAAATAAAGCTCCAACAAGATCCAAAGAAACTCCAAGTAAACTCAAATATCAAACCAACTAAGAGGTTGGGAGCTCAGGAGGAGGTCCTAAGAGCTTGTTGAAGGAGGTCCACAGCTCAAAGGAGGAGGTCCGAGAGCTGCTCGGTGGAGCTAGAGAGTGAAAATGGGGAGAAAGTGAGAAAAGAAGGGCTGCCCGAGCTATATATAGCTGGAGCCTTTGAGCATGCCCCAAGATACGGGTGTTCAAGAGTTGGTAAAGAGGACAATGGGGTAGGCAAGAGATGTGACAAAGGTATGACATGGGTACTACAAAAAGTGGTAGTATTTAATGCGATACAACATGCATTAAATGTGGGGAAGACTTCCTTGCACAAGGTCACAGTTAAAGGATAAAAGAAAACTGGGTGTGACTACCAAGTGGGTCCAATCAAGACCCGCAGAGGAGGTCCTACGGAGACCTTGAGGAGGTCCCGCAGAGGACAAGAGAGGTCCTCACCCACTGGGGAGGTCCTGACGGTTAGATTAAATCAAGGGGGAGGTTTGGATGGTTAGGATCTAATCGCAGGAGGAGGTCTTGAATGGTTAAGATCTCCAAAGGGGAGGTCTGAACGGTTAGGATCTCCAACGGGGAGGTCCTAATGGTCAGATCTGCAAAGGGGGAGGTCTGGACGGTTAAGATCCCCAAAGGGGAGGTCTTAACGGCCAGATCTTCAAAGGAGGAGGTCTGGACGATTAAGATCTCCAAGGGGGACGTCTTAACGGCCAGATCTTCAAGGGGAGGAGGTCTGGATGGTTAAGATCTCCAAAGGGGAGGTCTTAACGGCCAGATCTGCAAGGGAGGAGGTCTAGACGGTTAAGATCTCCAAGGGGTGGTCTTAACGGCCAGATCATCAAAGGAGGAGGTTTGGACGGTTAAGATCTCCAAAGGGGAGGTCTTAACGGCTAGATCTTCAAAGGAGGAGGTCTGGACGATTAAGATCTCCAAAGGGGAGGTATTATCGGCCAGATCTGCAAGGGAGGAGGTCTGGACGGTTAAGATCTCCAAAGGGGAGGTTTTAACGGCCAGATCTTCAAGGGGGAGGAGGTCTGGACGGTTAAGATCTCCAAAGGGGAGGTCTTAACGGCCAGATCTTCAAAGGAGGAGGTCTGGATGGTTAAGATCTCCAAAGGGGAGGTCTTAACGGCCAGATCTGCAAGGGAGGAGGTCTGGACGGTTAAGATCTCCAAGGGGGAGGTCTTAACGGCTAGATCTGCAAGGGAGGAGATCTACGATAGCGAGATAGGTAGCGGGAGAAGCGGGAGCCATTGGATTCCAATCGAACCATCCAAATTGATTGGGCCGTTCGGACCATCAGAGCTAGCGCTAGATTTCAGCCATTGAACTGAATCGGGTGGTCCAAAATGGTTGGGACGTTCGGACCGTCCGAACGCCTCTACAAATCGAACCGTTCAGCAAAGATCTAAGGGCTCAGAGAGGGTGGGACGTTTGGACCATCCGAACGTCTCACCAAGATCAAACCGTCCAACGTAAATCGGATGATTCACAAGCAATATAGGTGCAAATAGACAAGGAGGAGGTCCTGGAGGACCTGGGGAGGTCCTGGCGGACACGGAAAGGCCCAAATAAGGAAAGTGGAGGTCCTAGAGGACACAGGGAGGTCCTGAAGGACATGGGGAGGTCCAAATAAAGAAGGGGAGGTCCTAAAGGACATAAGGAGGTCCACAGAGAGATCCCAATAAACGGTATTGTAGCGAGTTGGGAGCGGTAACACCGGGTTGGCAGAGAAAGGAATTTCCCGAGAGGGTTACATGGACCAAAGCAAAGAGGAAGTCTGAGTGAACATAGAAAGCTTCAAGAGGGTTCCGAAGGAATTCAAATGAACATGAGAAAGCCGTAGGCCTGGGAAGGTTTTAAGCCAGAGACGACCCAAAGGGGAAGGTTTGGGTCTAGGGAGGTCTGGTCCCGAGGTGGACAAAACATGGACAGATAGGGAAAGATCACCAAAACCTCAACAACTCAACAAACCATCAAGGAATTTTAGTTGAAGTTCGAGTTAGTCAATTTAAATCCATTATGAAATTTCAAGTTAAGCTTTGAATTCTCATCAAAACAAAATGGTTCTTTTTATTTTGAAATCTTCAAAAAGGCTCTGAAAATTAGGGTGTTACACTCTCAAAACACACCGGTACTACCGATCCTCAAAGTCATCCAAAACTCCCCAAAACAAGCTCTCTGGAAAATCCATACCACAACCTTGCAGTCATACCATTTTGCGGTACTACCGTAGTTAAAACTACGGTACTACCGATCTGTGATTGTACGGCCCCAAGGCTGCGGTACTACCGCTTTCCAATGAAATCCAAGTATCCGAAAAACATGTCTTTTGGAATTTTCAAACCGCCATGTAAAAACCAAAAATATCGAACTGCAGTCGTACCGCTCCATGACTACGGTACTACCGATTTTCACTTGAGTTCAAAACTCTCAAAAACCCCTTCTCTGGAATTTTGCAACCGCCATAAAAAAAACGGTATTATCGAGTCATGGTACTACCGCCATTTCCCAAGCGGTACTACCGCTCAACTGAAACGCGCAAAAGACTCAAAAACACATGCCTTGCCACGTGGACGCTCTAGATTGACTTGGCCGTTCAGATCGCGTGTCAGAACCGTTGGATCTAGAGTACTGTTCAAAGTCCGAACATCCCTCTCGATAACCACCGTCTGATTTCAATCCAAAGGCCAATACAACTAGTTACTTTCGGACGGTCCAAACATTCTTCTTCAATATGAGCCGTCTGATCAAGATCCGATGGTTCGCTATTACACGTCGGGACCCAAATGACTTGCGGTAATACCGCGCGTCACTTGGGGTTGTCTGCCCGAAAGAGTAATCTGCATGACCACAATCTGGTACTACCGCAAAACCTGACAAAAGCTAATTTCCATAGAATTCAAAAGAACTCAAGAGCTATTACAAAGGATGTCAACACCTAAGATCACAAGCATGTTCGAAAAACAATATATTCATCATTAAACACCAAGACTAAGGCTTCCTATTGTCAATGTGTTCATCATCAACTAACACAACCAAAAGCCTCCTGGTCTAACAACCTCCCCCTTGATGAATACATTGACAATACAGCAAAATCAAGAGATGAATGTTTTGAAGGAAAGTTTCAAAGTTGCCCAGCAAGAAAAGAAGGTTTCAAAAACTAAAAGGAGGTTTCAAAAACTTTCAAAGACTACAGCTGAAACCCTCTAGAAATTTCTTCCAAAAAGATCTCCCATTTTTCTCCCCCTTTGGCAATGTAATCATCAAGTACTTCAAAGGAGAAAAAGTTCAAAAATAAAAGAGCATGCAGAATAAAGATGAAGAAGCTTTGGAGATTATGCAAGTCAAGTATCACTCTATTGCTTCACTTTCAATTTTTATTTGCATGTGGCATGCTTGCAGCATACTTCTTTTCAAGGGTGACATGCTTGGAGCATACTTCTTTTCATTTTAGCACTTTTGTGTGCATTTTTCTTTTTGAATATACATAGCTATGTATGGCATGCTTGAAGTAACTTCTTTTTATTTAAGCACTGTTGTGTGCATATTTTTTGTCTTTTGAATACACAGCTATGTATGGTATGCTTGAAGCATACATCTTTTCATTTTTTTCAACCCTTTAGATTTTTTATTGTAACATGCTAAATTGAGTGAGCAACACAGGAATGAAATAAGAGACATACTGCTTCAAATCCAAGATTTTAAGTAAGACTCACAAACAAGCTCATCCTTTTCAATAGACATCACAAAGTGATAGCAATAATCAATCTAGTCAAAGTTCTCAGCCATGTCATGATTTAGTTCTTTATGTAGCAAGTTTATAAAAACCAGTCAAGAGCAGAGCTACATAGAACATGAATAAATATGATAGAGAGAGCTCTACAACTCATTTGATTTCAATGGCTTGGACTTAATGAATTGTGAGACAAGAATAGTAATCAAAGCCTCTGAATCTTTAATCAAACCAGCTCCCCCTCAAAATAAACCCATAGGATGAACCACAATCAATTCACTCCTCAACCGGACAAAGTGAGAACTATCAAGCGGCTTAGTAAAAATATCAACAAACTGAAAATCAGATTTAACAAAGTGGAGAATAACATCACCCTTTTCAACATGGTCTCTTAGAAAGTGAAATCTAATATCAATATGTTTAGTCCTAGAATGTTGCACTGGATTTTTAGCAATATTAATAGCACTAGTGTTATCACAATAAAGAGGAACATTGCCCAAGTCTACCCCAAATCCAAAGAACCTGAGAGCAACTAGCAGCCACAACAACATACTCAGCTTTAGCTATTGATTGAGCAACAAAAGACTGTTTTCTAGAAGACCAAGAAATTAAAGATGTGCCTAAAAAGTGATATGTGCTAGATGTGCTTTTTCTATCAATTCTACACCTTGCAAAATCACTATCTGAGTATGCACGCAAAGTAAGACATGATGAAGATGAATAAAAAAGACCAAATTCTAAAGTTGAGTGAAGATACCTAAGAATTCTTTTCACAGCCTGACAATGGGATGAACGAGGTGAAGCTTGAAATCGAGCGCATAAACACATAGCGAAATGTATGTCCGGTCTCGAAGCAGTCAAATAAAGTAGAGACCCAATCATACTTCTATATTCTTTTTGATCCACTGCCTCACCTTCTTCATCTGAATCAAGAACAATCGTAGACCCCATTGGTGTAGAGATGGGTTTGCAAGTTCCCATGTCGAAACGTCTAAGAAAATCTTTAGTATACTTGGTTTGATGAATGAAGTTGCCTTGCTTGGTCTGTTTTACTTGCAATCCTAAGAAGTAAGTTAATTCTCCCATCATGCTCATCTCGAACTCCCTGCTCATAGTATCTGAAAACTTGGAAAGCAAAGCATGAGAGGAGCCCCCAAAGATGATATCAACCACATAAATTTGAACAAGTAATAGATCATTGCCATGACGAAAAGTGAAAAGTGTTTTGTCTACCTTGCCCATTTGAAAGTTATTTTTTGTCAAGAAAAGCTTGAGCCTCTCATACCATGCTCTAAGAGCTTGTTTTAAACCATACAAAGCTTTTGACAATTTGTAGACATGATTAGGAAACTTAGGATTTTCAAAAATAAGTGGTTGCTTAACATAAACTTTCTCCTCAATAAAGCCATTTAGAAAAGCACTTTTAACATCCATTTGGTATAATTTAAAACATTTAGATGCAGCAAAGGCTAAGAGAATTCGAATAGCTTCTAATATGGCTATAGGAGCAAAAGTTTCACCAAAATCAAGCCCCTCCACTTGAGAAAACCCCTGAGCAACAAGTCTAGCCTTATTTCTAACTACAACCCCATCCTCACTTTGCTTATTTTTTAAAACCAATTTAGTTCCAATTACATTATGTCCATAGGGAGGCTCAACTAAGGTCTAGACTTTATTGCACTCAAAATTTTCTAATTCTTCATACATGGCATTGACTCAAGACTCATCAGATAAAGGGTGACTTACATCATTAGGCTCAAAAGAGGCAACAAAGGCAGAATGAGCATGTGAGTTAGAAGAAGTAAACCTGGAACGTGTTACCCTTTCATGAATGTCACCAATCATCAGTTCTGGGGGATGATGCCGCTGAATATGCAATGGTGTAGAAGGTTCTGAAATAGCTTCGACATTATGAACACCTTCTACAGTTTATCCGCCATTTGATGGCGGCACAACATGAGGTATAGCGCCACTAGAAACAGCAGTTGAAGTGGAAGTAGAAGTTGCAGCATCCTCTGTTGGTGTAGGTGATGGTATATGAGAGAAATCATCACCAAGATGAAGATCATCCTCTTCATTAAGAAATATGCTTCGGACTCCCCACGAACTTGTGTACACGAAATGTAGGGTCTAGTACAAGAACTGACCTCATCAAAAGTAACCTCACAAGTCTCAACAATTTTGTTAGTTTCTAGGTTGAGTACACGATAGCCACGAGAATGAGAAGGATAACCAAGAAAAATGCCATCTGTAGATCTAGACTCAAATTTATCCAGATTACTATGTTTAAGAATAAAACTTTTGCAACCAAAAACTCTGAAATGAGAGACACTGGACCTTTTGCCAAATCTCAGCTCATAAGAAGTCTTATGCAATGAGGCTCTCAAAAATACTCTATTAGAAACATGAAAAGCAGTAGAAATAGCCTCTACCCAATACTTCCTAGAAGTAGCATGTTCATCAAGCATAGTTCTTGCCATCTCAACTATGGTTATATTTTTTCTTTCTACAACCCCATTTTGTTGTGGAACACGAGGAGAAGAGAATTGATGTTCTAAACCTTTTTCAGAGCAAAAAGAAGCCAATAAGGAATTCTTAAATTCGGTACCATTATCACTCCTTATAGCTTTCACAGCACCATGCAATTCATTATTTAGTCTTAGAAATAAATTTTTGAAATGACAAAAAACCTCATCTTTAGACACCATAAAATAAACCCATGAGTATCTAGAGAAATCATCAACAATCACAAGAATGTACCATTTGCCTCCAACAGATTGAACCCTAGAAGGACCTACAGTGTCCATGTGTAACAATTGACCAGGGCCATCTGTGATAATCATAGAAATAGGGGAATGAGGAGCTGCAACCATCTTACCATGTCTACAAGGAGAGCAAACTAAGTCTTTATCACCCTTATGTTTAGGTAACCCCCTAATGAGTTCCATTCCACTAATCCGTATAAGGTGATCAAAACCAATGT
Organism: Phyllostachys edulis; assembly: GCA_036346405.1. Classification (NCBI taxonomy): domain Eukaryota; kingdom Viridiplantae; phylum Streptophyta; class Magnoliopsida; order Poales; family Poaceae; genus Phyllostachys; species Phyllostachys edulis. The sequence continues at coordinate 144,004 of JAYEVD010000491.1, read as the reverse complement.
GTCCTAACCTACAGTGCCAAAAAAATAGATTCCTGGATTTGGAAGCTACCAAACATCTAACATCAGGTGAAAAGTAATGATTAAAGTCAGCTTTAAAGATCTTCCCTAACCGTGGTATATTGAAAATAAGATCCCCAGAAGCATCTAAAACTCTACAAGCATGTTTCTTAAAACTTACCTCAAGATTAACTTCTATCAACTGAGAAACCGAAAGTAAGTTATACTTCAATTTACTTACCAAAGCAACATCCTTGAGAATGAATTTATCATTAACATGCACAGACCTTTAGCCATCACAATACCTGTTGAAGCATCCCCAAAAATGATCAACTCATCACTAGATGCCTTAGTGAGGGAGGAGAACCATTTTGAATCACCAGTCATGTGCCTGGAACAACCTAAATCTACCAGCCACACGTTCTCCTTCCTCAACAACTGTACGTACATTAAGAAAGTATCGGTCTCACAGAACCGGGGTTAGTAAGATATGATTTTGGAACCTAGTACTGAGATACACAACGAGCAGGAGCAACACAAGCATTTACATTTTTTGAACAACATCGATTGAGACCGTTGTTTAGGTGCAGAGTCGACCCGGTTGTGTAACACCTACTACACCTCTGACAATTTGTTTAGTGGAGACAAAAGCGATGAAAAGGAACTTGAAGTATTTTCCTTAGTCTGTCTCTCTTTTCTTTCTTAGCTTTCCGAAAACAGAATTGAACCAAATGACCTTCTTTCCCACAATGAGTACACTGAAATTTGTCTTGATAAGAAGTTGCAGTTTTTCCCTTTACAGTACCCACTTTGGTAGATGGGTCCTTTGCAAAACCAGCAGATTTAAACATCTCTTGTTTAGGTTCAGATTTTACTTCGATCTTTTCAGGTTCAAAAAGCTTATGAATTTTGGGAGGATGATTCTTGGAGTGCTCAACAAAATTAAATCCTAAACCTTGACTTTTTACACTCACTTTTGATCTGTCTAGAATCATGTTCAAAATTTTCTTACAAAAGGAGAATCTCTCCAAAGTGTCCTTAAGGTACTCATTTTCTTTAGTCAATGTAGGACAGATTGTGCATTTAACAGATTCATCCACAGTTTTCTTAGAAGCACTAGACTGAGCCAACCTTTCTTTTTCAGCAAACTCATTTAGTTGTCTAGTCAAAGCTACTATTTCAGTGCTAAACTTAGGACAATTAGTTCAAGAGAGTGTCTCATGATAAAGCATCTGTTGTATAGATTCCTAAGATGAATTCAGTCTAGCTTTTAGCAATTCACAATTAGAGCAAGTTTTAGTTTGAGTATTTGACATACTTGACCCTAAACAAGTAGAACTAGACTTGAGCTTTTCAATTTCATTATATGCAAGTTTTAGCTTATCATCACAAGAGTCATGAGCCAATTTCAACTTTTCAAATTTAGTATGAATTGACCTAGCAGTCTCTAATTCAGTGTGCAAAACTTGACAAGACTCACAGGATTCATCATCAGGAATAGATGCCTTAAGCCTATCAATTTCAGAATTTAAGTTTTCAACAACAAGATCAGGTTTCTTTACTTTTTTATATTTTTTAAGCTCATTTGTCAACTTAAACATAGCACGAGATAAATCTGTATAAGAGGGCTTTACCTCATCAGGGTCACTATAGAGATCTTCATTGTTAAGCTCTTCATTGCTTGCCATAAAGCACATCCCTATGAAGTCCACCTGCTTTGCCTTCTTGCCATTGTCCTCATTGTCGCTTCCAGAATCAACATCACTTAATACAATCTCATGAAGTGCTGAAAGTACCTTGTCTACTGCTTTACGATAATTTTGCTTCTTGCTTGAATCAATCTTGAATTTAGAACGACGAGTTGGTACTTTGTCATCTTTGGCCTCCTTGCTTCCCAGCTTGGGATAATTCACCTTTATGTGGTTTAGCTTACCACATTCATAGCATCTAATTTGACCACCTCTCCTCCTTGATCTGATGTTGTTAATTGCTTTGGTTACCCTGTTGACGAAGAGTACAAGCTGTTCTTCTGGAATCTCTTCTAATTGTTCATCTGAAATAGATCCCAAAGCCGACAAGGAAACACTAGAAGAACTAGAGGTACTGTCAGTTTGGTTAGTCACTAAACCCAAAGTATTGGACTTATTTATCCTGGCCAAAATATCAATCTCATATGTTTTCATCCTGGAATAAAGATCTTTTAAGGTGAGTGTTTCCATGTTAATAGAATGATTGATAGTAGTGACTAGCACCTCCCAGACAGTCATATCCAAGGCATTCGAAATTTAGCGAGCATTGTCAGAATCAGAGTATATAACATCAATAGATTGTAAATCACTAACAATTTTATTGAACCGATCAAAAAGAGCATATACTGATTCTCCTGGTTTCGTCTCGAATTTAGAAGACTCCTTTTAAAATTGATTCCGACGAACACCTTTAACAGATTTAGATCCTTCATGATAATCAACAAGAGTAGTCCAAATTTTATAAGCAGACTTAATATTAGCAATTCTGACAAACTCGTTTCTACTTAAGCCTTGCAACAATATATTTCTAGCCTTAGCATTAGCTTCAACATCAGCAGTATTATTGGTAGTAAAAACAGCAGGCACTTCATAAGGACTTTCAACTTTTTGCCAAATAACATTACCATGTGCTTGTAGAAAAACCTCCATACGTGTTTTCAAGTAGATATAATCTGCTCCATCGAAATATGGTGGCTTACCTGAGAACCGATCTTGATGTGATGCCATTACAACCTTGCTCTGATAACACTTGTAGGATTGTAATGGCAATTAGAGGGGGGGGTTGAATGATTGCAGCGAATAGACCTCCAAATCCGATCTTAAACCTATGAGCTAAAACACCTTTGACCTCCTCGGAATTCTCTCAAAGAACCTCTACAGAACCTCTCCAAGAAGCTCTTCAGCGCACAACTCAAACACAGCAATCTAGAGACAAAGTAGAAAAAATCTGAACTTTATTTCTCTATCTTGATTTGTGTTTACAAAGTGCTCCGCAAGCACCCCTCACAAGCCCTCAATCAAAGGACCTCTCGGCTCTCCCTAAAGCCTTGCAACCAAACCGCATGAAAGCTACGGGTTCAAGACTCCTTTTCAAAGGACCTATCCTCTACACCTTTTTATAGGCAAAGACCTCTCCGTATCTCTAACAAACACTGCAATCTATCTTTCTGAAAATCAAGGGACCCAAAACCCTTACCAACACGGGTTTTTCCAAATCTCTAAGACTTTCCATAATAAAACCCTCCATATCTTCATATCATGTAGCAAGCGTCCAGGACTCCACCTCCTGGGACTTCTCCACGAATCAGCAATCACCTTCAATCTCCATGTGCTCCAGCGCAATCCCAACCATCACGTGACTTCCACGACCTCCTAGACCTTAGAAACCCCCATCCTAGTCCGGGTCCTCCTCGTCACTGACCATGGTTGTCTCTACGCTCAACCTGCACATGCAAAGATCAAAGAACACATATCCTTGGCACAATTTCTCCAACTTGACCAACCATTGGCTCACACACACGCATAAACACTGTCATGCATCATGCAATAAATTGATACTCAGAACTTGATCTAAATCTTAGCCAAATCCCCAAAGCGGCGAACACACAGAGCACAATCGGTCGTACCTCCACGTTTGGTCCGGTACTACCGCCCGGCGGTCGTACCTCTCAAAACACACCAGTACTACCGATCCTCAAAGTCATCCAAAACTCCCCAAAACAAGCTCTCTGGATAATCCGTACCATAGCCTTGCGGTCATACCATTTTGCGGTACTACCGTAGTTAAAACTACGGTACTACCGATCTGCGGTTATCTGGCCCGAAATTCTTGATACTACCGCTTTCCAATGAAATCTAAGTATCCAAAAAACATGTCTTCTGGAATTTTCAAACCGCCATGTGAAAACTGGAAATACCGAACTGTGGACGTACCGCTCCATGACTGCGGTACTACCGAATTTCACTTGAGTTCAAAACTCTCAAAAACACCTTCTCTGGAATTTTGCAACCGCCATCTAAAAAAACGGTATTATCGAGTTGCGGTACTACCGCCATTTCCCAAGCGGTCCTACCGCTCAATTGAAATGCGCAAAAGACTCAGAAACACATGCCTTGCCACGTGGACACTCTAGATTGACTTGGCCATTCGGACCGCATGTCAAAACCGTTGGATCTGGAGTACTGTTCAAAGTCCGAACGTCCCTCTCGATAACCACCGTCTGATTTCAATCCAAAGGCCAATACAACTTGTTACTTTCAGACGGTCCAAATGTTCTTCTTCAATATGAGCCGTCTAATCAAGATCTGACGGTTTGCTATAACACGTCGGGACCCAAATGACTTGCGGTAATACCGCACGTCACTTGCGATTGTACTGCCCGATAGTAGTATCGCCACCACAATGCCGGTACTACCGCAAAACCTGACAAAAGCTGATTTCCACAGAATTCAGAAGAACTCAAGAGCTATTACAAAGCATGTCAACACCTAAGATCACAAGCATGTTCGAAAAACAATGTATTCATCATTAAACACCAAGACTAAGACTTCCTATTGTCAATGTGTTCATCATCAACTAACATGACCAAAAGCCTCCTAGTCTAACAGACATCTGCCTGGAGCTACCTGCTCCGGTGTCAACTTCACGGGAATGTCCTGCAACGGTACCAAGTGATGCGTCTGAGGCCCGATCTTTCGAAAGGTACTGATAAATCGATTGTGGAGATCTCAACGTTGATGATCCAAAGGCTCCGACCAAACAGATCGAATCCCCCGTAATCACTACACCACTGCTCTGATGGTTATCAACTGTGCCAAACGCGGTTGCCCCGCCAAGAAGGCTATCTCCTGCATGCAAATCGAGAACACAAGCAAGAAAGTAGAAGATGCAATCTGAGTTTGTATTGCGAATATAGATGAAGCTCACAATGTGGGGTTCCTCAACCGAACATACGGCGTGACTGCTAAGCACAATAATCTCAAAGAAAAACCCAACCCTAATCTATGGCAGCTGTTGTATATATATAGGAGGGACGAGAGGAGGTCGACCTAGGGTTGTGCGGCCATGGGAAGAGGCGCACACAACCTGGGCTCTGACCTCGTCATGCTTACAAGGCTCTGTTAGGCCCAAAATGGTGATGCAGCACCTTATTCACTATTCATGTCATGTATCTCAGTGAAGACACAGTCGTGGGGCCCAGTCTGGGGTGGTCTTGAGGAGTCCATGCTATCTCTGAGTCGTGGATTGTGTCCAGCAGTCTTGTGTCCACTTCTCAGTGGTGGATTGCTTCCAACGAGTTACATGCTTCGCTTGAGTCTTGGTGAAACTGGTCGTAGGCCTTCTTGAAGTGGTTGTAGACCCTGCAGAGCTGGTTGTAGACCTTCTTGAACTGGTCGTAGGCCTTCTTGAAGTGGTCGTAGACCCTGTAGAGCTAGTCGTAGACCTTCTTGAACTGGTCGTAGCCCTTGAGGAACTAGCCGTACTCCTAGATTCCTAAGTACAAGTAAATCATCTCCATTAGGCAGCATCATAGAGTTCTCAAATAATACACTCAGCCCTAGGAACGAATTTACCTAATAAATAAGTTGACGAGCACGTGCCCGAGTAATTGGACCTTGCACATCATTCAATCTAGTAGGAAGAGGAGTGTTCATATCAGTCGAAGTGATGTCCTCATCACCAAGTCCACAGGAGCTGACTACACCGAAGCTACCTTCACCGATGCGGCAAGGGCCTGGTGCATCAGATGCATCTACACCTCATGCTCAGTCGACTCTTGTGAAGTCAACCTCTACAAAGCGAGGCAGCAAGGGCAAATCGAAGACGGTCGACTCCTGTTTTGATATTCCCTTCTTGTCGTTGGCCCAGAAATTTGTGCTAGGCAAGCCATTGGTCGAGAGATTAGACAGCCCTACCCTAGGACCGGCTTGCATGGCTTTGCATACATGGTACATGGAACAGTCCAACAAGCTAGATGAACAACAATGCTCGGGTGTCACCGTCAAGTTCAAGGAGGATCATTTTAACCACGAGCTTCAAGACTGTGTCTTCACAGTGACCTTCGAAGACTTATTCTCTCTCTTCAACCTTGACCAGCTCGACATCTCACTCATGCGATGCTACACACTGTAAGTGTGTACAATCACGGTCAATGTTCGTGTAATACCGTTAAATGTTATATATAACTCCTTGCTTTTGTATATGGATACATGATGTCTGAAGCCGAAAAAAGGAATTCACTGGTAGGTTTCCTCGACCCACACGTGTTCTCTGAGCAAACCATCAAGGCAAATGCAATGTTCGTCGAGGATTACGTTATAGAGTTTTTCCTGACTCGCCGCAACAAGGAATACATACTTTTGCCCTACAACCAGGAGTAAGTGTTGCACTACTGGCTATACTTGTTGATTTGTTCTTTATAAGCAACACAAACTTAGGTTTAATGACCATGGTGACATATATACCTATGTAGCTTCCACTGGATTCTAATTGTAATTATACCAAAATGGAGCTTTGTAATATACCTAGATTCCCTACAGAGTTCCCCTCACAACTTCACAGTTATTCGACATTTAATCAACAAGTAAACACATTTCCTCCATAGAAACTCTATTGTAGTCTTTCCTTCCTTTGCAATGGCTAAGGCTAACTTCTTGGAGTCACGTAGGGCGTTCGGCGTGCACTATGCTAAAGGAGGGAAAAACAAGGGAAGGACGATGTCACACGATCTAAAATTCCCGGTACTCGCTAGCTAGTACACATTAATCCTATATAACACTTCGTAGTAATGCCTCTCGAACTAACCAATTCTATTTTTGCAGTGCCACCAGTAGCCGCCGGGCCGCAACGTGTGTGGATACTATGTTTGCCACAACATGGAACTGCTCATCGGTTCCGCGATCACCAATGATCCTCAGGTTTGTCAATCTTGCAAAAATTATTTCATATATACTTACCAATCTATATACGCCCAAATTTAATCTTCTTATCGACAGGTTGCGACCATCGCCGAAACTGCGTTGGAACAGAGCCAGCTCATAAAAGTTTGATCACACCTTGCGTCATTCCTAAACAATCAGATCATAAATCTAGATGGGAGTTTTCACAGTGTAGATTGAACTAGATTGGGATAGATTGAACTTAATGGTACATGTGTGTAAATGTACATTAATGGTTAATTTTAGTTAATTGAATGCAAATTTGATGCGCTTGTTTCTGAAATGAATGCAAATTTGGTGTGCTTCTGAAATGAATGCGAATATTGGATGTGCTTATTTCAGAGGGCATGGCTAGCATTTCCTGAGGCTAGCCAATAAACAGAAATAGATTTAGCAATGCAAAAGAATATCACAGATAGTTTGTAGATAAAACCATCTGTGATGGTCGACCATCACCGACAGTTTGAAGATGAAACCATTTGTGATGGTCGACCATCACCGATGGTTTCATCTACAAACCGTCTGCGATGGTCGACTATCACAGACGGTTTCATCTACAACCCCTCTGTGATAGCTGACTATCACAAACGGTTTTGAGTTAATAATCGTCTGTGATATTATGTATTACAGACGGTTCGAAAACCATCTGTGATGACCTCATGTCATTACTGACCCATAAACTTAGACAGCTCATAAAACCATCTGCGATGGCGTTTTTCAACCGTCTGTGAAGGCCTTTTCTGTAGTAGTGCAATGTTCAAAGGACAAATTAAACAATTGTTCTTTCATACGGACCTTAAGTGAGATTTTTTACTCTTCTCTGGAAATTGAAGCTTTCTTGCTTTCTTTTACTCGATCTCACTTGCCTATGCTAATCTGAAGCCAACTTGGTCATTTCTATTGCTTTCTCTTGCTTTTGGACCAAGTTGTGCCTTTGTGCGAAAACGTCGAGTATTTCTATTTTCAAACCTCAAACATACATTTTCTTGGAAATTGCCAATGTGTTCATCAAGGGGGAGATTGTGGATATCATGGGGATATGCTCACGATCTTAGAATGATGATACAATTGGCAATGGCGTTGAAGGTTTGTCAAAACACTCGTTTTCGGCTAAGTTCAAAGGCTGTCAGGCCTCAGGTGGTCCGACCGGCCAAGGTGGTGGTCAGACTAGCCTATGTGGCGGTCAGACCAACCACCACTAGCGGTTAGACCGGCCAAGCATTGGGTCAAGTGGCTGGCAGTTAGACCGGCCAATGGGCAACGGTCTAACCGGCCATAAAGGACTTTCGAGTTTGGAGCCGGGCCAAAAATAGAGGGTGTAGGCAAGAGAGGGGATTCTTCTACACTTGGTCTCATAATTTTTGGAGCTTCAAGTCAAAAGTTCTATTCATTTGAAATTTTCAGAAGGTTTCAGATTTCTAGGGTGGAAATTTGGCTAAGTCCCTAGGCTGGGCAGTCAAACTGGCCAGGTGGCGGTTAGACCGGCTAGGGGGGCGGTCAGACTGGCCAATGGGTGGCGGTCTGACTGGTTTTGACTTGTTTTGCCAGACAGCTTGGCGGTAATGTTTATTTGTTAGGTTAAGTTCATGGGTTTCAGTGTATATGTGTTGCATGATGCATGTTTTGACTAACGTGGGTCAAGTTGCGAAGATGATGAGAGCATCCCTACAACACCTTCTTCTCCTCCACCTAATGCTCATGATATACGCCTTGAGTTGCCGACAGGACCAATAACAAGAGCATGTGCCAAGAAACTACAATCTTAGGTGAGCTTGCTCCTTAATGAATATGTTATTGATTTTAATGAGAATTTTATACTACCTAAAAACAATGTTTTTCTTGTGCTCAGGTTTGAAGATTCAGCGATGGACGGAGGTCAAGGATATGCAGCCATCATCCAAGGAAGACTATCAATTGAGGAGGTCAAGGCACTGGCCTATGGCCCATTCAGCTAAAGAGGAGAGGGCCAACATCCATGCGGCCAAGCGAGGGATCAAGGTCCGAACGGTCAAGCCCAAAGCCCATGTGGAGGAACCAGGAAGGAAGCACAAGCCCACGGCATGAACAGTAACTGACCCATGAATAGTGCCATGCGTGAACAGTAACGGGCCGTGCGTGAACAGTACCTTGTATGAACGATGCACGCGTGAATAGTACCACATGGAAAATTAGTACTGAATAGCTCTTAGCCCGAGACTATATATTGAGGGGTAGACCCCCCCATTATAACTCAGACCACGTTTATGCAAAAGAATAGAACACAAGTTATTGCTTGTTCTTTCATAACAGAGTTCATGCGAGGACTTCTGAGAGAGAATTAGGCGATCAATTGTTCGTTCTGCATTTCAACGTCAAGTTTGCTTTTCCGCTGGGAATTGAGGGCTTGGCGATCTCCGCTCGTGGTCTAGCGGCAATCATCCCGGTGCGTGTTGGCGAATATCCATAGAGCTGCGAAGTCCGTGCACTGGCGTGTGGTGTACAACTGAGCGGTGTTCGTCATCAAGCGCTATTTATCTATGGTTCTATTCAAGAAGATCGGGCCACCCCGTATCAGAAGAACTTGTTCCCGGAATCGATTTTTTGGTCTATTGTTGTGCATGACGCTTGGAGGTCAACGACGGTCAACGGCAAGATGATCGGGACTAGGCTTGGAGAGCTGAGGTTCAGAACGATTGAGGATGCTAGGTGAAGTCAGTGGATTCAAGCATAGCACAAAATAGACAAGGATGACCGAACGGGAAGTTCGGTGCGACGGGTTGCATCAAGTGGTGCGGGGGTCAGTGCAAGTGCCATGGTGGTTTCGGTGGGAGCCGGATGGGAGAGACTTGCTGACATGAAGAGAGCTGTTGATCAACCTACACGTGGCGAAGCATGCGATTGCTTCATGAAGATTGGATTCGGTCTTTGGAAAAAGATCGAGAAGGGGTATTTTGGTAACTTCACCTAAATACCGCCTTGGTGACCTTTTGCAAACCCACAGCAGACGGTGCAAGGAGAAGCGGTTTAGGCCAAGAGGAGATGAAGACGACGCTTTAAAATGATTGCGTAAGTGAAACCCGTTTGTGTGTGGGCTTAACGGGTGCCCATTAGGGACATCCTTCTATAAGCTAGCCTCCACTATAAATAGGAGAGGATGCTCGTTGTGCACCCCCCTAACCCTCATATCTAAAACCTTAGTTTGTATTTTAGGGTTAGAAGAGAATAGTGGAAAGGTTAGGGTTCTAGGGAGTTGGATTGATTGTGTGCTCATGTGTTGAGCCTTTATCCTTTTGGATGGAGTGGCTGTAAACCAACATTAATCTCAAATCAATCCAAGCAATATTTCACAAGATGAGTCTCTTTTTGTTCTTACTCTCTATTTTGTGATTTTGGGGCTTTCTTTGATACGTTGATTGATTTTTCTTTGGTTTCTGACCTGGATCTTGCTTACTATGACATGTGAAAATGCATCTAGGATCATCTTGATCATCTTCTACCCACGAGCAAGTCTTTAGATTAGTCTTTAGATCATATTTTGGTTTTGACTCGGTTTTGAAGCAACCTTTACTAAAACGGATAAAGGTCAAAACTTTGGCAATGATCTTCATGATCGTTGATTGAAATAGATTCATGATATCCTAAAGAAGGTATGTTTCAAGTTTTGTGAGGTTTGGAGTTGTGGATCAAAAGTTAGACCAATTTGTGATTTTGAGTTCGAACTGATTTTACCGTTCATTGGCCTGGAGGTCAAACCGCCAACTATTAGCCGGTCAGACTACCCATAGGAGAGGTTAGACCGCTAGTTACATGGAGGTCTGACCGCCCAACTCATTTGAGTTTGAGTTTTTGTGATTTGGTCTATTTGGGTAGGGGTTTTGATTGGATTCAATTAAGTCTTTCGTTATGCTTGTATATTAATCTTTATAGCTTTCATAGCTATTGAAGTGATAATCATGTTGAATCCGATCAAGGTGGAAAAGAGATAGTGCTCCTATTCACCCCCCCCCCCTCTAGTCGCATTTTCGGTCCAGCACTTTTTAAAACCAAAAACCAAATTCAAGATGGTATAATTCTTATGTATTTGATCAAAGTGATTTTTCTAATGCATTTATAATACATAATCCCAGAATTAGGATTTTGGGATGTTACATACCTACCCCCCTTACAAATAATCTCGTCCTCGCGATTCAGAGGAATTGGTAAAGAAGGTGGGGAATTCGACTATAAGACGATCCTCCCGTTCCCACGTGGCTTCGTCTTCGGCGTGGTTGCTCTACTAGATTTTTAGCATCTTGATGGTACGGCTTCACGTATGACATGTGGCTTCATCTAGGATTCGGATTGGGTGCTCATGGTAGGATAGATTCGGTTGGAGATCGAGGTTTCCCAACGGAACAGATTTGGTAGGAGTTCGAAGGCATTTCTTGAGCTGAGATATGTGGAAGACATCGTGCACATCTGAAAGATGAGTTGGTAGCTCTAGCTAATAGGCTACCTCACCTTTCCTTGCAAGAATTCGGTAGGGACCGATATACCATGGTGCCAGTTTCCTATGGACTTGGAAACGACGGATACCTTGCAGTGGTGAGACCTTGAGGTAAACAAAATCGTTTACTTCAAAGCTTGGCTCACGGCGACGGTGGTTGGCATAAATCTTCTATCACAATTGTGCTTCCTTTAGGCGTCACTTTATTGCATCTACTTGCTATTGAGCTTCTTGGATGACGGTTGGTCCAAAGAATTGTCGTTCTCTAACTTCAGATCAGAACAAAGGTGTTCTACACTTTCTCCCATAAAGTGCTTCGAACGGGGACATCTGAAGGCTGGACTGAAAGCTGTTATTGTAAGAAAACTCGGTGAATGCTCGCAACATATCTTATAGAATTTGATTGGTTCTCTCTGTTTGACCTCCTGTTTGGGGGTGGGAAGCCATGCTAAAGAATAGCTCGATTCCTAACAGTTCATGTACACTATGCCAGAATCGGGAAGTGAACTGAGGTCCTCGATCAGATGTTATGATCTTTGGCATGCCATGCAGACAGATGATATTATCCATGTAAAGCTCTACAAGCTTGACTCCATTGCAAATGGTGCTGACTGGAATAAAGTGAGCTACTTTGGTTAAGTGATCCACAATAACCCATATGGAGTCATGCCTATTTCGAGTCTTTGGTAATCCTATGATGAAATCCATTCCAATTTCATCCCATTTCCACTCGGGAATATTCAGGGGCCGAAGTAACCCTACAGGTCATTGTTGTTCCGCTTTAACATGCTGGCACATGTTGCACTAGGCAACATGTGCTGCGACATCTTTCTTCATACCGGGCCACCAAAACTGTTTCCGGAGATCTTTGTACATCTTGGTGCTTTTGGGATGAATGAAAAGAGGGAAATCATGAGCTTCTCTGAGGATTAGCTCCTTGATATCTTGATCCTTGGGAACACAGATCTGCTGCACGCGCATAACTAATCCACTCATGTTCTCGGAAAACTATGATTTTCTGCCATCTCGTAGGCTGAGTTTGATTTCAACGATTGCTGGATCCTTGAGCTGGGAAGCCTAGATCTATGATTCAAGGTTAGGTTGTAGCACTAGGGCAGTAATGTATCCTTCCTCAACCACCTCTAAGTTGAACTTCTAAAACTCTTGATGTAGCTTCGGTTGATTTTCTTCTATCGATGCACTCATGTAGTGAAGTAAGTTTTCTGCTGAGGGCATCAGCTACAATGTTGACTTTACCAGGATGGTAATGAATGCCTCAGTCATAGTCTTTGATCAATTTGAGCCATCTTTGCCGCCTTAGATTTAGATCTGGCTGTGTGAAGAAATACTTCAGGCTCTTATGATCAGAGTAAACCTCACACCGATTGCCGAGTAGGTAATGCCTCTAGATCTTGAGAGCATGAACCACGGCGGGTAGCTCCAAGTAGTGGGTTGGATAATTAGTTTCATGTGGCCGCAACTGACACGGGGCATAGGCCACTACCTTGCCTTCCTACATCAGCACACAACCGAGGCTGTGGCGGGATGCATCACAATACACAATGAAATCCTTGTGTATGTTGGGCAAAGTGTGTACTGGGGCTGATGTGAGCCTTTTCCTTAACTCGTAGAAACTCTCGTTACATGAGGCTGACCATTCAAACTTTTTCTCCTTCTTCAGAAGTTGAGTCATTGGTCTTGCAATCTTGGAGAAGTTCTCAATGAACTGGCGGTAAGATCCTGCTAGACCAAGGAAGCTTCGGACTTCAGGAATAGTCTGGGGCTACTTCCAATCTTGAACTTCTTGAATCTTGCTCGAGTTCAGTGCCACACCTCACTACTATAGAAAAGGTCTTCACAGACGGTTCAAAAACGTCATCATAGACGGTTTCTTGAGCCGTCTGAGTTTATGGGTCAGTGATGCATGAGGTCATCACAGACGGTTTTCAAACCGTCATGATGCATACTATCCTGAGCGATTTGACCACAAAGCTGCTGCATGATGACTATACATCACAGACGGTCTCAGCCACAAACCGTCTGTGATGACTATATATCATATACGGTTTGTGGCTGAAACCGTCTGTGATGACTTTTCTCTATAAAGCCACCAAGCAGTGACTGCTTGTGCCTTTAAAACCGGCATCATAAATATATTATATTTCTATTGTTCCTAGCCCCTCAGCCACTTTCAGGGGGTCGTCCACGCAGCATGAGGAAGAAGAGATGGCAACCAGGGGCAACCTCATTGAGCCCTTGCAAATTTAAGAAGTACGGCTGCCTGGAAAGCGTTAGGACATCCAATTACTTGGTTGCTAATACATGATGCCACTTCCTAGTCGGAGTACCTGCGCGTCCACGTCACTTTCGTAACACGTAGGTACTTCGACTGGGAAGTGGCGTCATGTATTAGCAACCAAGTAATTGGATGTCCCGTTCTGTAGCCGTATTTCTTAAATTTGAAATGAGGTTGCTCGCGTCCTCTTCCTCAAGTCCGCATGGACGCCACCCTTGAAAGTATATACTAACAATACATATATATATATATATATATATATATATATATATATATATATAATGCCGTTTTAAAGGCACAAGCTACCACCGCTGGAGACTATAGAGGAGAGATTAGGAATGGAATGGTAGGACGACGTACCTAGGACACAAGGTAGGAGAACTTGACCTGCATGAACACAGTTACACAGACAAATATGAAATGAATGGCGAGAAGCAACAGATGACATCTTGACAAAATGACAAATCGACAAATAAGTCATAACATACATACCACACATTTTATACATCTATTTTTGCAAATCATCAATCATACATATCAACAGCCCATGGTTCACCAAGCAAGTTTCCACTATCAATAGCAGACAACACTTGACACTTTTGAATAAGTCATAAGTCATAACAATATAACATATCAATAGCTCATACCCAATAAGTCATAACATATCAAGCCCCATCCGAACCCATAGCATGAACTAAGCAAGATCCATAGAATGCACATACACCAATGGCCCTCAGTTCACATCACAGAGCAAGGGTGTCCAAACCCGGCCACCACACCAGTAGTAGCCCTCGGCATCCATCGCAGAGCACTAGCCATTTTCATCACAGAGCACCAGTAGTAGCCCTCGGCATCCATCGCAGAGCACTAACCATTTTCATCACAGAGCAAGGGGGGTAGAGACAGAGAGGGAGTAAGGTAGGGTTACCTCAAGATGTAAGAACCACTGTAGCGACCCACCACCAAGACAACCCTCATCCATCTCCTTCACCTTGCATAAATCACACAAACATCAGGACACAACTTAAGGCCCAAGCATAAAAATCAAACTCAACACAAGACATTAAGCTAACAGATCTAGGGGAGAATAGAGGGAGGATGGGGAAAACAAAGACCGGCCAAGGCCCGAGCGCAGGAGGCCGAGTAGGAGAACCAAGCCATGGCGGTGCAGGCGACACACGAGGCTAAGCCCAGTGGCTTGGGTGGCGGCGTCACCGTAGTTGTGGCACGACCTTGACACTGCACAAGACACTACTATCGTACAAGTGTCTTGTGCAGTGCAGAGTGGTGTCACAACCGGCGGCGATGGCGACGGGGTTGGGCGGCGACGGCGACAGGGTCGAGCGGTGGCGTCGAGTTAGGGAGGGGAACGGAGTAAATGCGCTGGGAAGTGACGAGTTAGGGCGGACGCAAACCCTAGCAGAGCTAGGGAGTGACGAGAGTTAGGGTGAGCGCAAACCCTAGCGGCCGGGCTCATAGTAATAAAGAGACTTATCACAGACAGTTCTATTATGGAACCGTCAGTGATAATTATCACATACGGTTCCATTATGGAACCGTCGGTGATATGGGGCATATCACGGACGGTTCCATTATGGATCCTTTTGTAATTGTTTTTCTAAATAAGATTTCATATAAATCCTTTTGTGAATTATTCCTGGGATAATATACTCGAAACAATTCTCTCATCAAATATATTTACTTTTATCTATTTCCTTTTTAGCGCCTATTTGATTGTAGATTATGTTTTGCTTTTTAAAACCAAAAAACAAATTCAACGTGGTATAATTCATATGCAATTGATCAAAGTGATTTTTCTAATGCATTTATATTACATAACCCTAGAATTAGGATTTTGCGATGTGACAAAGAAATTGACCAGTCTTGATATAATTAATGACTGATCAATATGATAATTACTTCATAGCATGAGGCACAATATTGTCGTCATTTTGTCAATACAACATGTGAATTGTGATCACAGTCCTCATGTTCGTACCAAGGGCTAAAAGTATGACCTGCAAAATCGTACCCATCAAGTTAAAATGCACAATTAAATACTTAATTGAACAAAAAGAATTTCATACGTTCCAGCTAAATTCCAGTTGATCTCTTGCTCTCTGCGAGACTCCCTTGAATCCTCCACTTAATATCTAGGTTGGTTCCTTAGATACATTCAGACATTAGAGAGACTTATGATCATTATCGACTATATCAAGCATTAGAGTGTTCATTTTATCCTTTAGTGGCGGACCCAGAATTTTTAGGATGGATGTTCAAACTTTAGAGCTAGATTGTCCAGATATGCCGATACCAATACGTTGATACTGTCAGATGCCATTTTCCCTCGAAAACACTGATACGATGATACGCGTATATATAATAAAATACAAAGAAATATAGAAATTAATGATTTCATACGAGGAAATGGGCGATATAAGGCATGAATTAAATAGAAATTAATGACATGAATTAAATAGTAAATTATAGATATCAATGATAGTCGAGGAGGTGAAAACTATTAATAAAGCTATTTTTACTCAAGACTTCTTATTTTACTGAGTTATATTGTTACAGGGTGTGGCTAAGACTTGTGGTTTGTGCTTGGCCGTCGTTGTTTTCTCTATTTTTCTATTATGGGCTGTAGCAGCCATACTGCTAAATCTTATTTTCTTCTCCTAATAGTGATCGGTAGAGGTCATGTCTTCTTTTTCAAAAAAAAAAACTTGTGCTCGGTCTTGGTTGTTGTTGTTTTCTCACTTTTTTCTATTCTAGACTATAGCAGTTAGACTGCTAAAACTTATTTTCTTCCTCTAATAGTGATTGATAGAGCTCCTACCTCCTTTTTCAAATTTTTTCGACAGATGCATACCTTACTGGTCCTGCTCTCTTTTGCTCTTTTCCCATCAGCAAGAACCCAATCTAAGAATGTTCTTTTCATAGAGAAAAAATTAGCATGTAAACATACGTAACAAGGGCCTAACTATCTGTTCATTGTCTAAGGCAAAGATTGTATTTTTGTACAACAACCATTAGAAAGAATCAAGAAAACAGGGGAAGAGGCTAGTCTCTAGAAAGAACCGGAGCTGGAGCGGAGCAGAGTCAGGGAGAAGAAGTGGAGTGTACGGAACACGCCTAGATCTAGAGAGAGGACGAAAGATGGATATGTTGCTCTCTTCCCGCCGCCACGCTCCCTCCCGGCCACTATGTTGCTCCCTTGGTGCCGTCCGCTCCCTTATTCCCTGTTTGTCGCGATACCACTCACTTGCTCGTATCGCATCTCTGTTCGCCCGTGCAGATGCGCTACCGCACGCTCGCCCTACACTGCCTCACGCCTGCTTGCCGTCATGTCGTTTCCACTGACCGTCACTCGCCTTTGTAGCCCACACCTCTACTCATTCGCCACTTGGAGGTCGGAGCCCCCCCCCCACACACACACACATACAGAGACAGCCACAAGATGAGAGAGAGAGAATAGATGTTAGGATTTGGTGGACTGAAGTAGGAAGGAAAATGGGCTTAATGTGTTACATACGCCACGCGCGAGGTGTGGAGAGTGCGAGCTAAATTCATTTGCGGACACAAAAATAAAGTTTTAGCCTAACTAATAACATATACATATATATATCTAATATACCTATTATATATCAGACATTTTGAAGAAAAAATGGATGTTCAACCCTTTGAGAGTCCGCCCATGCTATCCCTTGAAACAGTTGTTCATGTTTTTGTGTTCATCGATCAATGGGAAGTCTTATCTTGAATCTTGATTTCTCAACCCTACAATTGTAACACCCGCAGGCTCTTGTGCCTACTGCCTACTCTAATGCTTCATGTCACAGCATGAAGAGCGTGCATGGTTCCTTCGTGTCGACGCAGTGGCTGAATGGCCGGCCTCAATCATACATATGCATGGTTCCCATCGACTGCTACAGCTAGCAAACAAGGCCATATGAAACCGACGCTACCTGTACATCGATCTATACCGATGCTCGCTCCTCGACATCTGCGCCCCCATTAATGCCTTTCACCTCGTAGTCAGGCACGTAGGGTTTTACTAGAGGGCATGGCAGGGTGCTGTCTTGAGGACAAAGCAACGCAGCATACTCGATCGTTTGGATCGATGCAGCTCATTTGTTGGTACGATCGATGCACCAGCTGTTTTGTTTGCTACGTATGCAAGGATGCTAATTAACGAGCAGTTAGTAAGTTTTGAGTAACCTACACTCGTGCTAGCTTGTATCGATGATTGATGTGCAAAATTTAATCTGTTACCTTTGTCTAACTAAGGTGTAGAGACGTCCATTTGAGGAGAAGACAACCATCACTTCATTGGCGTACCCAGCATTTTCAAGCTGGGTATTCAAAATTACAAAAATATTGATCAATATAAAATGTAAAGGCCCGCAATAGCAATAATCGAAGTACAAATTGTTCGTACTTGAGACAACATCTCAATTCGCAAAGAATTTAAAGGAATTACAAAATAATTAAGAAATTTCAAACCGGCTTGGGAATTGGGTACCTCAGTAGTAGTCAGACCTGTGCCACAGCTTCTTGGTCTCACTAGGCGCCGCCTTGCCATCCCCTTCTCCTAGGTCACCACCGCCCACCCCATCACAAGACAACCCACACTCCCACTCACCTCGCGCCACCCAGCCCCACCCACTGCGACTCGCTCGGCGGCTCAAGGCTCGGAGTAGGCGAGCAGAGTGCCGTTGCCCTAGCGCCACTACGCTCAGAGCAGCGCACGTCACCCTGATGGCCACCCCACCTCGCTATGGTGCTGCGCTCGAGTCTCGGAGCAGGGCACCACTATGCGCTCCTTTCTCCCCTTCTCCCGATTCCCTAGCCGTCGCCGCACCCACATGTCCAAGTGCCTCGCCCTACCAGCCTTCGCCCTGCCGAGCTCCCCTGCTCAACGCTTGATGCCGATGCGGCCTGTCACTGCTCGGTGCCGGCATCGGCGTGGCCTGTCACCACTGCTGTGACGGTCGTCTGACAGTGTGAGAGTATCAAACCCTAGCGTTGAATACTTGAAGCCCTCGTGTGTGTACTGTACTAGTCCTATGATCATATAACATCCCAAAAATCCCAATTTTGGGAAAGTATAATGAAAATAAGTGGAAGAATGATTTTGAGCATGTTTTTGGGTGGAAAGTTATTTTTGCATGACTTGTGAACTTTTGTATAAATCAAATAGTGAAATTACATACAAACAACAACTTGTAAGAATTTTATAGAAAATCTCAAAATAGTTGAAAACCTAAAAAATTTACACACAATACTACATGGTGTTATAAGCCTCCATAAAAATTTTCATAAATTTTAGAGCCAGTTTGATAAGTTTAAATATTTGCAAATGTCTCAACCTTTTTTTGGAAATTCCGAATTCCATTTGAAATTTCCGCTCGCCCATTAGGCGGAATCCAAGCTGGCCCAACTTCGCTCAACCCGCTCCAGCCCGTGCCAACTCCTGTCTCCCTCTCCCACTGACATGCTAGGCCTGCATGTCAGCACATGTCTTCCGCCTCGCCTTCTTCCCCGCACGCCAGCTCGCCCTTGCCAACCCTGCCACTCAGCCATTGGTTTCAACCACTACCCACGGTTTGGCATCTCACCTGCTCCCATCGCCTCTTCCTACCTTTCCCATGCTATCAACTCCATTGATGGTGCCCTTTTCCCATGCGGATGGAGAGACCAAAGTAGCCCCGCGAGTTTCTCGTGTGACTGCCGGCATCTCGCTGCTTTTCTCACGCAATTGTCCTAGCTACTTAAGCACTAGAGCATGCACTGTCATCCTCAGTCCGTCCATGTTCCATTTCATGCAAACCCGAGCTTCATTGCTTCTTGGATTCGCGGGAATGCTTGTGTCGTTCTCGACGACGGTGAGCACGCCTCTGCGCCATTACTACATGAGCTTCCTCACCCACGACGTTCGTGCCATTGTGATCCTCTTGCATCACTCATCTCCCTCCTTTGCTCAATGCAGCCCCGGGAGTCCCATAGCTTGATCGTGTTCGCCTTTGTCCTCCACTCCAACGTGCACCTGATCTCGCCAACACGTTCTCATCGCTCTAGTGAGTTCGAGCACCACCCGAGAGCGTCACAACATGTTCCATACCCCATTGATGCTATTCCCTCACTCAATACAGGCAGATTTGCAAAGAATCTAAGCTTCACTATCATCTTCCTCTCTCATGGCCGCCGCCACCATATTCGTTCTCCTTCGAAACCCAGTGAGCTTTGGGCCAATTCCTTATGCCTACACCATCTCTAGCACCTCAATGAGCTAACATGACACTCCTTATCGCTCATCCGTTGTTGTGGTGAGCTATCGTCATGAACCTTCTCTGTGCCACCGCTGCTCGTCGTGGACAAGAGGCCTCATTTTCTTCACCCTTGTGGTCGTGGTGAATCACCGATCCTCATGCGTGCATCAATTTGCCAAGGGTGAGTCCCTGGTACACCTTTCCTCTTAGCCACCCATGGCTCACCTCTAATAACCTTAGGTCTCTTACGCGAAGTATATCGCGGACCCGAGGCGTTCCTCCGCTCCTCACTACCACAATGTCACCTCCAGCCATCTTTGTCACCGCCACGACCACCTATAGCTTTGCCTTACTTCCCTCTTTCCATTCCGTCGCTCAATGTAGCCGCTCATCGCGCTCGCTATATTTATAGATTTTTAATAATTTGTGGAGCTGGTTACTATATTTAGAAATTCCTCAAGAAATCAACCCTTTTCGAAAATTTCAAAATCTAAGTCTTTTCCAGCTCGCCTTTTTGGCACGAAACCACCACAGCCCAGCTCCTTCGTATGCCACAGTAGCCTAGTCGAGACCGCCTTGTTCCTCGCCCCCCCCCACTCTCACTGACGCGCCGGGCCCGCACGTCAAACTTCATCATTCACCTCACGCTCGCTCCGCTCACCAGTGCGCCCATGCCAGCTCCATCGTCCGACCATGGTTCACGACCGCCGCCCACCATTTTCTCATCACCTTGTGTGCCACCTACTCCACCATACCATGTCCTGTTGCTACAGGAGCCAACAACCGCCTCTATAGCCGTACTGCCATTTTCTTGCCGCTCGTCTCACGTGTTTGTCTTCAATACATAAATCACTGACTGCGTCATCTCCTTTCTCAGCTCACCATCATGCCATTTTCATGCAAACCAGAGCTTCTAGCTCCTCAGTTTAGCAGGAACACGAGCGTTGTTTATTATGCTGGTGAGCATGCGCCACGCCGCCCCCGTCTCTGGTGAGCTACTTTCCCCTCGACGTCTGCGTCCAAACTCGACTCTTGCCTCTCTGGTGTCTTTCCTCTAGATGGTGTCGCAGTTGAAGCCTTGTGCATCGAGATCCACATCGTTGTCACCGACTCTAGCGAATGCACCGAGCACAATCACCTTGACATCCTGTCTTTGGTGAGCTCCGACTTGATTTCCACGTGTCATCACATGTTCCATGCCCTAATAATTCTTTTCCTCCCACTTAATGTTGGGCATCCCGCAAGGAATCCTTGGATCCTCACCATCTTCCATATTTTCGATCGCCGCTGCCATTTCCGTCATTTCTCGAAGACCGGTAAGTCCCCGATCAATTACTTTTGTCTTCACCATCCTTAGTGTACTAGTGAGCTAACACATGGCTCCTTGTAGCCTCCCTTTTGCCGAGGAATGCTAACACCGTGAAGCCATTGCCACCGTCTTTGTTCACTAACGTTTGGCCATCCCAAGTCGTCCCCGACCACATCAAACCCATGCTAGTGATCATGGTAAGCTGCTGATGCATAAGCACACTTCAATTTAGCTCAAGCAAGGCATCTACACCATTGCCTGCGATGTTGTCCATGGCGCTACTGTGGAAAATCACCGCCGGCTCGCCTCCGATGACCCTAGGTCCCCAAGCCACTTCCCTTAGGTACATGAAGACCTCCTAGTGTTATCGCCAGCTCCTAGTCCCGTTGTCCTCAACTCCCGCTTCTCATCACCGTAACGCCACCTCCGTCCACCTCTCCGACCATCACCACCACCTATGGCATCGCCGTGACACCCACATCCCATTTCTGAGCTCCCCCGCGCCTTCCCATGCCTACCTCACCATCGGAGAGCTTGCCCACGCGCTCGGCCGTGCCAGCTCTATTCTCTGCTCTCTCTATCTCTCTTACTAGTGGGCCTCACTCATGGATTAGGATTAGTTTAGCGCTAATGACAGTAGTTAAAAATGTTAAGTTGATGACATGTGGGACTAGCCAATTAATTAATAAAAAAATCTAATTTCCATGAATTTTAGAAATGGAGTCATTGCCATGTGGGATCCACTCACTGTTTTCATAATTAAAACCTGTAAAAAAAACCCAAGAGACAGACAAGTGAATCCTACCTGTCGGGGATTAACTCGGGATAAAATTTGGTTAGGGTTAATTGATTAATTTTAAACTAATGAGTCACTGACATGTGGGACCATCCATTGTTTTCTTAAATAAAATATGACTTAAAACCCAAGAGAATTTCATGTAGGACCCACATGTAAGAAATTAATTTTCAGAAAAACATAAAAATAGAAAAGTCACTTTCATTTTAAAGGAAATATGTCTTCTCTGTTAGAAAGCATAAAATCAGAGAGTACACCTTCGACGTCATCACTTTTCTGATTTTGTAGAATTTTCAAACCGAACCATTTTCAAATGCTAATAACTTTTGCATATGAACTCCAAAATGAATAAATATTTTTTTTATAAATTCATATAAAATCATGCTCTTTCTGAATATGCAAAACTATTTGAATTTTTTAACTGTTGAGTTTATTTTATTTTTTTATGGTTTTTCTCAGTTCTTTCCGATAGACGTCGGGATCGTGAACAAGTTTATTAGCGATCAAGCACCCCTACACTCAGAGCAACCCGAGCAAGGCAAGCACCCCCTTTGATCATTTTGAATCTACTATTTCAATTAGTATATTTTGTTTGTAAATATTATTATGCATGCGTGTATGTTTGGCTGAAAATTGTTTTGTTTATCGCTAACAATAGTTAAATTCCTATCGTATGCATGAATACTCCTTGTGATATTTTTATCCTTACTAGTGTAGAGAATAGCTAATGTCAACTTGAGTATATTTCATTTACATGTATCGTGTAGATGCTTAGTCGTGCTCTAGTTTTCACTAGGTTTGAATATTTAGAACAATTTGCATATGGTCTTGGGTGATTTTGAAATGTTGGACTAGAGGGGCAACCTTTGTTAGTTTGGTATAAAAATAAAAATGAAAAACCTTGTTTTTTACGTTGGCGAGTTATATTATGAACTATAAAATTTAAGAGTGTGTTCTCGCATATAGATAGGGGGATTCTCGCCCGGGTCAATTAAGGACTAAACTTTGGTGCTCTAATTTAAGCCTAAGCATACAAATACATGTACTAGTTATGTGATAGCCTGAGCTAAATAAGTTATCTAGGACTAGCCTAGTATTTTAGTAGGCTGTAGTAGTAATGGCATTCCGGGTAGGTTTGCTCAAAGGGGTTCCCTTCACCAAGGCGTTAGGACCAAATGTAACACCCTGGCTATTCAGAAGCCAAGATGTCACCTAAATAATCTAACATACAACCATAATGCGGAAGAATTAGAACACTATCTCATCTAATGACAAAAAGATATCAATATTCAATAGGACCATGTCATGAATATAGTCCGAATCTAAGCAATAACTATCGAAGGAATAATCAAAGATCACAAGTACTACTAAATTAACCATAACATAGCAATAGGTATCATTCATCATCTAAATTTATTTATTACAGTTCATCAATAACGAATGAAAGATAGAACTAAATCATAATCTTGGACTGGAATAGGGTGGAGTGAATGAGTAGTGCGTGTCTACTCCCTCCCAATAGAGCCAACATCAATGATCACCTAAAATAAACAAACAACGCAAGAATGAGTCTGAGACTTAGCAAGTACAGTGAATAAATGAGACATACAACAAACATGATCAAGCCAACATCACTGAAGAATATGAATAAATCACAAAACGAATATTTGAATGAATGGAATGAATGGATTGAATGAAATGAAGGGACTACACACATGCATATACCGGTATTGCTAGTGACACACCCGTCGGTGTTCACCTAAGCCCGCATTTAACAAAATGCGGGGATCCAAGTCCCGTATGAAGAACGTTTCATACGGGTGTCCCAATCTGCCCACATTGGAATGGTGGGTCTTACGTGCCCATACTAGAATTGATGGGTCTTTTTAATCCACTCCCGTGGATGAAACATAAATAATGGATATATGGAATGCAATATGTATATTGAAAAGACATGCTCTCTAATCATGGAGATAACACATATGGAAGGAACATGAACATTAAATATTATCATGGATCTTAGAAAAACACAATATCAACATCAAACATTCAACATTTTCTAATTATCAGAACATCAAAGTACTTGCCTTTCACGATGCGACGCGTTAGTAGGCAATGGCGGTCCTCCTAAACCTGAAGCCTCTCCGCCTACACAATATACACTCGAAATAAGAACAACATATGACAGGAAACTTCCATTAACGTTCTACAACGCCTTCCCGACAACCCACAATTAACTAATTAGATCTAATCTAAAAACAGATGACACAATCATGGAACTGATTCTGGACAGCAGCACGGAATCACTCATATCTAACGATCTGGGACTCGGAACGAGGTGAGCCCAGATCCTATGGAAACTTAACGAACATATCTACGAAAACCTACTGGGTGAGATAACCCAATTCAGAGAAAATCAATATACTACAGGCAGATGAACTTGAAAGACAGAATCTGTCCCGACGAAACGGGCAGCAGTAAAGAAAATAACACAACTTTTGATCTACAACTCCGATTAAGGAGTTCTTTACCATTCTGGAAAGGTTATAAAAATTTCTACAATAACCTAGTTGGGTGAAAACCATGAATCTGCCAATAACATAATCATAGTTTAGGAGACAACTTGACAGTTCACTCTCGTCAGGATTTCAGGACAGCGGTAAAGATCAGACCATAACTTTTGATCCGTACATTGGAATTACATGTTCTTGGAAGCTACGGAAAGCTAAGAACATTATCTAAATATCTCTAGGAGATGGAAACCTCCAAATCGGCCTCTAAGAACCCAAAATATGCCACACAAGCTACTGGACAGAACTGAACTTACAACCGAACGAATTCGATCCAAAGTAAATAATCTAATTTCGCATCTAATCAACATTAAACAGCGGGGAAACATCTCGTTACCCTTGAAGAACCCCGGAGAACGAAGAACGATCCTTGGAGAAGATGATCCCTTCTCTTCTCCTCCTTTCTTTTCCTTTGTTCTTCTTCCTTCCCCTCCTCCCTTTCTCCTCTTGGCATAGTAGTAGGGGGGATTGCTACAGTGCGTGTGCTACAGTACCAGAGGCGTCGGTACTGTAGCAGCTAGGGTTTTTCCCCTCCTTTTATTGGTGGGCAGCCCCTCATGGGCCGCCTGGGCCAAGGTCCAAGGCCCAGGTTGCCGAAAAATGCAGAAATCTCTTTTTTCTTATTCCTAATTTCCCTTTTGAACGCTTTCTTTTATAGAATAAATCGAAGTATTACATTCTACCCCTCTTAATAGGATTCGACCCCGAATCTACTCGAAAGAAAACTACAACTGGAATTTGAACAAGGATCAAAACGCACTCGTTGCGAACAAATACGAATATTGTTCGCACATACGAAACTCCAACTTACTAAGTAGCCTCTCTCTCAGACTGATTAGACCACAACACAACAGCACAAAACAACGTCCGTCTTAACACTCAACCCGGCATTCCCAAGTACACTCATCAAAAGAGAATCGAAGATAAGACCCTACTCGATGGTCAACGTCTTTAACGAAATCCCAAGCTTTGAATTGCTCAGCTACCCACTTAGCACCAGAACACACCAGACGTTACGTACGTCGCGTATGGACCCGAGACGGTCAAAGTGATACGCCAACTTCCTAATTTCTGCAACTGTCGAAAACGAACTAATGTACCTAGGCCAAACTCCCCTTTGGTACGAAAACACGTAACAAATGCCCAGAACCACCCCTCGGTACACGTCCGTGTATCCAGTGCCGGCACATATGCCATGCCGTATGCCCACTTCGGGACCACACGCGCCATGCGCCATATGCCCGCGCCCTTGTCCCGCACGTGCCTGTGCAACGAAGGTTGCTGCTCAAAATCAAACTCTTCATCTAACAAGGGTCACCTCCTTTAAACAAGAATGCACAACAGAACTGATTCTTAAACCACTGATTCACAAAGAGAATCCAACTAGGAATAGAGAGTTCTCTTCGCATCCTCGCAATGCTAACTCTCCACCAAAAGGGTCAAATCCCAAAGATGACAATTCATCACGAAAACAATTCCACTTTCTAAATAGGTAGTTTACGAATGAACACCACGAAAGCCAAAGGAGAAATCACTCGAATGCCCAAACCAAATACCTCTTTTGGTTTGTGCGAATTGGAAAAAATCAAACATGCCAACACAAATACCAACTCACATTGCGGAAGACACCGATCAACAACACAAAACTCAAACGAGAATCAAGAAAACGCTTCACTACCCGAGGAAACATCCTTTTTCTCAGTTTCTCTTTTAGGAATAAAGTTCTCTCAAACCTTGGAATTCGAATTCTTCGCATACCACACAAGCTCAAACCTCTTAATTTAACATTCTCAAATTACACTTGAACCGAATTACACCATCCACACCTTTGTGGAGAGACTCTATTGACCCCAGCGAACATGCTAGACAACTCCTCCTACTGACGAAATTATTTTGACAGAAGGCACCCAAAGCACCTCAAACTAGATCGCACGCAATCCCATCGACACCAACTTTCCAGAAAAACAACTCAGAATCCTTAGTACACCCGCTCATGAACTACATCAGAAGGGTCTTATCAACAATCATTCCACTGCTCGGAAGACTCCAATTTTCTATCTCCTCTACACACAATCTTTGGACGACCAAAAGTCTAGCATAAAAATGCAAAGCCCAAATTTAACCTCCAAGACCTCTACAACGAATTTCTCTTATAACAGATAGTGAAATCATCGGATTAAATCTCTAACATCCCCATAATTCTAACATACTCACTCATTGACATCATCAGAAATCACCCACACAATCTAGCAATACTATACAATTGCGTTACTCTAATTAATCAAGGTTTCCATACCTTCGATAATTCCCCAACCTTTCAACATGAACTGAAGTTCTAGAATTTTACTATACCATAGGTTCTACTCAGTCGTAACACTATTTAGATTTACTTCGAAGCCACACACTCCATGTGAATCAAATTTCCTCTAAGAAGTACAGATCAAAACCAATTCATCTTCTACTACTCCAATAGCTTGGTAGCAAAATCTCACCACTACAATTTCTTATCCACCACCAATAGTTGCCAAAATACGCTTTGTAAAACTTTGCAACACACAACTATTGATCCTTTCTCAAAAGAAAGAGGCGAATAAGGACAGTTTCACATCACAGAAAAGCGTTGCTCCTCACAGCGAGCACAAAACCAAAAGAAATATTTTGATAATGGTGATCTTGGAAAATAAAAGTTGAGTTCACAGTTGAGGGCACACATCCCTCAAAAGGGAATAGCAAATAACAGCCAATAGGAAAAAGACATTGCGACTGAAACTCGACATCCCTTGAGCGGAAAGAGCAGAAAGTCTAAGAACGATTCAAATAACCACAAGTTACAAAACTTGACTCCAATTCTCAAATGCTCCTATTGCACTCTTTCCTTTAACACGAAAATTAACCCTTTTGACAAAAACAACACTTTACCACAACGAACAAGATAAGTTTTTTAGTCCCAACCACAAGAAATAGTTAAGAACCAATAAAATTCTTCAACACGTCAAATTTACTCGGAATAGTTCAACTACCCATGAAACATGAGATCCAATGATCTCAGCCACAAATCTCGAAACATTTTCATTTAAGGAATATCACGAAAAGCAAGCAATTCTTTCTCTTCTTAAAGGAATCAACATAAAAATTCTCTTTGATTTCAACCTCAGGTTGAGAACTCAGACCAAAGAGCCCTTTAGATTAAATCACACGAATTTCTTAAAAAACAATAGAACATTCCAATAAATCATTTTATTTGAAATAATTTCAGCTACCACATAATTCGTGAGCTCCAAAATATCACGAAAGCTAAATTTGAAATATTCTCATTTGAACGATATCACCAAAGGCGATCAAATTTCTTTCTCTATAAAAGAATCAATATCACCCTCACATTTCTGATCATTTTATTAACATCAAAATCACACATTCTTGGCGAAATTCAACATACCTCACTATTCCATCAATAAATTTTCCAAAAGAAACAAAACAACCGTGACATAACATTTCTATCATCACAAAAGGATTGCAATAACTACTTGCTCTAGAAAAACAAACCTAATGCTCAAGCCAAAATGTTGAAACAAAACTCTGCTAACAAGATTATACTAGTACATGACAATCTCATAAATGTACATCAATATAAATCTCTTATTAGATTTCATCCATTTAACTCTTACTGACGCTCAACGTCAATATAGTACACACTAAATGCACTCTAGCCATTACTGTTAACAATTGATGATTATTTTAATCATGGAAGCATTCATAGTCTTACCTCTGTTTGCAATCACAAAACAGTTATGAGTATAGACTCACTATTCTATCTTAAGTTTAGAAATTAGAACGAAATACCTTTAATCTTCAATAATATATGATACATAAGACAAGGTTTCACAAGTCAGAACATTCACCTTCTTTTCATATCTTAATACATATAACATCAGTTTAGTATGGCAAAATTAGGTGAATCAAGCATTTGAATGAGTTCGTCAAGTATCTCAATAGAAGACATATTCAAGATTAATATTTACTAAGGCAACATTCGAACGCATCCTTAACTTAACCATCACTAGCGGTTAGAATAACCGGAAAAAGGACCTAGATTCCAAATCATCTAACAAAATTAGCAGATTACTCAAACTTACTGATTAAACTAGTTCATTAACATTCCACACTTCTTAAGAACCATAGGTTCTGAATAGATATGGACAGACTCCTATTTACCCTTTATCATGTATCAAACACAATGACATTTCAAATTAATCAATTTCACCGTCATGGATGTTAGTTAAGAATAAATGGTTTGCACCATGCTAACAACCCAACCTGGTAACTCATACCATAACAGTTTATTCGTTCGGATATAATCTCTCACTTAAACAAGATAAGACAAACACAAAAGGATTTTAACACTTTCCTTCATAAAAGAGATGCTTTAAACATCAACAATCGGAATGATCCAAAAGTAATACATGGAGCCAAAGCTTTCTCACGTTAACAAACTGGCAACAGAAAACTTTCATTACCCAAAATATCAAATGATTAAGTGAGTCATTCTTTTCCAATAAAAAAGAAGGAACAACCATGAAAATCTCATTCTTGCCAATTAACAACAATCACAAGTAGTGTAACCTGGTGAATCAAGGTTACACTACTTAACCACAAACCCAAGAGAAATTTATCAACCGCCACAGAACAAGAATTTGCCAACTTCAAAAATCAAGGAAGAGAACAATTGTCTAAAACAACTCACGCTCGACACCTGAAACTATAGTACTCGGGGTAACTACTCCCATAACCACATACCACGAACAGTGGTGTAACCTGGTGAAACCGAGAGTGACAACCATGTCCTCAACTTCCTAACATCCGTTAACAACACGCATATATCATAGATTAACAACAAGAAAGATAGTACAGAAGCAATTCAACAATTGCTCAACAAAAGAAACATAACAATAGAAATGCAGAAACAATGGATTACCCAACCCCACCTACTGTGCACAGTGTGTCCTTTTAATATATTTCTATTAACCACGGATCTAAAGCCTGCTCTGATACCAACTGTAACACCCTGGCTATTCGGAAGCCAAGATGTCACCTAAATAATCTAACATACAACCATAATGCGGAAGAATTAGAACACTATCTCATCTAATGACAAAAAGAGATCAATATTCAATAGGACCATGTCATGAATATAGTCCGAATCTAAGCAATAACTATCGAAGGAATAATCAAAGATCACAAGTACTACTGAATTAACTATAACATAGCAATAGGTATCATTCATCATCTAAATTTATTTATTACAGTTCATCAATAACGAATGAAAGATATAACTAAATCATAATCTTGAACTGGAATAGGGTGAAGTGAATGAGTAGTGCGTGTCTACTCCCTCCCAATAGAGCCAACATCAATGATCACCTAAAATAAACAAACAACGCAAGAATGAGTCCGAGACTCGGCAAGTCAAATGAATAAATGGGACATACAACAAACATGATCAAGCCAACATCATTGAAGAATATGAATAAATCACGAGCGAATATTTGAATGAATGGAATGAATGGATTGAATGAAATGAAGGACTACACACATGCATATACCGGTATTGCTAGTGACACACCGTCGGTGTTCACCTAAGCCCTCATTTAACAAAATGCGGGATCTAAGTCCCGTATGAAGAACGTTTCATCTGGTGTCCCAATCTGCCCACATTGGAATGGTGGGTCTTACGTGCCCATCTTGGAATTGATGGGTCTTTTAATCCACTCCCGTAGATGAAACATGAATAATGGATGCATAGAATGCAATATGTATATTGAAAAGACATGCTCTCTAATCATGGAGATAACACAGATGGAAGGAACATGAACATTAAATATTATCATGGATCTTAGAAAAACACAATATTAACATCAAACATTCAACATTTTCTAATTATCAGAACATCAAAGTACTTGCCTTCCGCGATGCGACACGTTAGTAGGCAATGGCGGTGCTCCTAAACCTGAAGCCTCTCCGCCTACACAATATACACTAGAAATAAGAACAACATATAACAGGACACTTCCATTAACGTTCTACAACGCCTTCCCGACAACCCACAATTAACTAATTAGATCTAATCTGAAAACAAACGACACAATCATGGAACTGATTCTGGACAGCAGCACGGAATCACTCATATCTAACGATCTGGGACTCGGAACGAGGTGAGCCCAGATCCTATGGAAACTTAACGAACATATCTACGAAAACCTACTGGGTGAGATAACCCAATTCGGCCAAAATCAATATACTACAGGCAGATGAACTTGAAAGACAGAATCTGTCCCGACGAAATGGGCAGCAGTAAAGAAAATAACACAACTTTTGATCTACAACTCCGATTAAGGAGTTCTTTATCATTCTAGAAAGGTTATACAAATTGATACAATAACCTAGTTGGGTGAAAACCCTGAATCTGCCAATAACATAATCATAATTTTGGAGACAACTTGACAGTTCACTCTCGTCAGGATTTCAGGACAGCGGTAAAGATCAAACCATAACTTTTGATCCGTACGTTGGAATTATGTGTTCTTGGCGGCTACGGAAAGATAAAAACATTATCTAAATATCTCTAGGAGATGGACACCTCCAAATCGACCTCTAAGAACTCGAAATATGCCACACAAGCTACTGGACAGAACTGAACTTACAACCAAACGAATTCGATCCAAAGTAAATAATCTAATTTCGCATCTAATCAACATTAAACAGCGGGGAAACATCTCGTTACCCTTGAAGAACCCCGGAGAACGATGAACGATCCTTGGAGAAGATGATCCCTTCTCTTCTCCTCCTTTCTTTTCATTTCTTCTTCTTCCTTCCTCTCCTCACTTTCTCCTCTTGGCATAGCAGTAGGGGGGATTGCTACAGTGTGGTGCTACAGTACCAGAGGCGGTGGTACTGTAGCAGCTAGGGTTTTCCCCCTCCTTTTATTGGTGGCCAGCCCCTCATGGGCCCAGGTTGCCGAAAAATGTAGAAATCTCCTTTTTCTTATTCCTAATTTTCCTTTTGAACGCTTTCTTTTATAGAATAAATCGAAGTATTACACCAAAGTCTTCCAATACAACAGTGAATGCCTCACTAAAGGGAGGGCATTTGCTAATGTGAGGGTTTATCATTGGCTGGGCTAGTGCAAGGTTAGGAATAGGTAATGTAAAGGCTTCATTATGTACTCTAGACTGCATACTATCATGTTATGTGTGGTGGTATCGACGGTGTAATACCCCAAATTTCAATTAGAGAGAATATTATCAGTAAGAGAGAAACTTGTTCGGGAGAGGGAATTTTACTCAATATTGATTGTAACAAAGTTTAGAGATGGAATTAAGTTCAAAATTCAGAATTTTAGGAGAGGAATGGGCCGCCAACCCATATTCGAGAGGAGAGGAGCCGGCCATAGTGACCCAAGGCCCATGAGTGGGCTGGCAGCCCATTAGAAGGCAAGGGAGGGGATGGGACCAAACCCTAGCCACTTGTTGCTACAGTAGACGTCATGCTACAGTAGCAGCATGCTACAGTGCTCCGCCTCCTGCTGCTCCTCCTCTCCCCGGCGCCATCCTCCCTGCTGCCTACCATCGGGAAGAAGAGATAAGGGAAAGGAAGAAGAGGAAGGTGGGGGGTGATCGTCGCGAGGGGAATTCAGCGAAGTCCAGCGGGATTTCATGGGTAACATCACATTCTCCATTGGATTTAATAAATATTTCGTATGCGATTCATTATCATTAGCTGTTCTGAGCATGCTGCAGTAGATCGGTTTGATTATGCAGTCTGTTGATGGGCGCATTAGAGATAGTTCAAAGAAGATTCTGTGTTTAGCATCTCCTAGAGATATGTGGGGTTTGTCTTTAGCTTTTCGTAGCTTCCAAGATCACTAAATTCTGATTTACGGATCAAAAGTTATGATCATTTCATTCCTCCTGTCCATAATTCTGACGAGATTGATCTGTCGATATGTCTTTTAAGATATGTTTATGTTAAATGCAAATTCAGGGTTTCCACCCAACTAGGTTATTTTATTATTTTTCATAACCTTTCCATAATAATAAAGAATACCCTAATCGGAGTTGTAGATCAAAAGTTGTGATCTGTTCTTTACTGTTGTCCGTTTCGTCTGGGCAGAATCTGTCTTTTAAGTTCATCTGCCTGTTAGCATTTTATTTTGGCCGAATTAGGTTATCTCACCAACTAGAATGTTGTAGATATGTTCGTTAAATTTCTTTAGGATTTGGGATCACCTCATTCCGAGTCCCAGATCAATAGTTATGGTTCATTCCGTGCTGCTGTCCAGATTTGTTTCTGTGGTTGTGTTGCCTAATTTCAGAATAGGGTAAATGGCTATTTCTTGGGTGTTTAGGAGGGTGTTGTAGAACGTTACTGGTAGTATCCTGTAACATGTTGTTCTTATTTCTAGTACTTACTTGTGTAGGCGGAGAGACTTCGGGTTTAGGGGCACCGTCATTGCCTACTAACGCATCGCAACGCGAAAGGCAAGTACTTTGATGTTCTTATGATTAGTGAATGTTGAATGCTTGATGTTCGTATTGTGCTTTTCTGTGATCCATGAGAATATTCAAAGTTTGTGTTCCTTTCTTATGTGTTATTTCCATGTGTAGATTTGGTGTCTTTCATAATTCATATTTCAATACACGCATCCATTTTCATGTTCCTTCCACGGGAGTGGATTATAAGACCCATCAATTCCAGTATGGGCATGTAAGTCCCACCATTCCAATGTGGGCAGATTTGGACACCCGTATAAAACGTTCTTCATACGGGATTTGGATCCCTACATTTTGTTAAATGCGAGCTTAGGTGAACACCGACGGGTGTGTCACTAGCTATACCGGTATAAGCATGTGTGCAGTCCATTCAATTCATTCATTCAATTCATTTGTATATTCATTCGGTGCTATGTTCATATTTGCTGTATGTCCACTTGTTCACTGTACTTGCTGAGTCTCGGACTCATTCTTGCTTTGTTTGTTTATTTTAGGTGATCGTTGATGATGGCACTATTGGGAGGGAGTAGACACGCACTATTCGTTCACTTCACCATATTTCCTTTCAATAATAGGACTTGGTTCTATCCTTCATTCATTAATTGATGAACTGTAATAAGTAAAGTTAGATGTGGTTGATAACCCTCTCTATGTTATAGTTGATTAAGTACTACTTATGATCTTCGATCACCCTTTTGATATACTTGCTTGAATTCAGACTATAGTCATGCCATGGTTCTATTAAATATTGATCTCTTTATGTCATCAGATGATATAGGTGACATCTTGGCTTCCGAATAGCCAGGGTGTTACAGACGGATACCAAACAAACTAGTGAGCTCATATCATGTGGGTAAAGTTATATACCTCTGCAGAGTATAAATCTATTTAAATATCCGTGCTCATAGTCATGAGCGTGCTTAGTGTAGTCACATCGGGTATAGTGTTTTCTTTTGCAAAAACGGTCTTGTTAGAATTGATGGGATGGATTGTTATTGTCGTGTGTGCTATGTCTATGGCTGGGAATGATTCAATGATCACAGCCAAGAAGGGTTGTGATTTACTCTTATTACAGTTATATACTTGTTATTTCATTATATGTCAATTGCTCTTTAAATTCCCGTTGCAAATTATTACATACTGGTATTTGTCAGACCCAGGAGTAACACCCCCAGATCCTCTATGTATTGCACACTAGTCCCTAGAATAGTAGCTAGTGTATACAGTAAACAAATATGGTAACAACCACACCTCGCACAATTTTAATAATATTTATCAGATTTTATTTCAAGAATGGCTTACAAGCCAAGAATAAATAAATACAGTGGAAGACAAATAAGTAGTAGAGCCCAGCAAATCTACCACAAGCAATCAACTAGGGTAGTAGCCTAGTCGTCGAGATCCACACCGGTAGCGAAGTCCTTCTCTTCTGAAAAACATTTCATTAAGCAAGTGTGAGTATAAAAATATACTCCACAAGTTACACCCAATAACAGATTATAATATATGCAAGGATATATCGAAGGAATGCTTATATGGTTATTTGTGCAAAAGCAATGTTTGGTATTTTAAATACATTTACTAAGTTCCAAAGCATTTATACGATATCTAACATTCTTTGATTTTAAAATGTCGAGCTAATGCAAGATGTACTTCTAGTGAAGGATTAACCCCCTTGCACCAGGGCTTCCTGCCCGAATTTCCTAATTGGATAAAATATCCAAAATCATTTGATAAAATCTTTTGAAATCAAAAACCAAAGTCTAACTTTGAGTGTCTTTACTCAGCATGTCTGTGACCTTGGATACGACTATTCGAATAGTTTTACACTCTATAGAGGTTCTACAACTTTACCCACAAGAGATAATCGACTTATAATGTCCGCTTCACATACTTCTGAAGGTGTGCGACTAAGTGATTATCACAAAGTCTTTCCAATGCACCATCCTAAAGTAGTCATGCTCGCTAAGGTTTCTCTGTCATAAGGTTTCACACCAAATGGAAGCCCCCTCTTGCGCCATATGGGATAATAAAAAGTAAGTCATCCTGACACCTACACATCCAAATGGCACAACTATAGTGGAACATTGCAAATTAATTAGCCAGGTCTACCCTAATCTAGACTTGTGGTAGTACGGTGGACCTTAGCATGATGCGGCTCTTGGACCGGTCATTAGATGACTGAGTGACTTCCAAAAAGAACCCCTGGACCTCGAACATTCACTAAATCGATCTCGTGCATAAACCTGCACCTACCAACTATCCATTTTCACCCAAGTACAAACTAGTTTTTATTTTGCTTTTCAAATCATTTGTAAATTTCTATGGCATAATAATGATATAGACTCATTCTAAATCCATAGTTGAATCTTTGGCTAAAATGCCCCAAATTGAATATTTTTATCTAAGCATGACAATGTATATATTTTTTCCAAAGTGTTCTAGTTCATACAATTACATAAACTAGATTTTTATCTAAGGTGTCAAGGTATGTTTAATTCAATATCAAATTTGGCTATACAACGCTAATGGGAATAACTATATTTTTAAAATAGGAATTTAAATTAAATTGAATAAAATAAAATAAGCATGCATTAATAATTCAAAAATAGAATTTAAGTAATTTTAAATACTAGGATCAAATATGATCAAATAATGTAACTTTGCTTGCATAAATAATTGTTGTTCTGAAACAGCATTCAAATCTAACTCTTCGAAGTCGTTGAAATCTATACGCGAAAGTAAGCCAAATTCAAATAAACTCTAAATTAAATAATTTTGGTATATTTAGCTAGATTAGGATTTTATATTAATTTATAAATTTGAATCACTGGAATTGGAGCTCGTATGAAGGAGAACGAGTCATCGGAAGTTTCAATTTCACATGAAATGATAGAAATTTGGGAAATTAACAAAGGAAGAATCCAACATGGCTGGCGGTGAATTATTGTGAAATTCAAAATTCCGTTTGAATAGAAAGGTAGATAATGTTGAAAGGAACATGTAGGTAAAAGGGCTCGCAAAAACACCCAACGGATGAAGAGAATGAGCTCAATAGAGTTCTCACCGAACTTGGGGAAAAAGAGGTGGCTGGTGGTGCTCCGGTGAACTTCAGGCGAAATTGAACTGTGACGTTGTAGAGTATATCTTGAGGATACTCCAGTAAAAATTTGATAGTCAATAGTTGATAGGTTAGGTAAGGAGAGCTCGCCGAAGATGTCACCAGAGTTGGGGAAGAAGAGGTGGCCGTTAGTGCTTTTGTGGCTGTAGTGAACCAACAAGGAAATCAAAATTCGGCTTGAATAGAAATGTGGGAAACTCAAGAGGAACTCACTGGTAAAATTTGGTGTGCAAAAAAGCACCGGATGAGGAGATCAGGCTTATTAGCGTACTCGCCGGACTTGTAGAAGAATGGCTAGTAGAGGGAGCTTAGGGAGGCTTTAGCCAAAACAGAGCGAGGATGTTGTGGGGAATGGGATGGAGAGGCTATGGTTCAGTTTATAGGGGCAAAGGAGCAACAGCTTGGCCAGAATTAGTCGATGAAGTTAAGGTCAGAGTTACGCGGTGGTAACCAGCGGGTAACGGAAAACCATTAATTAATCCAGAAAATAGTTATTTTCTTCTAGAAATTCCAAAAGACACTAATTAATTCAGGACAAATAACAATTCAACTCTGAAAAATCCGAAAATACTAAATATAAAATTTTCAGTTCAAATAAAATAATAATATAAATAATAATAATTTTATTGTTACACATTAATTATTTTTAAAACGCTAAAAATTCTTTTTAAACTTGAAAAATAGTATTATAGCTCCAAAAATTCTATAAATATTTAGAGTAATTAAATAGGGTATTTTAAGCTTAAATAAAATATTTTCAACACATTTTTATATTTTCGAACAAAAACTCATTTTTAATTGCTATAAATTACGAAATCAAAAGGACTTTTAGAAAAAAGCAAATAGAGTGTAAAAATTCTAGAAAAATTCACATAAATTCTCTGAATTATATTGCACATAAAGAACTTATTTTCAACTTAAAGTTGGTTTTATTTTTGCACATAAATTATTTTTTTCGAAAATAGGAAAAACCTTTTAAATTCGAGAAAATTTAAGAAATTAATTAAAATTTTCTTTTTAACTTTAAATGTATGAAAATCCTAGAATACTCAATAACTTTTATTTTTTACTTTAAAATCCAAGAAATTCAAGAAAACCAAGAAAACTCTTTTAAAAGTCTAAAAATCCAATAAAATAATGACTTTATTAATTTTATTTTTAGTAACAGAACTTTGGGAAGTTACAGTATTGCAAATTAAACTTGCTTTATTCTGAAAATAACTTATAGCGTAGAGCCATGTCACTTGTTTAGTCTTGAATTTATATTATTTTGTGATACATTTCAAGTCTTGTTGAGTACATAATGTACTCAATCTTGCTTAAATTGTTGCTCAGAGTATGAGGAAGGCACCGAGTACCGGAGGGTATGACGACGGGTCTTTTTAGGTCTTAGTCCTTGTCGGTTGCATGTGGGATGGATGAGGCATACCGCTAGACCCTTTTGGTTTATTTACTATGCTTTTCGCTGCTCTCTTTCAATTCTCTAGTTTTATTTGGTCAGTCGACCCTTTTGTAATGTAAACTTCTTATGTATCGCTTAAGGTTAAACCTGTTGAACCATGTTGTATGTATGGAATGTGTATGAATGTGATTATCAATGTTGTGAATGTATGTACTAGCCACTGATCATGGGACTAGTACGGTACACATACGAGGATTTTGGGTATTCAACGTCAGGGTACGACAGACTTGCTACTTGCTAGTTACTACTTCTTTAACTAGCCATTGTGATAGTGTGATGTAGCCAAATTTGCTTGTTGAATTGCTAATATAGTTGCATTTCGAACATGTAATACGATTGATTGATCTTTATATGTGCAAAATATATGTTTTCTGCTTTTGCGCAATATCCGACTAAATATTTGCGTCTGAGACAATCTGTGTTCGGTTCAGTATGTATTCAGTCCGTATTCGTGACCGAGACTATCCGCATTCGTATTTGTATCCGGCACTGTCTATGTCGACTTCGATTCTGAGAAAAAAATGTAGAATAGGATATGGGATGAGCTATATCCATTCGTATCTGCTCTAATTGCATCCCTAGCCATGGCCTCTCCTTTGTCTTACTCACTCCACCACCCCCTCCCTCCTCAGCGACCCAGTTGACCACCACTACCCTTCCTCGCTTGCTACCCCACCCTTCCTCTCAAACTCTATGGAGCCTACCACCAATGCCCCGCCCCGCCAACCCACCACACCCCACGCCCTGCGGTGATGCCCCTGGTGCCTTCACCGCCCACTATGCCGACCCCACCATCGCTCGTGGCTAGTGGCACCTCGCCACTTCACCACCCCATCTCCACTCCCTAGCCGCCGACATCACCCTACTCAAAGCCCACAACTGGCAATGCCACCGTCAGGCCGCCGCCTCTCTCCCTCCCCAACTAGGGGCTCAGATGAACCACAATAACCCCTAACCTAGACTCCTTGCTGTCAGCCTCTGCCACATCGCCAAGGGAAGAGCATGCGTAGGCGCCAGCAGAGAAAGATCATGTGCATGAGCTGGGAGTGTTAGAGTTTTTGGGCTTGGCCCATTCAATATTCTAATTAAATCCTAGGAAAATCCCAAAGGCCCACTCATGCATGGTGGAAGGTGGGAAGTTTAGTACCATATTGCTAGTCTAGGTGGAAAGAGACCAATATATAAGGTGGAGTTGATCTTACCTAGTTGAAGCAAGCAAAAGAAGAACACATGCGCGTGCTCGCTCGCTCACCTCGCAACGCCATCGTCCGCCCGCACGCAACGTGCGTGTGAATGGTTCGATGATTTCGTGTCCAGTTGGCTGTGGAGCTGCAGCTACTTTTTGCACCTCAAAACCATGCATAGTGATTAGAAACTAAAAATTGATTACACTGTTTCAATTGGCTTTTATGGAACGCATTAATCGTGTTTAAAATAGTGTTAGGATGGTAGTTTCTAATGATATAATGGCAGCAGTTTCTTTTGCTGAGGCTGACTCTATATAAAGGAGACCTCTCCTCTTAGAATCTAATATTTTGAGAGACAGTGAAGGATTCCAAAATAGTATCAGCGCTGTCTGGTTGTCCATTTTCTCTGTTCTGCGCAACCTCGGCTTCTCCATTCCTTCTTCGGTGTGCACCGATGTGGGGAGAGCAGTGTCTCCAAAGCTAGCATCCCTTGTGATCCTGCATGGGTTGGTGCAAATCCGGTTTTTCGGAAGCGTTTGCGTGACTGCTCACGGCTTCCTCCATCTCCATCATCATCACGCGTGCTGTCTTCTTTGGATCAGACTCTACCGTGACTTTCGTTGGAGCGATTCTCTGTAAGTTGCGGTGATATCATTTGATATGGCTAGGCCTTGTTTCCTATATATCTGTCATGTTATGATGTTGATGCCTACTTCTGTTAGTAGCAGTCTTGTTCTAGGCTTTGCCTTGTTAGTGCATATATTTGAAATAGATATATTTGAGTTGATCATCATGTTACTGTTCGTAGTCCCAAATGTGCCTAGTATATATGCTATTGTTGATTCAATTATTGTTTTAAGAATTATAATAATCACAAAAGTGTGCATATTCCTAACAATCCAAAAACCTGATTGGCACTTTGTCATGGTTGGTTTTGCCAAGGCAATGAAACCAGAGAAATTCACTAGTGTGAATTTCAAGAGATGGCAGGCAAGGGTTCAACTGTGGCTCTTGGCTATGAATGTATTTTGGGTCGTGATACCAGGTCTTGTAGGACCTCGTACTGCTACACAAGAAACAGAGTACAACATGGCTACGACAATATTTGGCAGGTGCATTCTAAGCATGTTGTCTGACCAGCTTTGTGATGTGTATATACACATGAAGAACGCTGCAGATCTGTGGCATGCACTCAAACATAAGTTCACTGCCTCAGATACTGGACATGAATTGTATGTCTGGAGCAATATCATGATTACAAAATGGTTGATAATCATTCTGTAGTCGAGCAAGCTCATGAACTATAATTCATTGTGAGAGAACTCGCCACCTTGGTTGTCAATTGCCTGACAAATTTGTGGCTGGGGGCATTATTGTTAAATTACCTCCAACCTGGAGGAATTTCGCCACATCGCTGAAACATAAGAGGCAAAACATTTTCGTCGAGGATCTAGTTGCTAGTCTTCATGTTGAAGAGAAGGCTCGGGCAAAGGATGTGACACCAATGGTGCAAGAGGGACAGTCTAGAGCGAACATCATGTATCACATTGACAAGGGAAAGGCAAGGTTGTTTCGACCACCAACTTCAAAAGGACCAACAACAGGAAGAAGAAAGTGAACATAAAGGATATTACTTGCTTTGTTTGTGGCGAGACTGGTCATTGGGCCAAGAAATGCTGCATATGGATAGGCAAGAAAAAACATCCAATGCAGAAGAAGTCTGCTAATGTCATTATTGGTGAGGCCGAAGCATCTAGGTCTGGTAATTTACCTAGTGTCTTTTTGGCATGTCAATATACTAATTGGTGGATTGACACCGGGGCTAATATTCAAGTATGCACTTATGCATCTATGTTTTCTTCTTACCAGATCGCTCGGGGTTCTTCCATCGTAATGGGGAATGGGTCACATGCTTTTTTTCTTGGTGGTGGCATGGTTGATCTGAAGTTCACTTCAGGAAAAATCATGCCCTTAAAGAACGTGCAACATGCCCCTACAATAAATAAGAATCCCGTTAGCGGTTCCCTTCTTTGTCGAGATGGGTTCAAGCTAGTTTTTTTAGTCAAATAAAGTAGTCGTGTCAAAATTTGGACCCTTTAATGGAAAAGGCAATGAATGTGGAGGCTTGTTCCTTTTTTCCTTTCAGATTTTTGTAATAAGGATGTGAACCATATTTACGACTCTATGAATTGTGGTGAGGCCAATGTATGTCACTCACGTTTATGTCATATAAATTTTGGTTGTATGTCTCGGCTTTCCAGTTTAAATTTAATTCTAAACTTTTTCATAGTCAAAGATTCTAAATGTCAAATTTGTGTACAAACGAAGCAACCTCGAAAGCCTCACAAGGCTATGGAGGAAAAAATTTGAAAAAAATTGGAACTCATACATTCAAACTTGTGTGAGATGAATGGTATATTGACAAAGGGAGGGAAAAGATATTTCATGACTTTAATTGATGATGCCACTAGATACTACTATGTGTATTTGTTGAAAACAAAGGATGGGGTATTAGACTACTTTAAAACTTATAAAGCTGAGGATGAGAATCAATTAGACAAAAAGATTAAAACAATTAGGCCTGATCGTGGTGGAGAGTATTTTTTTAAATGAGTTCAATTAGTTTTGTACGGGACATAGTATTATCCATGAAAGGACACCTCCCTATTCGCCCCAATTCAATGGGGTTGCTGAAAGAAAGAACCGCACCTTGACAGACTTGGTGAATGCCATGTTAAATACTGCAGGTATGTCTAAGGCATGGTGGGGGAGGCTATGTTGACTACGTGTCATGTCCTGAATAGAGTCCTTACTAAAAATAGTAAGGTAACTCTGTAGGAAGGTTGGAAAGGGAGAAAACCATCACTCTCGTATTTGCGCACTTGGTGGTGCTTGGTGAAAGTCAATGTTCAAATAACTAAAAAGCGCAAACTTGGACCTAAAACAGTGGATTGTGTCTGTCTAAGATATACTCATCATAGTACAAGCTATAGGTTTCTAGTAGTTCAATCCGGGATATCTGATATGCCAATCAATATGATAATAGAATCCCGAGATGCTATTTTCTTTGAAAATATATTTCCTACGAATAATTCATATAGCTCTTCTAGTCAAGCAAATGATTTAACTCCTAAACCTACCACTCCAATTGAGTATATTAAACACACACATGAACACATTCATGAGGAGGATGACAATGTTGTAGCTCCTCGAATGAGTAAGAGACAAAGGATTGCAAAATCTTTTGGTGATGACTTCATTGTGTACCTTGTGGATGATGTTCTCAAATCTATTCCAGAGGCATATGCATCTCCTGATGCAGAGTACTGGAAGGATGCGGTTCGTAGTGAAATGGATTCCATTAGCGCTAACGGGATTTGAGAAGTCACTGATCGTCCATTTGGTTGTAAGCTAGTAAGATGCAAGTGGATGTTCAAGAAGGAGCTTAGGCCTGACGGTACAATCAAAAAGTACAAGACTCGGCTTGTAGCAAAAGGTTATACTAAAAAAGAAGGGGATGATTTCTTTGATACATACTCACATGTTGCCTGATTAACCACTATTCGAGTACTATTATCTTTGGCTGTCTCACATGGTATTATTGTCTATCAAATGGACGTAAAGACAACTTTCCTCAATGGAGAGTTAGATGAGAAAATTTATATGGACCAGCCTGATGGATTCGTAGTACCTGGACAAGAGGGCAATGTCTGTAAGTTATTCAAATCTTTATACGGCCTCAAACAGGCACCTAACAATGGCATGAGAAGATCGATAGAACTTTGACATCTGCAGGGTTTGCGGTAAATGAAGCTGATAAATGAGTATACTACCGCGATGGTGGGAGTAAAGGAGTAATATTATGTTTGTATGTTGATGGCATACTTATCTTTGGGACAAACATTGATGTGATAAATGAGGTTAAATTATTTTTATCCTAAAGTTTTGACATGAAAGATCTGGAAGAGGCTGATGTTATTTTAAACATCAAGTTAATCAAGGATGAGAATGGGATTACCCCTTTGACATAGCCACTGTTGAGGTAGAATGGCTACGAGAACTCTTGATGGATTTAACAGTGGTTGAAAAACCAATTCCAACTATCCTTATGTACTGTGATAACCCAACAGCTATCATAAAGGTGACAAGCGCAAAGGATAATATGAAATCCTCAAGACATGTGAAAAGGCGGTTGAATCTGTTAGAAAATTGAGAGACTTCGGAGTGATAGCCGTGGATTATATTCAAACGGCTAAAAATCTGGCAGATCCCTTTACAAAGGGACTATTACGGAATGTGATTGAAGTTGCATCAAAGGAGATAGGAATGAGACCCCACGTGAGTTACACATAGTGGTAACCCAAAACTATGTGACCAGAGATCCCGTGAAATAGGCCTTCAAAAAACAAACTCTTTGGATAATAATACAGTACATTCTTACTTTATATCTCACTCCGTTGGAGATGCAGTACTCTAATTGCTGCAAGGTAGTATGACTTTCTCTTAATGTGTTCCGAGGCTTAACAACAAAATACCGTCCTACAAGGTATTCATGTAAGAACACACCTATATGAACCCGACTGTTTGTCGCAGTCCATGAGATGTGGGTGATCTCTAAGAAGCTCATGAAGAGACACAGGAGTATGACCTATATGCTCCATCCGATAAGTAGCCAATCAGCGGCCAAGTATTAGCAAAAGCCTTAGGTGAAACTTGTCCACACAAAACTGTCAATTCAAGGCTTAGTCCATTGTGTAGTTGTGGGCGATTGTAGCTTGAGGTTCTAGGTGGATGTTTAACCTTAACCGGTCTCCACTGAAAAATTGGTATATCAATAGCACTTTGGAATTATGGGCAAATTCATGGTGCTTTTGGGATTTGTTGGGGGACTATTAGAGTTTTTGGGCTTGGCCTATTCAATATTCTAATTAAATCCTAGGAAAATCACAAAGGCCCACGCATACATGGTGGAAGGTGGGGAGTTTAGTACCATATTGCTAGTCTAGGTGGGAGGAGACCAATATATAAGGTGGAGTTGGTCTTACCTAGTTGAAGCAAGCAAAGGAAGAACACATGCGCACGCTCGCTTGCTCGCGACACCACACCATCGCCATCACCCACGCGCATGAATAGTCCGGCGATTTCGTATCCGGTTGGATGTGGAGCTGCAACTTCTTTTTGTACCTCAAAACCATGCATATTGATTAGAAATTGAAAACTGATTGCACTGTTTCAATTGGCTTTTATGGCACACATTAACCGTGTTTAAAACAGTGTTATGATGGCAGTTTCTAATGACATAATGGTTGCAGTTTCTTCTGCTGAGGCTGACTCTATATAAAGGAGACCTCTCCTCTCAGAATTTTAGATTTTGAGAGATAGTGAAACCTCCCAAAATAGTATCAGCGTCATCTGGTTGTCCATTTCCTCTGTGCTGGGCAACCTCGGCTTCTCCATGCCTTCTTCGATGTGCACCAACTTGGGGAGAGCGGTGTCTCCAAAGCTGGCGTCCCTTATGATCCTGCACGGGTTGGAGCGAATCAGGTTT
This sequence comes from Phyllostachys edulis, assembly GCA_036346405.1. Classification (NCBI taxonomy): domain Eukaryota; kingdom Viridiplantae; phylum Streptophyta; class Magnoliopsida; order Poales; family Poaceae; genus Phyllostachys; species Phyllostachys edulis. The sequence goes on along the minus strand of JAYEVD010000491.1, from coordinate 99,467 downwards.
TTGGGAAGCATTCACGTGACTGATCATGGCTTCCTCCTTCTCCATCATCCTCTGCGCGTCGTCTTCTTCGGATCAAACTCTACCGTGACCTTCGTTGGAGCGATTCTCTGTAAGTCTTGGTGATATCATTTGATATGGCTATGCCTTGTTTCCTAGATATCTGTTATGTTATGATGTTGATGCCTACTTCTATTAGTAGTATTCTTGTTGTAGACTTTGCCTTGTTAGTACATATATATGAGATAGATATATTTGAGTTGATGATCATGTTACTGTTCATAGTCCCGAATATACCTAGTATATATGATGCTGTTGATTTAGTTATTATTTTAGAAATTATAATAATCATAAAAGTGTCCATATTTCTAACAGGGAGCATGTTCTTCTATGAGGGAACATAACATGTTAATATTAATATCAAATCCTTGAGTGGATGGACGTGCTCCCACTCAAGATCTTTCTGGAAGTGCATACTGGGCCTCCGAATCTTTCTGGAAGTTCATAATAAATTTAGTTACCTCTGACAATGAGACCCATCTGCATACGTCGATCACTGCTTGAGATCTGATTGAGCGGCATGCATGTACTAAAGTAACATATGATCCTGCACGGTATGCGGGTATATATGATGAGCATGTCAGAAATTTGGCATACACAGTGGGAGACTGCTTGACGGTGGTTTATTGGCCCCTCTTCAGGTCTTTTATTGGGTGATGATTTACATGGTGCTTACGAAACGGACGACTGTGGAATGTGGACGCCACTGCCACACATGATGTACAGAGCTAAATCCAAATGGTTCGATCTTCTTTTAAAAAAATTCGAAGTTACGGCTGTTAGTTGGTCTATGAACTGAAGTCAACTCAATGTGAGGGAAAACAAAATAACAACCATATTCGATTAATGCGCACAGGTCACATCGAGCTGTAAATTATTTAAGATTTCGTAATCTCTCGATTTCTAGTAGGCATAGAGCCAGTGAACCAGTCACAGGCATCTCATCCCGTGGAGTCCTAGTCTCATTAACGACTTCGCTGATTGCAACATGGGAATAATAATATCGTACTTAGCATGTCTACCGGCCGATCACATGGAGATATGCCGATATGCGTACTGAACTGACTGCATGCAGCAGCTAGCAGGCAAGTTTGACTGGCCGATGTGCTGTCATTATTTGGCAAATTAAGCGCCGGTGACGGTGAACTTGTTGCCGCCGTCGACCTCGACGTCGTTTGAGGCCTTAGCTAGGTGTGTGTCCTAGCTTTGTATAATCTTCTGCACAGTCTCCTATGCTTCTATTCCGGGTCCGGCCGTGGACATACTATCAAGTGACTCATCTTTTGTCCCAGTACGTACGCAATTGAACTCCTACATGCATGGACCGTAAGGTGAAAGATGCATGTATGGATTCGATTTGGGTGTTCTTAAGAAGATGGAACCCCTCGTATATAATGTTTCAATTAAGTTGTTATTCAGAAAGTTATATGAGATAATGTTTCAATTAAGTGGTTATTCAGAAAGTTATATGATGATGACCATCATCAAGTCCCTCTAAATCTGATCCATCACATCTATAAAAAAATCAATCTGATCCATCAACCCTTTGCCAGTTAATGATTCACACGCAGCTAAAATCAATAGGGTGCGCACTATGTCTTCATCGGCAAAAAAGAATATCGAAAGGATTGCATCAGAGAAGAAAAGGGGGTAAGTTTGTAGCTCTCACTATTACAAAACAGATTATAGAAGACGTATCTATCACAGACGGTTTATAACTAGAACTGTCTGTGATAATTCACAGACGGTTCTTATTACGAACCGTCAGTGATAGTCTAGCTAATCACAAACGGTTCTATAATAGGAACCGTCTGTGAATTACGGTTCCTAATAAGAACCATCTGTGATATTCTGATATTATAAATGCACTCGATACAACCCTTGCCGCTCCTCCCCCATGTGCCGCTCTGCTGCTCCTCCACTTCGCTAGCTCCACTCTGCTGCTCCTCCCCCGTGTGCAACCTCCCTGCCTTAGCTCCTCCACCCTGCTGCTCCTCCCTCATTGCACAAGCTTAGAGAGGAGAAGGTCAGGACCCCTGCCCCTAGCGCCTCCTCCACGCCGCTGCCACCTCCCCCATTGCACCACCTGCACCTTGCTACCTCCACCCCCATTGCGCCACCTTAGAGAGGAGAAGGAAAAGAGGAAGCTAAAGAGAGGAGGAAAGGAGGAGAGGGGGAGGAAAAGGAGAAGGAGAGGAATCTCACGGGATATTTGGTATTTTTGTCGTGAGCTCCGAGGGTAACGATCTTTAACCATTTATATTTGCTTTAGGTTAATTTACACTTGCCGTTTATTAATGTAATTTGACACTGATTTTTTATATGCGTATAGATAGACTGAAACTGAATATACGGTGAGAGCCGTGTGAGTCAAGACTACATTAACGGCGTGCTTGTTTTTAGAAGAGCCGCCGAGCAGGATATGTTGAAGAAGGGGATAAAATTTATGTACTGTCTATGCATTATTTGTGGTAATCTGAAGATGTTAACAACCCGCCAGATCGAAGCGCACTTGATTCGGAGGGGTTTCAAAAAAGGGTATACATGTTGGACTAGTCATGGTGAAGAGCATATTATATAGAAAGTTAATAATGACGGCATCGCCGAGGAAGTCAACGATATGCCGGATGTGGACTGTGCTTTTGATGAGGATAGGTCGCATGATGGCAATCTAGATCAGATGCTACGCAATGCAGAAGAGAACTACTGAGAGAGAGAGAGTTTTGTAAATTCGAGGGCTTAATGGAGGACTCGGTGAGACCTTTGTTCCCTGGCTGCAAGTCGGAATACACAAGGTTGTGAACCGTGCTTGAACTGCTGAAATTGAAGGCAAGCAATGGTTGGTCCGTTAAGAGTTTCACGGCGTTATTAGGTCTCCTAGCGGACATCCTTTCGGAGGGAAATATGTTTCCCAGCACCACCAACCAAGCAAAGAAGGTTCTTTATCCATTGGGAATGGAAGTAGAAAGAATACATGCATGTCTGAACGATTGAACCCTCTACCGTAAAGAGTATGCAGACATGCATGTATGTCCCATGTGCAAAGCATCCCGATACAAGTGTAAGAATACTGTTAAGGTGAAGCAAGGACCTCCTGCTAAGATGTTGTGGTATTTACCTGTGATCCCATGTTGAAGCATTTATTTGCGAACCCAAAGGAGGCAAGATTGCTGCGTTGGCGCTCGGAGGAGCGTAAGAAAGATGGAAAGCTAAGACACCCTATTGATTCTGCCCAGTGGAGAAACTTTGATTGGAGCTTCGAAGAGTTCGGTGCGGAACCGAGGAACATAAGGTTATGGTTGAGTACAGATGGAATGAATCTTTTCGGTAATGTAACACCCCAACCCAAATAAGGCCTGGAATGCTACTAAATTAAACGTAATTAAACTGAAACACCCTACAAAATTTCGGCAGAACCTCCTTTGTATAGTTACCTATACCGGAGGTTCCAACGAGCGATTATAACAAATAAAGATAATCCAGTTGCATAATAAACAAGATATAATCAAAACTGGCTATTCGTTACTATGACATCCATAGCAACTAAACATCTAATGAATAGACCATAAGCATCCAAAACGACTATTCATTTATTACAGATTACTCCAAGCAAGCAATAATCAAGAAGAGTACTTTAAACAGTTCATTCATCTCCTAGTTAATTTTTTTCTTTCATTCTATGGTGGGTAGTTCGTGCAAAAGTGCAAGAAGTCTAATTCTTCCTTTCCCCCATGCATGTCGATCTTTCCTGTGGTACCTAAAACACAACAAAGCAAGAGTGAGTCTAATGACTCAGCAAGTATAAGTAAATGGCATCAACAACATACAAGCATGTAACTCATCAACTATACTTCACAAAACCACATATCAATCACCTTACACACACATGCTATGCAATATGCTCAAAATGATCCTTTTCCTTCTCTTTCCCTTTTGCATTTTACCGGTAATGCAAAGTGTGTATCCGTCGATGCACACCCATGCCTGTGCCATCTGGCACAGAGACCATTGCCCATACTCCGCAAGTATGGGGACCAAAGCCCATGCTTTACAAGCATGGGGACCTTTAGCCCGTCATCAACATGACGGGGACCTCAAGAGTTGCTTGGTCATCACATGACCAAGACTTCAATAAGCCAACATGATGCATATGTATAAATTCTCAAATTAATACAAACATGCATCCACAACAACATTTCATATGAATATTCTATTCATACTACAAAAGCTCATAAACATCGACTTCACAACTATCAAACATCCATGATTAACACATAACACAAAACTCTAGCAACCATGAACATTACCAACTATGCCATCATCACAATTCATGAACACACAAATTCTCGTAATATATATCAAACATTGCCATTCAACCATATATATTATAACCATCATTATACTTGCCTTAACCGCGAGAGAACGAGGGATGTGCAGAAGGTGCTGCCCCCGGTACCAGTCCACCACCTGAATAATAATTATAACGCACACTAAGACACAGTAGCGGACCAAAACAAACTAAATAACAACAACCACAAACTTGCAAAAACATCTAACTCGATCCCGTCCCAAATTCCTAAACGTCGATCTGTCCCCTCGATGGACAGTCAAATTCAAAAATCCATATCTATTGGTACAGGAGTCCAAATAATATGTTCTTAGACTTTCTGGAAAGGTAACTAAATTATCCAACTAAGTCTAGTTGGTGAGCCTCACTAAATCGGCCAAATAATACCCCTACCAGGCCAGTTAATAAAACCTCAATTTCACATTGGGCTCTCTGGACAGAGCACTAAAACCACCATAACTTTTGCTACGAGTATCCAAATCTTATGTTCTTTAGCTTTCTGGAAAGGTATAGAAATTACCTACATTTTTCGTTATAACGAGATCCTCTAATTTCTTCTTTAACTAATGTTTTAACCCAGTTTTCTACAGACTGTCAGAATGCTGACAGATTAGCAGAACAGACACTAAATAAATCATAACTTCTGCTACAGGGGTCCAAATTACGTGTTCTAGCACTTCACGGAAAGATGGAGACGTCCTCTACAATACTATAAGAGACATCCAGATCTAATTCCGCCTTAAAATATATCAAAACCTCGATCTCCTCTAATCTGTCCTGAGCAGCCCTAAATACCGACATTGCTAGAACGACTAATTGAACATCTAAACAAAGGGGAACGAGGTTTACCCGAGGTGAGGTGCTGAAGATCACGCGCAGCCCGTGAACCTACCTCTTCCCTCTATTCTCTTCCTTTGGCCGAACAACCCAAGTGGTTAGCACCGGAGATGGCAGCGATGTGAGCTCGATTGGGGGGAAGATGGTGCCGCAAGGAGGAATGAAGAGGAGGGGAGGCTACTATTCACGGCAACACTGTAGCAATGGCGGTGGTACTGTAGCACGTTGTGCTACAGTAACCCCCCTTAGGGTTTTCCCCTCTCCCTTCTTCTTTTGTTGGTGGTCAGCCCACCTCTTGGTTATGGGCCGAAGGCCCATATCTATTTCCTTCATTTTTCCTTATAAATTCAAATTATTAATCATTTTCTAATTCATTAAATACTCATTTAATAAAATGGGATATTACAGGTAACATGAGTAGCCGACATAGTACCTGGTCCGTGAATCTATATATGTACAACCTTTCTCCTTGGCTGTGTATGAAGCAGAAGTACATTTTGATGTCACTACTTATCCAAGGGCCGAAGCAACCTAAGAATGGTATTGATGTGTACCTAGTACCATTGCTAGAAGATCTTGTAACACTGTGGAACGAAGGGGTATAGGTATGGGATGCGTACAAACGAGAGAACTTCACTTTACATGCCATGTTGTTCTGCATCATCAATGATTTTCCTGCTCTTGGTAACCTATCGGGCTTTAGTACAAAAGGAGTCAAAGCTTGTCCACACTGCTTAGATGCTACGGATAGTATATGGCTAAACAAATCGCGCAAAACTGTGTACATGCATCACTGTAGGTTTCTTCCCAGGATTCACCCATACCGCAAAATAAAGAAACAATTCGACGGAAATAAGGAGGACGGTTCAGCTCCAAAGGCTTTTAGAGGGAAAGAGATCTATGATATGGTTAAGGATATCGATGTTGTGCTTGGGAAGGGATGTAAATTAAGAACCCGTCAGAAGAACATCTAGAAGAAGCAGTCAATTTTTTGGGACTTGTCTTACTCGAAGCACTTAGAAGTTCGCCACTACATCGACGTCATGCATGTGGAGAAGAATGTATGTGATAGCTTGATTGGTTTCTTACTGAATATTAGTGGTAAAATAAAGGATGGTGTTAACACACGGCGTGAGTTGGTTAATATGAACATAAGGATCGAGTTAACACCGAAAGAGACCGATAAAGGACGAACATACCTTCTCTTAACTTGCTACACTCTGTCCAATGCCAAGAGAAATGAACTGTGCCAAAACTTGTATGGTGTGAAAGTCCCATCTGGTTACTCCGCTAACATTAAGAAACTTGTTTCTATGGAAGATTTGAAATTAATTGGTATGAAGTCTCATAATTGTCATGTGCTGATGACACAAATGCTTCCTGTTGCAATTAGGAGTATCTTGTCGAACAAGGTCCGAGTGGCAATCTTGAGGCTGTGTTATTTCTTTAACTCAATTGCTCAGAAGGTTGTGGATGAGGAAGAGTACAATTAATTTCACGAGTTGCCTCCTTTCGGAGATGGCATCAGGCTCGAGGAAGAACCCAGTGAGGAAGCTAGCTATATGTGCGTCGATCATCATGAATGGCTATATTTTAATTAAGAATTTTATTCCATGACATAAAACATGTCAATGTGGACTTGCCATGTGTTATATATGGACTTGTAATTTCTCATATATTTTGATGTCAACGTGGAATTGTCATGTGTTAATGTGTTATGGACTTGTCATCTTTGATATTGATGTCAATGTGGAGTATCAAAATTGGTTTCACTTGATTTGGAGTTGATTTGAATTAGATATGAATTTTTGAAGTCAACTGAATTGTTAGTGGATAAATTAATTTTCAGTCAAATTATGGAACTGTCTGTGATAAGGAATCATAGATGGTTCGTAATAAGAACTGTTTGTGATGTGGTCAGGATCGCCGATGGAGAGCTCAGGAATGGTGTAACATCCCCAAGTTGATTAATGATAATTAGTATGCATCTTATTAACATGCATGTTGTTTTTGAATCATTTGCATCATTTATTGCACTTGGAAAATCTTAATCAAAGTTAAAACATACACTTCAAAGTTAAGTTCCAAAAAAAACAGGAACAAAATCTTATGATCATCATTTGGAAATAATTTACTTAACCGTCTGCGATATCCTACCTATCACAGACGGTTTTTAATTGAAACCGTCTGTGATACTACACCTTTACAGACAGTTTCAACAAAAAACCGTCTGTGTTATGCCGTATCACTGACGGTTTTTGAACCATATGTGATAACCGACTATTATCACAGATATACAAATTCAGATAGTTCAAAAACCGTCTGTGATGAGATTGTGTGTAGTAGTGTCTGGATGTATGGACTAACTTGAAAGGTTGCAAGGGTGCAAGTGTTGAGTACATAAGCATTTTCCGAATTACTTTAATCTAGAAATAAGCTAGATAAAACATGGAAAATACTCTAGCAGAGAGTTGTAGTCCTGCACTTGATGTAGACGTAGCAGCGAGCAGTCGCGCGAACGCTCCCCAAAAACCTTATTCGTCCTCGCTCGTGCAAGCCTTCAAGGACGAGGTTCCGGAGACGGCTCGGCTCGGCTCGGCACGGCTCGGCGAGGCGAGCGAGCGCACACATGCGTTGTCTCTTTCCAATTCCACAAGAGGGGCTACCACGTTCCACCTTTTAAACTGGTGTCACTCCCCTTAATTCCTCCATGTGGGACTAAATATTTTTAGCACTTGCACATGGGCCTTTGAGATTTACTAGGAATTAATTAGAATATAATATTTGGGCCTAGCCCATATTAATTCCAACAATCCCCCACCAGATCTCAAGGGGCACATGTCAAATGCCTTGATCCACAATATTGTTTTAATATACCAGTGTTTTGATGGAGACCGGTTAAGGTTGAACATCCACCGAAACAAGTTACACTTAACATAATCGCACAATGGACTAAGCCTTGAATTGACAGTTTTGTGTGAATAAGTTTCACTTAAGTCCTTAATCGATACTAGGCTGCCAGCATCCCCAAGAGTTGGAGCATATAAGTCATACTCTGGCCTATTCATGAGCTTCCTAGAAATTACCCTATTTCATAGACTGTGACTAGCAGTCGGGCTCATATAGGTGTGTTCTTTCAAGACTGCTCTGTAGGACAACATCTTTGCTTTAACAAGCCACAGAACACATTAAGATAAAAATCAACCTATCATACAGATTTAGGAGAGAATTGCATCTCCAATGGAGTGGGTCTATAAAGGTACTCTCCTCCCAGTTAACCAATAGCTTGTTTCGCCAATCCTACTTCACGGGATCTCCGATCACATAGGATGGATTGCCACTATGGTATAACTCACGTGGGTCTCAAACCCATCTCCCTTGATGCATTGTCTATCACATTTTGTGATAAACCCTTTGTGAAGGGATTTGTCAGATTCTTAGCTGTTTGGATATAATCCAAAGCTATTACTCCCGAGTTTCTCATTTTCCTGACAGACTTTAGTCTTCTCTTTACTTGTCTTGATGATTTCATATTATCCTTAGAACTGTTCACCTTGACAATCACAGTCTGATTGTCACAATTCATCAGAATAGCCGGTACTAGTTTTTCAACCACCGGCAAATCCATCAAGAGCTCACGAAGTCATTCGGCTTCAACAGTGGCAGTATCTAATGTTGTAAGTTCTTCTTCCATTGTTGACCACGTTAAGATGGTCTGCTTGCAAGACTTCCATGAAACAGCGCCACCTCCAAGTAAGAAGACATATCCACTTGTGGCCTTAATCTCATCAGCATCAGATATCCAGTTTGAATCGCTATAACCCTCTAGTACCCTGGGGTACCCGGTATAATGAATGCCATAGCTCATAGTACCCTTTAGATAGCGCATTACCCTCTTAAGAGCATGCCAATGATCATCTCCCGGATTGGAAACAAACCGCTTAGTTTGCTCACAGCAAACGAGATGTCAGGCCTGGTACCGCTAGCTAAATACATGAGTGAACCAATTATCTAAGAATATCTCAATTGGTCTCTGGCTATTCTCCGATTCTTCCTAAGCAACACGCTAGGATCATAAGGTGTTGGAGAGGGTTTGTAGTCGCTATAACCAAAACGACTCAAAACCTTTTCCACATAATGGGATTGCAACAATGTAATCCCACCATCATCACCTCTCAACAGCTTGATGTTCAAGATAACATCAGCTACTCCCAGATCTTTCATCTCAAAATTCTGAGATAAGAAATCCTTGACCACCTTAATCACATTAAGGTTGGTCCCAAAAATCAGTATGTCATCAACATACAGACATAGAATGACTCCCTCGCCCCCACTATGGCAATAATACACACATCTGTCAGCTTCATTCACAACAAAGCTTGCAGATGTTAAAGTTCTGTCGAACTTTTTATGCCACTGCTTAGGTGCTTGTTTAAGACCATACAAAGATTTCAACAACTTACACACCTTTCCTTCTTGACCATCTACTACAAATCCATCTAGTTGATCCATGTAAATTTTCTTGTCCAACTCTCCATTTAGGAAAGCCGTCTTAACGTCCATCTGATGAACGAGAAGACCGTGTGAGGCAGCCAGAGATAGTAGTACTCGAATAGTGGTCAATCTAGCCACAGGTGAATAAGTATCAAAGAAATCTTCGCCTTCCTTTTGGGTATAACCCTTGGCCACAAGCCGCGCCTTGTACTTCTCGATAGTACCATCAGGCCTAAGCTTCTTTTTAAACACCCACTTACATCCTACAGGTTTACAACTATAAGGACGCTCAGTAATCTCCCAAGTTCCATTAGAGATAATGGAATTCATTTCATTACGGACTGCTTCCTTCCAGTATTCCGCATCTGGAGAAGCATACGCTTCAGAAATAGTACTTGGAGTATCATCCACAAGGTACACAATGAAATCAGGACCAAAAGACTTTACAGTCCTTTCTCTTTTACTCTTCCTTAGAGTTTCATTGTCTTCCTCCTCAGGAATTTGCTCAAGGGTTTGTTCAAAATATTCCATTGGAATGGCAGGTTCAGGAATTGTATCAGGTTCCTGACTCGATGAACTAGGCATATCTTTCATCGGAAAAATATCCTCAAAGAATGTAGCATCTCTGGACTCCATAATTGTACCAACATGCACGTTAGGTACTCCAGATTTCACCACTAGAAATCTATATCCAACGCTATGGTGAGCATAGCCTAGAAAGACGCAATCAACGATTTTTGGTCCAAACTTACGCTTTTTAGGAATTGGCACATTGACTTTCGCCAAACAACCCCAAGTGCGCAAGTATGAAAGTGATAGTCTTTTCTTCTCCCATTGTTCATATGGGGTTATCTCTTTATTCTTTGTGGGAATCCTATTTAGGACATGACATGAAGTCAATATAGCCTCCCCTCACCATGCTTTGGAAAGACCCGCTATGTCTAACATGGCGTTAACCAAATCAGTTAGAGTGCGGTTCTTTCTTTCAGCAACCCCGTTTGACTGGGGTGAATAGGGAGGCATCTTCTCATGGATTATGCCATGTTCCTCACAGAATAAATTGAACTCATTTGAAAAGTACTCTCCACCACGATCAGACCTAATCTTTTTTATTTTCCTTTCAAGTTGGTTCTCAGCTTCTGCCTTATAGATTTTAAAGTAGTGAAGAGCTTCATCTTTAGTTTTCAAAAGATACACATAACAGAACCTAGTGGAGTCATCAATCAAAGTCATAAAATATCTCTTACCACCTTTTGTCAACACACCATTCATCTCACACAGATCTGAATGTATGAGTTCTAATGGTGCCAAGTTTCTTACCTCCGCGGCCTTATGAGGCTTACGAGGCTGCTTTGATTGCACACAAACTTGACATTTAGAACCTTTGGCAAGGGTGAATTTCGGGATTAACTCTAAACTGGTTAACCGCGTCATGCAACCAAAATTAATGTGACAAAGTCGTGAATGCCAAATAGTAGTCTCATTACTACTGCAAATATAGTTCACAATATTATTACATAAATTGAAAGAGATAGGCGGAACAAGCCTCCGCACACATAGCCTTTACCAACAAATTGTCCACACTTGGACATTACAAATTTATTGGACTCAAATACCAGTCTAAAACCATCTCTACACAGAAGAGATCCGCTGACGAGATTCTTATTGATCAATGGCATATGATGCACATTCTTCAGTTGCACAATCTTCCCCGAAGTAAACGTCAGATCGATCGTGCCAACACCATGAATAGTGGCATGTGACTCGTTCCCCATTAGAACGGCTGAATCCCGAGTGACCTGATAAGAAGAGAACAATGAAATATCAGCACACACATGTATATTAGCACCAGTGTCTATCCACCAATCGGTAGATTGACATACGGAAAGAACAGTAGGTAAATTACCATACCTTGAAGTTCCCGTCTCAGTAGTACCAACAACAACATTGGCGGACTTGGAATTCTGCCCTTGCTGATTCTTCCCACCCTTGCGTTGGCTGCAATCATTGGCCCAATGACCAGGTTCGCCACAGACAAAGCAAAGGCTTTCCTTTGTGTTCTTCTTCTTCTTCTTGAAGCTTGTTGTTTGTGCACTCTTGTTCTTGCCTTTGAACTTTTGAGTTTGGCCATTCTTCTTCTGTACCATATTGGCACTAGAATGTCCCTCATTACCTCTAGTGTGTGTATCTTTTGCCATCGCCTTCTCTTCAACATCAAGAGACCCAATGAGATTTTCAACAGAAAACTCGTGTCTCTTGTGTTTCAAGAAGTGGCAAAATTCCTCCAAGAAGGAGGAAGTTTGGTAATAATGCCTCCGCGACAAACTTGTCCTGAATACACACTTGAAGTACTCAAGTTCGTGGCCATAGATTGTATCTCATGAGCCTGTTCAACTATAGAACGGCTATCAACCATTCTGTAGTCATGGTATTGCGCCATGAGATACAATTCACTGCCTGCATTCGAAACCCCAAATTTGGCCTCGAGTGCATCCCACATCTCTTTTCTAGTTTTAATCACCATGTATGCATCGACTAACTTCTCACCAAGAACACTAACCACGGCACCTTTAAAAAGGTTATCAGCAGCCTCGCGCGCTTGCTCCTGTTCAGGAGTAAGTGTTCCTTCAGGTTTACCGTTTGCCACATGGAAAACGTTCATGGCAGTTAGTCAAAGCACCATCTTGGTGCGCCACCTCTTGTAATTCGCACCATCGAATTCAGAGGGTTTGAGCGCAGCAGCAAAGCCAGTTGGTGAAAAATGCCTGTGCCTAGCATAAGGTTTTTGGATTGTTGAGTGCATAAGCATTTTTCGAATTACTTTAATCCAGAAATAAGCTAGATAAAACATGGAAAATACTCTAGCTATTTTCACAAATACAAAGCAGGTATGTATGAACACTATAGGCATACTAATTTCTAGAAAGACAGAAACTAGCATATATATCTCAGCATTCATCATAACAACAAATAGTAAAGCAAACCAAGTAACATACCCAGATTCAGTAGAAGAAGTAGCGCCAGAATTCTTGATAATGTCGTTGTTCGTCATGATGTAGTGGACGTCACGTAGTTGTGCAGTTGATGTAGAACGTAGCAGAGAGTCGTGTAGTCGATGTAGAACGTAGCAGAGAGTTGTAGTCGTGCACTTGATGTAGACGTAGCAGCGAGCAGTCGCGCGAACGCTCCCCAAAAACCTTATTCATCCTCGCTCGTGCAAGCCTTCAAGGACGATGTTCCGGGATGGAGATCGCCAAAGACAGCAACAAGTACTGTGAAATTTCTGAACTGTGGAAGTGGAAAAAGCTCAGACCAGAGCCAGTTCTCTCAGTCTCCTTATATAGCCAAAAGACAGAGAGCCCAAAGGTCGCTAGAAGACCAAAGACCATCAAGGACAGTCGGACCAGAAGACCATCAGTCACCATCAAGGACCAGCACTCTGTTCTTTTTAATGGTAAAAAACAAAGAGACCAGAGACCAACAGTCACCCTCAATGTCGGTCGCTTGATTTTGAATAGATAAAGAAAATCGCGCCCAAGACCCGACACGCCTACGTATGCACGCAGACGGCGAGCGGCGAGCCTTGGCGTGTGTTGTCTCTTTCCAATTCCACAAGAGGGGCTACCACGTTTCACCTTTTAAACTGGTGTACTCCCCTTAATTCAGGACTAAACATTTTTAGCACTTGCACATGGACCTTTAAGATTTACTAGGAATTAATTAGAATATAATATTTAGGCTTAGCCCATATTAATTCCAACAGCAAGGAGCAGCCTTCTCTGAGTTCATATACCTCCCACTTGTGTTGATTTAGTGGAATTTTTCAGCACCACGTACAGCTGAACCACTTGGCATATAACCAGTGGATCACCTCGAATTTTAGCCTTTTTGGTGGACATATAGCACGGTAGTCCTTGGCACACGCAAATACTTCTGTCACAAGTTAACTAAGGAAGGAAACTTTGTGCAATGGGTCTTTGAAGGAATTATTTATAGAGGAATTAAGTAATGCTCCAGATAAGAAAAACAAGTGCACTAAATACCGAGAGCCGATGTGGACGTTGGTAAAATTTCCAGTCAATTCAACATCCGGCCCACTAATTATACCGCATGTAAGTTCCCATCACTTTGGCAGAACCAAAAAAATAAAAATAATGGTGTTGAAAGCATCGATCGAGCTAGACAGGCCACAAGTGGCGAGAAGAAACAGCTTAGCAGCGACAGTATAGTCATACGATCTAAGCAGCCAAGAAGATGCCGCTATTCGGCACGAGCGCTTGACCGCCCGGTCCGCCTCCCGTCGCTGACCGCTGTTCCGTACTGACTCGCAGCTTTGACCAGCACCCCACCCACCCACCAACCGCCTCCTGCCCCTCCACCGTATCTGACATCGCGGCCCAGTGCTGGGACAACGTGAGTACGCATGTGCCCTGCGGTTGGAGGAAGCCTTTTTTGTTCCCGTGCAGATCGGTCTCTAGCCATGCCGCCCCAACCTATAAAATGCCTCGCGTCGCAAGTCAGCTCCTGCCCCTCCACCCACCCACTGTCTCCTGCCCCTCCACGGCTTCAGAAGCCAACACATCGGCACGAAGAAAAGTCGTGTCGCTAACTAAGCAAGCAGAGCTAGGCTTGCATCCGAGAGGAGAGACGAAGAGGAAGACACGTGCGCATATGGCCGCCATGGAGCTCCACCGCGCGAGGGGGCAGAACGACGGCGGCGGTGTCAAGGTCAAGTTCATCGAGACGCAGTTCGTCAGCTCCGACGCCGCCAGCTTCAAGTCCGTCGTGCAGCGGCTCACCGGCAAGTCCGCGGCGATGCCGTCGCCGGGGGCGGCGGTCGCGCCCGTCCCCCTGCAAAGACCGCGGGCGCGGCCACCTTGCCCCACGGGCGCCGGTGGCTGGCCTCAGCAAGCTAGCCATTGCGTCGTTCCCGGCAGCAACAACCTGATGATGAAGACGGCGGCGGCGAGGCGAGACGCGCAACACGCCATGCCGAGCGCTCCTTCTCCGCGCCTGGAGGAGCTGCACGAGCTCTGCGACTTCGCTGACCTGTTCTATGCCACCGCGGGCGCGCGGCGCGACGGCGGCACCAATGGCTTCCCTTACTGATGGGCGCTAGACGCTTCTTGTTACCTTATTTTTGTTTTGGGGATTGCGTATGTTTGTGGTTTGCCATATGTTACAGTACTGACTCCATATTAGTTGTGGATCAAGAGGCGATGCTTACTACATAATTTTCCACATTCCTGTGATGCTCAACTAACTAAGCGCGGCAAATGTGCAATCTTAGCTTTGTTCCGTTCGAAATTGGAATAGGGCAAATGATATATGCATTTTGATCATGTCGAGAATCATAATGAGTTCCTCCAAATTAAGATTAGAAAATATCATGATCATTGAAAGCACATGGAAAGGATGTTGGTTCTGGAGCGTACAGTACACAGACGCGCGGACATCTCCAAATGAGTAGATCTTGTGTAACATCCCAGAAGTCCAAACATGGGTTTTATGTACTGTTAATAAAATGAGGAAGCGTTTTGTTTTTGAAATTTTCCATATAACAATTATTGAATTTGCATACAAATAGTAGCTTGAAAGGATTCTCGAGAAACATACAGAACAAATAAATTCGTGAAAAAATACACAACAAACTACACTGTGTTAGAAGCCTTCATAAAAAATTTCGTAATTTTCAGAGCCGGTTTGCTATGTTTAAAAATTCGTCAAACTCTCTGCCTTTTCTAAAAATTTCAAACCAATTAAAATCTCCCGCTCGCTTTTGGGCCGAAACTGCCGCGGTCCATTTTCTATCGCGCGTGACTGCAGCCCAGCAAGCCCATGCCCACGCACTCGCACCCCTCTTGCTAACACGCTATGCCCGCGTGTCAGGCTCATCGCCACTTCGCACCGCGCCAGCACGCCAGCGCGCCTGGGCTGCACCCGCTCCACCCCTGGTTTGCGACCATCGCCCACCATTTTGCACTCCTGCTCCTTGTCGGACCCCGAGCATTGAATAACCGAAACCTTTGTGTGTATACCGTACTAGTCCCATGATCAGTGGCTAGTACACACATCCACAACATTGATAATCACATCCATATATTCATACATACAGAAATAAACAAATTATGATACATAACTTAAGCGATTACATTAGTTACAACACAAGGGCCGATCGACCAAATAAAAGCTTAAGTGTCAGAAGTAGCAAAAGTAACAATGGAAGCAAAATATGTAGTAAGTCTGAAATTCCAGCAACATGTCCATCCGAACCCTGAGGCAGCTGACTAGAGAAAAGTCCTAGAAAGACCCGTCACCGAACCGACTGGTTTCGGGTGCAAAGAAGGTATCATTCGACGTAGGTTCATCATCTAAGTCTGAACAACAAATTAAGCAAGATTGAGTACATTACGTACTCCGCAAGACTTGTAGTGTATCACAAAATTTATATACATGCATGCCTAACAAAGGATGAGGCTCGATGTTACAAGTTATTTTTAGCATCAAGCAAGTTTTATTTGCAATATCACTAAGTAGTACATTGCAGCGGAACTTTGAAGAATAGTTAAATAGATAAAGGACAACCATCAAGTAATTGAATAAGTAACAACTCACAACCTACTCGGCTGTGAGCAACATTTTATTTCCAGCCATAGACGTGACACTCAACTCAAATATAAACCAACAAACCATTTCCCACATTTCCTAACGAAACTGTTTTTATAAAAACCAAGACTATACCTAATGGACTGCACCAAGCAAGCTCATGACCACGAGCACGACTATTTAAATAGATTTACACTCTACAGAGGAGTACAACTTTACCCACAGTACATAAATTCTCTAGTTTGTTTGACATCCATCGATACCACCGCTCACTACCTTTGGTAAGTAGTTTAGAGCACTCGTTGAAGCCTTTACATCATCTAGTCTGATCCTTGCACTAGCCTGGTGAATGAACACCCTCACTTCACCCGGGTACACCCCTGTCTCTGTGAGGCATCCACAGTTGTGTCAAAAGGCTTTGTGCCCAACGTGCAAGGCCTACACCGACCATGTTCGCACTACTACGGTCTACCAATGTGCAAGGCTAATTTTCAATGACTTAATTAGCTAAGGCCGTCCTATACCGGCACATGTGGTTGTACGATTAGGCTTTAGATTGGGAGCAATGGCGTTCAATCTTAATTGACCTGGGCAAGGATCTCTCCCTATTTACTTGTGAGATACACCTCTCACACTTCTTAAAATATAATATAACTCGCCCGCATCACAAACTATGTTTCTTATTTTAATTTTTATACAAAATAACAGAGATAAACCCCTTTGGGTCATTATTTCAAAAACTCTCAAATTAATATTCATCATGTCATCCTTTTTAGCAAATTTTAGTAAAGACTATAGCTTGACTAAGCAATTGTGCGATACTCGCACTCGAAATTTCAAATTTAACATCATCTATTGTCTATACCATAACCTAATGGCTACAACATTAAGGACATCAATGTTTCAAGGAGGTTTATGCCCCAAATATAGCAATTTTAATCAAACATACACGCATGCATAATAGATTTTGCAAAAATAAGTACAATAATTAAAATATTAGGATCAACATTATCAATGGGGGTGCTTGCCTTATTCTGGTTGCTCTGAATACGAGGATGGAGTATTGTCGTAAAAGTCGCTCGAACAATTGACGTCTAATCAAAAAAGCCGGAAGCAAATTAAATATAGCAAAATAATTTCAACAGTAACAAAATCCAAATATTTTTGTATATTCAGACAGAGCATGACTTTTATATGAATTTAGAAAAAAGATTCATTCAATTTGGAGTTTGTATGCAAAAGTTATTAATGTTTTAATTTGCTTTGGTTTGAAAATTCTAGAAAATAGAAAAGTGCTGATGTCGAAGGCGTATTTTGCGAAGTTTACGCTTTCTAGCAAAGAAAGCATACTCTTCTATGTGTTCTACTAAGGTTTACGCTTTCTAGTAGAGGAAACGAATTTTCCTCAAAACTAAAGGCGGCTTTTCTCATTTTTCCTATTTTAATTACCTAACAGCTAGGGTCCACATGTTAGTCTCTCGGTTTTAAAATATGTTTTTAAAACTGAGAATAGTGTGTGGTCTCACATGTTAGTGACACATTTACTAAAAACATTTAGAATTAGATTTTTGATTATCTTTTCAGTCAGTCCCACCTGTCATTGACTTGGTACATTTAACTACTATCATTAAGCACTAATCAACATTTAAACACGTGGGTCCCACTAGTAGAGAGAGAGAAAGAGAGGAAGGGCGGAGCTGGGCACACGCATGGCCTAGCACCATGGCGAGCTCACCGGCACCAAACGACGTGACGGCAAGGCTCAGGGATGGGAAAAATGGGTTCTCCTCTTGATGGTGATGCCACCGGGTGGTGGTGGAGGCCGGAGAGATGACCAAAGATTGTGCTACGCCAATGACAAGTGGCAGAGCTCCTTAGGTCCGAAGTGGATTTCATGAATGGGGCCAATCGGTGGCGAAAGGTGGTGCGCATTGGCTTTAGGAGGTAACTCCGATGCTACACGCAGTGGCTTGGGGACCAATCATCACTAAAGCGGCAACGACAACGCTTCCCTCAATGGCGCCATGATAGTCCATGAGGAAGTCTATGCTACGCTAGCTAATCCTTTGATCTAATACATGCAAAAGTTCTAGGGGACTACTAGAAGCTCGCCAAGGTCCTTGACACCATGGGATGACCAGAGTAGCTTGGTGACGTTGAGCAGCGGCGGTGCAAAGATGGCTCATGGTGACGTCATGCTATGACGATGGAGATGCTACAAGGAGGTACGCATTAGCTTGCATGCACACTAAGGATGGTAGGGATAGAAAGAATCGACCAGAGACTCAACCAGGTGGCAGCTGACTAGAAAAGAGTTGCGGCGGCCAAAAATGAGGAAGAAGATAGATTTGAGGGATTTCCTGTGTGTGGATCATCATCAATCGAGGGAGAATCGTTAGTGGAGTAGAGGGCACAGAATGACACGGTCAAGTGGGGTTCAAGCTCAGTAGAACGTCGAGAACATGAAGGTCCAAAACGTGGTGTGCGCCGAAGGTGAAGAAGATGATGGCTCATCCTTGGTACGGGGTTCCTAGAGCTACATTAAGCAAGGAAGGAGCATCAGTGAGGTAAGGGGTGCATTGTGACACGGTTGGAGAGGGCAAGGAAGCTCACCAGAGAAGATGGCGTTGTGAAGCTCGCTCATCGGCATAGAGAACGCACTCGTTCTCGGCGATTCAGAGAGCTAGAAGCTCAACGAAAGCATGAGATAGAATGAAGGGTGAGCTAGAGATATGATGACACGCTCGGGGGCTTATATAGCCGTGAGTAGCGCGTGAGATCATCGGCAAGAAAATCGTAGCTCGCTTCGGCGTTTCCGCTAGGGGGGCTTGGGTGCCATTATGGAAGCAGATTGCATGGGCAAGGTTTGGTGGAGGTGATGGTGGCAGGTGAAGCCCAAAAATGGTGGGCGGCGAGGAAACCCACGACGAGCAGGCAGAGCGAGCGACGGCGCGTGGGTGTGCTAGCGGGCGAGGGCGAGGGCGAGGTGGAAGACAGGGTCTGATGAGCGGGGTTCCACCCATCAGTGAGAGGGAGAAAGCGGAGTTGGTGCGGGCTAGAGCTAGGCGAGTGAAAATGGGTCGGCTCAGATTCAGCCCAAAGGTTCGGCGAGAATTCAAAAATAGTTTTTGAATTTCCAAAATCTGGCTGAGTGTTTGCTGAATTTTTATACTGAGCAAACTGTGTCAAAAATTTACAAAAAGTTTTCTGAGGGCACCTTACCCAGTATAGTTTCTTATGTAAATTTTTCAACATTTTATATGCTCTATGGTTTTCCCAAAAATTCATACAAGTTCCTATTTCCATGTAAATGCATTGTTGCTTTTGATGAAAATTCACAAAATATGCTCAAATAATTTTTCCCTTATGTAAGCATGCCCAAAATTATTCTCCTACCTATTTTCCCAAAATTGTGATTTTGGGATGTTACACTCCCGTCGTCTCCACCTGTGTCGTACATAACCGCGCCCATGCCTCCTAGCCGCCTGATGCCCCCTTTTCCCGCGCTGGCGGAGACGCTAGAGCGCGTCCATGAGTTCTCGTGCAACAGCCACTTTCTCACCATCATTATCATGCCATTCGCAATCGCACTTAAGTAATTGACCTCGTCACAAACTCCCTAGCTCTCCATTCTAGCCTCCGACCAAGAACCAGAGCTTCTCACTCCTTGGTTCGCCGGGAACGAGAGCATCATTCTCGACGCCAGTGAGCAAGCTCTACGCCGCCATTGCCTCGAGTGAGCTCCCTTGTCCTCACCATCCGCATCACCGCGCGCCTCTCACCTCACTCACCCTATTCCCTTGCCTAATGTAGCCCCTAGAGCTCTATAGCGTGATCGCATCCTCGTCTTCTTCACCTCTAGTGTGCACCCTGATCCAGACCTTCACGTTCCCAGCGCTCTGGTGAGCTTGAACCTCACCCAACCATGTCATAACGCATCCTATACTCTACTAATGCCTTCCCTTGCTTGATGTTGATCCACCTGTAGGGAATCACTGAAATCACCCTTCTCCTTCACTTCCAGCCGCCGCAAGCACTTTTTCTATTTGTCACCACCCTAGTGAGTCCCTACCCAATTCCTTCTACCTTCACCCTTCCTTAGCACTTCCATGAGCTTATGCGTGGCTCTATTTTAGCAATCCATCACCGAGGAGCTGTATCACCATGAAGCAACCACCGCCACTGCTCGCTGCTCCTCCAAGTTCTTCGGCCATCTCCTAACGCCATAAATGCCCTTGGTGAGCTTCTAGTAGTCCCCTAGAGCCATTGTGCATGTTAGATTGGATGATCAGCTAGCGTAGCATAAAGTTCAGCGTAGTCAATCATGGCGCCGCCGCAGGAAGCATTGTCGTCGCTACTACAGTGATCATTGGTTTTCACGCCACCGCTAGTAGCATCGAAGTAGTCTTTTAGAGCTCAAGCTTACCATCATTCACCTTGTCTTTGTCCCATTCACCAAAACCATCATGGCCTTGCTTCGCGCCATCTCTGAAGGTCGCCGCCGGCGATGCTCCAACCATCCCCTACTTCGCTGCCACCATTTGGTAGAACTGTCGTCACATTAGGAACTCATTCTGGCCATCCCTATGCCAAGCCACTGCGTCGTTCACCTCCGGCAAGCTCGCTGAGCAAGCGATGCACTATGCGCGGCTCTCCTTCTCTCTTTCTCTCTATGCTAGTGGGTCCGACCCATGATTAAGATTTACTTAACGCTAATAACAATGGTTAAGTAGAATAAGTATATGACATGTGGGGCCGACTAAAAAACTAATCAAAAATCTAATTTAAAACATGTTTAGTAAATGAGTCATTGACATATAGGACACAGGTACTGTTTTCGGTTTTAAAACACGTTTTAAACTGAGAGGCTGACAAGTGGACCCCACATGTCAGAGGATTGAAATCAAGTTAGGTTTAATCATTTAGTTAAATTTTAATGAGTGTATGACATGTGGGACTGTCACAGTTTTCATAAACAAAATCAAAAATAAAAACCCGAGAGACTGACATGTAGGGCCCACATGTAAGTAAATGATTTTCAAACAAAATGTAAAAAAATGGAAAATCCACTTTTAGCATGAAGGAAATGCTCTTTCTTTATTGGAAAGCGTGAACTTTAGAAAATACGCTTTCGACGGGACCCTTTTATTAATTTCAGGATTTTTCAAACTAAGCAAAATTGAAATGCTAATAACTTTTTCATATGAACTCCAAATTGAATGAATATTTTTTTTTTCTAAATTCATATAAATCATGATCTGTCTTAGTATGTCAAAATATTTGTATTTTTTTATTTTACTATTTTTGATTTGTTATCAGCTATTTTGAATTATCTATCTTAATATGCAAAAATATTTGGATTTTACTATTTGTGATCTGTCTTAATATGCAAAAAAAAAGCAGAGGGGTTTACCTCTGTTAATTTATATAAAAATGAAAATGGAAAAACTTAGTCTTTGATGTGGACGAGCTATATTATAAACTGAGAAGCGTGAGTGGTGTATCTCACAAGTAGATAGGGGGAGATCCTCGCCCGGGTTAATTAAGGACTGAACACTAGTGTATCCAACCTAAGTCTAACCATACAACCACATGTGCTAGTTATGGGATAGCCTTAGCTAATTAAGTCATTTTGGACTGGCCTTGCATATTCGTAGGCCGCATTAGTGCGAGCATATCTGGGTTGGTTTTCTCGAAGGGGCTCCCTTCACCAAGGTGTCTAGGATGAAGCTTGCTGACACAACGGTGAATGCCTCACTAAGATGGGGATGTACCCAGGTGAAGTGAGGGTTTTCGTTCACCGAGCTAGTGCAAGGTTAGCTCTGGATAATGTAAAGGCTTCGTTACGAACTCTTGACTACATACTAACGTGTTGTGAGCGGTGGTATCGACCGATATAAAAAAAATTAGAGACCTAGTATCATGTGGATAAAGTTGAACTCCTCTGCAGAGTGTAAATCTATTTAAATAGCTGTGCTTGCTGTCGTGAGTGTGCTAAGTGTTGTTTCGCTGGGTATAGTCTATACTTTTGCAAAAACGGTTTGTTGGAAAATGTTGGGATGGTTGGTTGGTATGAGTGCCATTTCTATGGCTAAGAATAAAATGTTGGTCGCAGGGTTGTGATTTTGATATTATTAAGTTACATGTTATTTCAATATTTGTCAACTGCTCTTTAAAATTTATGTTGCAAATTATTACATATCAATATTGCAAATAAAACTTGCTTAATGCTGAAAATAACTTGTGGAGTCGATCCTTATCTTTTCTTAGCCTTGCATTTATAATTATGTTGTGATACACTATAAGTCTTGCTAAGTACAAAATGTACTCAATCTTGCTTAAATTGTTATTCAGAGTACGAGGATGAGCCTATGCCGGACGACACGTTCTTTGTACTTGGTGCCGGAGGGTTCAGTGATGGGTCTTGCTAGGGTCTTGTCCTTGTCGGTTGCCTAAGGGTATGGATGGGCACACCGCTAGATATTTTGAGTTTATTTGCTATGCTTCTGTTGTTTAACTTACTACTTATGTTTTAATTTGGCTGGTCGGACGTGTAATATATACTTGTCATGTAAACGCTTAAGTTGAATGTCCTATATTTGTTTCATGTTGTATGCATAATGTATGGATGTGATTATCGATGTTGTGGATATGTGTACTAGCCACTGATCATGTGACTAGTACGGTATACATATGAGGGCTTCGGGTATTCGACGCCTAGGGTCCGATATTTTGCATTATTTCATTCCTTTCTGCAAAACTCATGAATGGACAAGGGAACTTTGTTTTTTGTTAAGGTTAGTCGCCAAGTGGCACAATTATCAGGAATATTGAATAATGTTGGTGCAGGAATATGAATAAAATGAGCACCAACACGAAGGAGGCCGGCGGTGCGGCTGGTGTCGACATGGAGGCGAGGATAGCGGCTGGTGTCGCCAATGCGGAGGTGGTGAAAACATGCCTCACCGAATCAGTGAGATCAATCTTGATGACCACAATGACGCGATGTCAATGGCAATCACTTGGACGAGATAACCGCGACACCCATTTCGGCCTTGTTTGGCTAGTGGGGAAATATATCCATAGGAGAAACAATCCAAGAAGGGATTAGGTGAATCCCTCTCCCTCCACCCAATCCCCTCCCACCTTGGATCTAATCCCTTGATTTGTTTGGGCAAATGGTTGGATGAGTAGGGATTGCATATATTGAAAAATCTGAAAGCAAAAAATGAATATAGAAAATTCAAAAAATATCAGAAAAGTTTCACAAAGAGTCCAAAAAATCCGAAAAAAAAAATGCAAAAAATTCGAAAAAAAAATCATAAAAATTTAGAACAAAAAGGTCTAGAAATTTCAAAAAAATTTAAAACACAGATTATAAATTTTGAAAAAATATTAAAATGTCAAATCAAAATGTCATCTACAGTGCAATCAAATTGCTTGGATATGGGTAAACAAATACCAAAATCTTGATCGTCATCTATCTCAAATTGCACTGTTTTTCAGTTCCAAAATGATCACCAACTATGTTGCAGTTTAGAACAAGCACCAACAGTTTGGCCGATATCATCACAAGATCAAAGTATTTCATATTACAAATTGTCTCGTTCAAAAAAGATTGCTCATCTAATATTTCAAACTATAATTTCAATTCAGGAACTCCCCTTTAATCAGCGAATCATCTAGCTTTGCATTCAATGTTTTCCTGTAGAAGAATTTTGAAGATAACAAAATGAGTTGCATAATTTCAGCATAGCAGAAGAATTTTCAACTCAGGAAATTACCAATGGTTATATGACTACACGCATTGCAACCTATCCTCACACATAACATCACCAAGTTTCAAACTTCTGACAAAGTCTTAGCCACTTCACACTCAAACTATCAATATCGCAATTAGGACAGACAAAAATAAGATATGCTAATATGTTTGGCTGAGTATTATAATGCATATAATGCTAGAAACAACACTTACCAGCTAATAGATGATAATGACATTTGTTGACCTCAAGCTTACAGATCCTGTTAATATATGAAAATGACAATAAGTCTAGATGCATGCCTTGGTTTTTTTTCACTTTGTGCACTAGCAGATAATAGATGTAATGTTGGCAAAATAACAAACATCATGTCGTCATCCTCTTCCCTCCTCCTTTTAGTTCAAAGCACCCTTCTTGAACCCATTTGGCCACTAAACACAAATATTAAACTACTAATCATTTGAAATAAATAAACAATGTAGTTTAATCTATGATATTAAAAAAAATTATAAGAATAATGAAATTAGGATGTCGACAAACAATGAAATTTATATAAAATAACATAGATTTTGTAAAACATAAATATAAGAATAAAAAATAAATGGCTACATCTGTGCATATATGATACTAGATATAATTCTATTATAGAGCAAAGTAAGCTTAGGAAAGCAAAGTTGCTAAGATTTATTTTTGACTAAACATGTATTCCCTCTCTTGGCATTTAATTTACTTGTCAAATAAAAGCAATATTAGTTTCCCGACATGTAATTTACATTATTCATGGCATTACAAAACTCACCAGAACGTAGTGCAGATAATAACTTGGCCAAGTTTTAGAGCCCTCTTATATAATTGAACCTATCCTTCTTCAGAATGGAATTGGTAGAGTCCAAGTATCCTGGGTGGCTGGGGTGAATGTGCACAAGAGCATTTGCCAAAGCCTAAAATTACATAATGAAGTAGTAAGAAACATAAACATATGGGGTTAACACTAGAATCAAGGGTTTATACACATAAAGTTAAAGTTCAAGCAGTACAATACACTCCAACAAAATTAACTACAAACAGCTGATTAGATTGGCATGATAGTCATAATACAGTCTAAAGCAAATTGGCTAGATGAGACATTATTTTGTGTACAAGCAGCAAAACAAATATATATTCATATAGTGGCAAAGCAAACATCTAACATATGTATAGCAAGAAAACAAACAGCTAAAATGTAATAAATAGGGACGACTTTGCTCAAAAAAATAAAAAGGAAAAAGACTTCATCAGCATATTTAACACTAATTACAGGCACAAAATAAACCACCGTCTATAAAAACATGAACAAATTATGTAAGAAACACATCCCATTCAGATATTCTGACATCCAAATATAACAAAATCTTAAAGAGTACACTAGGATATCTCTAGGAGCATCATAATAGTAGGTAAACTAAACAGAGATACATTGAGAATCTATCAATTTAACTACTGAGCTAGCCATCTACAGTACAGAAAAACAAGGAAACACTTGCCTATTTGAATGTCATCACAGACAAATTATCTCTGCGAAATAACAGAGAATTGGGTTCACCAAAAAGTTAGCACTCAGCATAATATCTACCTTCCAAATTCTATACATGAATGTCAATTTATGCATGAATGTCAAATTATGCACTTATATTAATGAACTTTTGTTATCCAAATGGTAGGCTTAGGCCTCATAAAGAAATGTGTCCTGGTAAAAAGAATTTGCCATGTCCAGTCAACAACAAACTTCCTTTGAAAATAATACAATGAAACTCCATTTGCCACCTCTCAGCAACAAAAGAAATAAAAATTCTCTCATCATTTACATAATGCATGATGCATGATATCTAGCTATATACCTCTCTCTGCTTCTTTTCTTTGTTTAGGTTTGGTCGACTTGTTCTTGGCGACCCTAACCAATCAAGAATGAAAAATAAGCTCAATTCCTCCACGAAACATACGAAATCCAGCAAGAATATGATGAGAGCCTAACCAAACGAAATTCAGTAAACAAAGGAAAAAATAACCCTAAAATCTCCACACTAACCGCCCCAAAATTGCAAGGATTAAACCTCTTCTAGGAGTAATTTAACAAGCCATAGAGATATTTAGAACGAGAAGAGCAAAGGAGGCATTTCACCTGGATCGGGAGAGGTTGTTGTTGATGAACTAGCTCAAGATCTCCTTCTTGTCCCCGAGCTCGCGACCTTGCCGCCTTGGAGGCAGCCCGAATCTTGGCCCGATTAAGGAGTTATCCACCCTCCTCTGCAGCCACGTGAAGCTCCTTCGCCTCCAGTTCGGAGTTCTCCTCTCTCTCCCCAGTCGGATCTGCGAGAAACTGGTAGAGCTAACTGGATCTATGAGAAACCCTAGAAATCGTATGAGGAGGAGGAAGATGAGGAGACTAACTGGAGGAGGAGGAAGAGGCGGCGACGGCGGTGGGCTCCACGTCACCGGAGTCAAGGGGGAGAAAGGGAGAGGCGGCGCCGTCCGGAGGAGCTATGACTTGCGTGCGTCTCGCGGAGTCGCGAGCGTGGCGATGGGGAAGAAACTCGCGGACGAGGCATGGATGGATTACCCCGTGGAACGGATTGGAACGAACAGGGAATTCCCGATCCCAGGACTCGTCCAAGCACGCGCACGGAGCTGCCCGGGAAAAGTTTCCCCACCAGGATGATCCCTGTGGAACAGCTTCCAATCCCGGCCGTTCCCTGCCTTGCCAAACAAAGCCTTCGGTGGCGCATATGCGGAGGTGTATGCCCAGTTGGATTGACCTAGGTTGTGCAATAGCTCATACACGGAGGCATACGTCCATCGCCCGACGTTAGCGGCTGGCGACACGCAAGCAGAGTCATGCAGCCGATCGGTCCGTTTGTGGCGATGCAGGCGGCGTGCACTTAGAGGTGTGCACCCGGTCCGACCGGTGGGAGAGAGAGTGGCAATGAGAAGAGATACAAAAAACCAATATACTAAAAACCTTCACAAATAATTGACAAGCTAGATCAAGACAACTTACCCAGAAGCCTACGCGGTAGTGTTATCGTGTTGATAACATGTTGTATAGAGGGGCCACATTCCTGACAGTCAAGCACTCAATCTTACAAATATAAAAATATAAGAAGAGACACAAGATGTAGTGCTGAGGTTTCTCTCAACTTTATTGATGTTTTGCCTGTGGGCGTGGAGTGTACAATATGCAGCCCCTACCCCTCCTTATATAGGGTGAGGTGGGGAGCTATGACAATAGAGAGCAATATACGAATAAAGTATGCTAATGGACTTATAGGCCGGCTACATCCTAATGGGCCTTAGTTTAGGTAAAGTGTCCACACCTATCAGGCCTTGTCAATGATCAGAACACATGGTTCCCTTTTGAGCTTATTCAAGAAATAGTATGGGAACGCTATAAAAAAGAAGACCTTTTATTGCTGTGGACACACTAAGTGTTTGTATAAGAATGCAAAGGATGCTATAGAATGATCGTAATGAACGGGATTGTTGTTAATGTCTATTGAATATTGTTAATTGCCTCTTGCCAATTATTACAGAGTACGTGGATTACCCCTTTACATTATTTGAATGGGTGGCAATTAATAACGCTAAAGGTGTCTCTAATCTTCATGCACGTTCGCTAGAGAGTTTTGAACTGTTGCATCCTCTAGCTAATTGTCGAATGTTGCCAGATGCGCCAATAGCCACCTTCCCACCAATCACATGGATAACTATTGTGTCTCCCGATGAGTTTGCCGATCGGGGATTCTCCAAACCTGTATAACTGGTCAGACAATGTCCATAGCTGGTCGTCCATGACTCAAACTGGTCGTCAACCAGTTTGGCCATAATAAAGGGAATTAGACTTCCTTTATAAACTAGTTGCAGGTTTATAACCGTTATAATGTGGGCCTTCTTTGACTGGAACTCTAACTCTGACCGAAAAAGGTTGACCTGGTCAGCTAGCCCCCAAGGCTTAGGAAAATAATATTTACTTAAGGCTTTTATCGAACCTGGGAATGAAGTGTCTCAGATTCTCTGTGTTTCATACACTAGTCCAGAAATAGCTAGTGTACACAGTCAAACAAAAGTGAGAGCAAAATCATATCACACATTTTATTAAATGATATTCAGAGTTTATTACAATTGGGCCCAAGGTCAAATAAAAGATATAGCGGAAGCATAAATAAATAAGGTAGGCCACATGATTCACCACATGCAATCATATGGGGGCATAGCCTAGTCGTCCTGATCCTCACCGTCTTGATAATAATCTTCACCTGAATAATATTTTATTAAGCAAGAGTGAGCACAAATAACCGTGCTCGACAAGTTACACCCAATAATAGATTATAATGCATGCATGTGTAATCAAGTGAGGCTGATAGGGTTCATTTTGCATAAAGCTGCATTTTTATATTTAAATACAATTTACTAAGTTCCAATTCAAATATTAAGTTACAACTAAAATCAAATTTTTATTTATTGAATTCTCAATTATCAAGTGTAGGATAAACCTCCGTACACAACTGGTGAAGGGCTAGCCCCCTTACACCAAGCATTCTTCCCTAATTTCCCAATTGGATGAAATATCCAAAAACTTCTGAGTTTGAAATTATTTTAAAAACAAAACCAAGTCTCATCCACGAAAAGGCTTTGCTCAACATGTCCATGATCGCGGACGCGGATTAGAAGCCATTCGTATTCTGCTTGCATTTGCTGCATCTAAGGGCTTTAGATTGCACCAGATGGATGTCAAGAGTGCTTTTTTGAATGGTTATATAGAGGAGGAAGTGTATGTTAGGAAACCCCCAGGCTTTGAGAATCCCAAGCATCCACATCATGTTTTCAAGCTATCCAAAGCTTTGTATGGTCTTAAGCAAGCCCCTAGAGTCTGGTATGATAGACTTAAGACCTTCTTGCTTAAGAATAATTTTGAGATGGGTAAGGTAGACAAGACTCTATTTGTTCTTAGGCATGGCAATAACTTCTTGCTTGTTCAGATTTATGTAGATGATATTATCTTCGGTGGTTCTTCTCATGCTCTTGTTTCCAGTTTTTCTGAGACCATGTCCAGGGAATTTGAGATGAGTATGATGGGAGAACTCAACTACTTTCTAGGGCTTCAAATCAAGCAATGCAAAGAAGGGATCTTCATCCATCAGATGAAGTACCCCAAGGATCTGCTCAAGCGCTTCGAGATGGGTGACTGCAAGCCGATCGCCACTCCCATGGCGACTTCGACTGTTTTGGATCCAGACGAGGAAGGAGAAGCCGTGGATCAACGCTAGTATCGCAGCATGATCGACTCCCTCCTTTACCTAACAGCCTCAAGACCAGACATCCACTTTGCGATCTGCTTTTGTGCGAGGTTTCAGGCGTCTCCAAGGGCTTCACATCGCCAAGTCGTTAAGCGCATTTTCAGGTACCTTCACTTTACCCTCCAGTATGGCATTTGGTATTCCTGCGCTTCTTTCTTGTCCATTCGGGGATTTTCTGATTCTAATTTTGCGGGCTGTCGGCTAGATAGGAAGAGTACCTCAGGCACTTGTCACTTCTTAGGCACTTCTCTTGTCCCTTGGTCTTCTAGGAAGCAGTCCTCTGTTGCACAATCCACTGCAGATGCTGAATATGTAGCGGTCGCTAGTTGCTGTAGTCAGATCTTGTGGATGGTGTCCACTCTTAAGGACTTTGGGTTAAATTTTGCTAGTGTTTCTCTTCTCTGTTATAACACTTCTGCCATTAATATTGCTAAGAACCCTGTGCAACATTCTAGGACCAAGCACATAGACATTTGCTATCACTTCCTTAGAGACCATGTAGAGAAGGGTGATATTGTGCTACATCTTGTAGAGTCTGAGGCTCAGCTAGCTGATATCCTCACCAAGCCTTTAGACCCAACTAGGTTTGCCACCTTGAGGAGTGAGTTAAGGGTAATTTACCCCTATGGGTTGGTTTGAGGGGGAGTTGGTTCTTTTCTGAGATTTCCTTGTTTATCTAATCTTTTTGATCTTTTTCTGAACTTGCTGATCTTTTTTATCTTCTTAGACTTTTTGAGCTTTTCATGCATCTCATTGTATCATATTGCATGCATATAAAAATTACAAAAAGATGCATTGTAATATAAGCATTACTGCTTATCTTTTAAATTGATGAAGCTTTGCTTATTACCCTCTTGAGCTTTAGCATTTCAATTCTTGCTCAATGTCATGTCTAGTTCTTTGACTTGCTAGAATTATCATGATTTCACATGTGTAGCTAAGTCTTTGCTAAATGAGCTAGAACTTTAAGACAACTTGAACTAAAAAAAATTGCAATTTGTGGATCTTTTAGCTAGTTGCACAATTAGTGATCCTTTTGTGATATTGGCCCTGTCAAAATTACTTTGTTAGCTCTTGAATATAGGATTGAACATTTCTTGAGCTTCTTGTTCCTTTATGAATCTAAAACTGCTCTTGTGCAAAATGAAAAATCAAATTTTAAGATTCTCATGTGGTTAAATTGTGCCAAACTACTCTCACGAGACTGCATGTCAAAGACATGAACTTGGAGATAGTTTGATGATCCAGATGATCTCATGGGGACTGCTTATCAAAATTGACATGAACCTCAAGATTTGTCGCCCTGGTTGAAGCTTAGGAAGAGTTTATAGATGGCTCCTAGTCTATTATCTTCTTCACTAAGATAGACCTTTAATCAACTTCAATATTCATTGCAAATGAAAAAGTGTTGTAAAAATTAGATGATTAAGGTTCTTTGAGCAAAATAATTCGATTTAGGACTTTTTGTCTCTAGGATGGTCATTGTTAGCTTCTTGATCTCACATTGACATTCTGACATGGCCATTATCACTTTAGGATCCTTGTTGATGAACTTGTTAATTTTGAAGCTTTGCTTAAATTGTTTCAATTCATCACTTTATTTTAAGCCTTCTAGCTTAGCTTTGATATATATGTATTAACATGATCTTACTAGCGCTTTCAGGCTTGATATGTATTGAGTAATAGTAGAAATGCTAGCTTGTTCTTTTAGGTAATCTCTAAAGCTTCTTGTACTAAAAATTGAAAAAAAAATATAAAAAATGAAGCCACTCCATTGCATTTCATGCATGCTCTCTCTTATGCTTTCTCTCATTTTTGCATTTTTCATCTCTAGATGAGAGGAAGGCGTGATTCCTTGATGACTCCATTGTCAAAGGGGGAGAAGATATAGCTATAGTGTAAAAAGGGGGAGCTATTTGGAGAAAAAAGGGGAAAAATAAAATCTGTTGAAAAATTGTGATCATAGTGAGGGGGGTATCTAATTTGCATTTTTATGATCTTATTGTCATTTCAGAACTTGAATTGCAATTCTTGGAACCTCACAATGATCAAAGGTCAAATTGATCAATTGTTCTTTCATATGGACATTAAGTGAGATTTTTTACTCTTCTATGGAAATTGAACATTTCTTGCTTTCTTTTGCCTTATTTCACTTGCCTATGCTAATATGAAGCCAACTTGGTCATTTCCATTGCGTTCGCTTGCTCTTGGACCAAGTTGTGCCTTCGCGCGAAAACGTTGAGTTTTTCTATTTTACAAACCTCAAACTTTCATTTTCTGGGAAATTGCCAATGTGTTCATCAAGGGGGAGATTATGGATATCATGGGGATATGCTCATGATCTTAGAATGATGTTACAATTGGCAATGGTGTTGAGGGTTTGTCGAAACACGCGTTTTCAGCAAAGTTCAGGAATTTCTGTAGTACCGCAAGTGAGGAAGAGGTATTACCGCAGAGCGGTATGACCGCAAGTAAGATGGCGGTACTACCACAACGCGGTAATACCAGATCTTAGATGGCGGTATGATTTTTCCAGAGTGCATGTTATTTCTTCTCCCTTGGTAATCGGTATGACCGTAGTTTGGGAGCGGTACTACCGCAATGCGGTAGTACGATGGTTACACGGTGGTATGACCGATTGTGACCTGTTCGTTAGCTTTCTTGGTGGCGATGTTTGTAAGTTATGTCAATCTCGTTGGTTTCATTGCATATGTGTTGCATGATGCATGTTTTGACTAACGTGGGTCAAGTTGCGAAGAACTTATTCCCGGAATCGATTTCTTGGTCTATTGTTGTGCAGGAAGCTTGGAGGTCAACGACGGTCAATGGCGAGGATGATCGGGACTAGGCTTGGAGAGCTAAGGATCAGAACGATCAAAGATGCTGGGTGAAGTTATTAAATTCAAGCATGGCGCAAAATGGATAAGGATGACCGAACGAGAAGTTCGGTGCGATGGGTTGCATCAAGCGGTGCGGGGGTTGGTGCAAGTGCCATGGTAGTTTCGGTGGGAGCCGGATGGGAGAGACTTGCCGACATGAAGAGAGCCGTTGATCAACCTACACGTCGCGAAGCATGGGATTGCTTCATGAACATTGGACTCAGTCTTCGGAGAAGGATCGAGAAGAGGTATTTTGGTAACTTCACCTAAATACCGCCTTGGTGACCTTTTGCTAACCTGTGGTGCAAGACAGCGTAAGGAGAAGCGGTTTAGGTCAAGAAGAGATGAAGACGGCGCTTTAAAATGTGTGCGTAAGTGAAACCCATTTGTGTGTGGGCTTAACGGGTGCCCATTAGGGATATCCTTCTAGAAGCTAGCCTCCACTATAATAAATAGGGGAGGGTGCTAGTTGTGCACCTCCCAACCCTCATATCTAAAACCCTAGTTTTGTGTTTTAGGGTTAGGAGAGAAAAGTGGAGAGGTTAGGGTTCTAGAGAGTTGGATTGATTGTGTGCTCAAGGGTTGAGTCTTTGTCCTCCATGATGGAGTGGCTGTAAACTAACTTCAATCTCCAATCAATCAAAGCAAAGTTCTTCAAGATGACTCTCTCTTTGTTCTTGCTCTCTCTCTCTCTCTCTCTCTCTCTTTGGTGATTTTGGGTTTTTGATGATTCCTTGGTTTTTCTTTGGTTTCTTATAGTGTTCTTGCTTGCTGTGATATGTGTGAATACATCTAAGATCATCTTGATCATCCTTTACCCACGAGCAAGCTTTTAGATCAAAGTTTGATTTTGGCTCGGTTTTAAAGCAACCTTCACTCAAACGGAAAAAGGTTGGAACTTTGGCAATGATTTTCACGATCCTTGGTTGGAATAGGTTTCTGACATCATAGAGAGGGTATGTTTCAAGTTTCATGAAGTTTAGAGTTGTAGATCAAAAGTTGTGCCAATTTTGAGTTTGGATTTCGGGCTGAGTTCCAGTATAATCAGTAGTACCGCCCATTGTACAGCGGTAGTTCCGTTTATCGGTAGTACCGCACGTTGCACTGAGGTAGTTCCGATTATTGGTAGTACCGCACTTTGCACTGAGGTAGTTCCGATTTTTGCATCTTTGTTTTATTTGCTTCGGGGTTTTGATTGGATTCAATACAAGTCTTCCACTGTGCTTGTATATTAATCTTCATAGCTTTCATAGCTATTGGAGTGAAATTAGTATTGAATTCAATCAAGGAGAAAAAGAGATCGTGCTCCTATTCACCCCCCCTCTAGTCGCCTTTTCGGTCCAACAAAAACCATCTGTGACATCTGCAATTATCACCGGTTCTTATTAAAAACTATCTATGGCGTCTACAATTTTCACAGACGGTTTGTGTTAAGAACCATCTGTGGACTATCACAAACGGTTCTGATTAAAAACCGTTTGTGATAATTATGTATCACAAACGGTTCTAGCCATCCCTACATATCACAGATGGTTATTATGAACAATCGTCTGTGAAAATTACAACACAGATGGTTCCACAAGAACCATGTATGATAAGGCGTCCAGTATAGCCTATTTGTAGTAGTGACCATATGCACATCGGGAGGGTAGATTGTTGAGACAAAGTTTCTGAAGGGTTTTTTATGATTGGTGTTGGCCACACAGGTTATATCTTGTGGGTAAAAAGTTGTACAACATGTGCAGAGTGTTAACAACCTATTTGAATAGTTGTATCCTCGGTCATGGACATGCTCGGTGATTTACCCAAAGGGTAGATTTTATAAAACCAATGTGGAAGGGAAGCTGTGTGAAAGAATTGATTTAAGCTTTCGGAACTTTGGAGAAACTCTTGTTACTTATTATTATTATTATTATTATTATTTCAACTTACGCTTTCAATCTATTGTTCATATTCAATTATAACTGTTGCTTTTGGTAAAATAACCATAGAAGCCATTTCCTTTGGAATAAGTCATCATCTATAATTGCATTCTGTGATTTAACTTGTTGAGTATTCTATGTGCTCACTCTTGCTATAATCATCATTCAGAGGAATGATTGGAGGAGTCAACTTTTGCTCTAGAGGAGGAGTTCTTCGACGAGGTTGATCGTTAGGTCTTGTTCCCAGTCAGTTGTCTGTGGCAAGTAATGGGTTCTGCTGAAGTTGCTTTTTTGTTCCATCGCTACTATTTCTCTTTATTTTCTTAAGCCCTGGGTGGCTGAATAAGTGTAAACTCAACCATAAGGTCAAAACCCTTATGCACTTATCAAATTTAGCTCGTTTATTCCTTTAAATTATTTGTGTGGATTGATGTTCATCGATGTTGCAACTATGTGCACTAGCGTGATCCTAGACTAGTGCAGTATACGCAGGGTCCGAATTTGCATATTTGGGTTCCGACACGAGGTATTGTAAAAGCCTTGTTGTAAACATCTTAGTCGCACGCTATCATGTTGTGTGTCAGATGGATAGTATAAGATGGGTACATCATGTGGGTTAAGTTGTACGTCCTCTGTAGAGTGATATATCAAACCTATTTGAATAGTTGTGTTCGCAATTATGGGCATTGCAAGAAAATGCCACACTTGGTCAGATTTTGGTTTTAGAAACTTATTTAAGAAAATGGTTTTGGACTCATTGGGATAAATAGTATATGGTGCACTAATGAGCTTGTGCTACTATAGGTACATGGTTAGTACCTTTTCAAAGGATATTTGATTATCGCTACTGTTATGTACTTGTATACTTTATGTTTAAATTCATGCTTTTACCATTATTGTTTGGAAATTACTATTATTCTTATTTAAATTGAAAATTGGTTTTATGCAACTAGACAATATAACCTTCCTTTGAGCAGCTATGTATGTAGTTAATAGCATTTGCAAAAATCTTGCAGGGTACGAAAGTACTCGCAGTGTTTGTTGAAAATTACCAGTTGAAGAAGAAGATCCGGGAATGGGTTACTTCTGTGCCACTGGATTTGAAGACAACGAAGGGGCTGAATACTAACTAGCATGGAAAGCCCAGTTGGTTGCCTGTTGGGCTATGGCAAACTTCGTATGAACTATCTTTTATCTTCGGCTGCAGACCTTATTTAATGTATCCAACCCTTATGACCCAGTTTGTAAGACTGCTTAAAATCATCTAATTACTCTTTTATTTAAATTCATATATAGATATAATGTAACGAAGTTGACTGTGTATACTAGCTATTAATGGTAGAACTAGTACGGTAATATACAGAAGGTTCCAGGTGATGCGGTCCTCAGTCCAACACACGACATGCGTGGTGACACGTCATCCAGGGACCGCGCACCAGCATAGAGTGTGCTGAGGTCCCCGACACAAAGGGAGGTGGTCTTACACTTACTTTAAATTGAGCTCACGACGGAGCATGGTGGCGTTGGGGAGGTGGCACAGTAGGAGGCAGGCAAGGTGGTGAGAGAGGAGGAAGAAAGGGCGGGCAGCCAGAGATCTCACAGCAGGAAGGGGAGGAAGAGAAGGCTAAGACGGAGAAGGATGGGGGCAGGAAGAAAGGGCTAAGGCGGTGGTAGAGCGCCTGATGGAGCGAGTAGATAGCGGAGGCCAGCCTGATAACGCAGGCTGCAACATGGCGACGTGGTGGCGGCGTGCAGTGGCTGGTGGTGAAGAAGATGAGGAAA
Source organism: Phyllostachys edulis (assembly GCA_036346405.1). NCBI lineage: Eukaryota > Viridiplantae > Streptophyta > Magnoliopsida > Poales > Poaceae > Phyllostachys > Phyllostachys edulis. The sequence continues at coordinate 63,452 of JAYEVD010000491.1, read as the reverse complement.
GAGAGATGGAGGACGAAGAGAATGGAGAAGATAAGAGCATCTACAATAGTTTGTTTCTTAGCTTGTTACTAAGAAGAAAGAGAGTACTCAATCCAATAAAAAGAAACAAGCATTCCAATGGATTGTTTCTTAAGCTTGTATCTAAGACTTTAATTGTTACAAGTGTGCATGATTCTTGATGATCAACAATGGGGTACAACTTTGTGGCCTATATGTTTTGGCTCATTTATCATATCATCTGCAGGGGAAGTCAAGAAGACGGGCTACACAAGATCCGGTAGATTTTGTTGGTAGGCAGTAAGACCCACAAAATGAGTGTTTAGGTAACAACTAAGCCTCCAGTAGAGTTTTTTTGTTGTTTCTTATGTCTTGGTATTAACAATCTGATAGTTTCTTCATGTAGAAACAGCTTCACCTTCTCTCCTCATCTTCTCTCCTTCACATCATCTAAAAGCTGATGTGGCAACCTCTTAGTAACAACTGAGGTGGATTGTTGTAGATGCTCTAAGAGTTGACGAATGGGCCCCATCAATTTATTCAGCTTGTAACGGGCGGTCAAAGCCAACTCGGTCAGTGTGCCATCGGAAAACCAGGGTGGAATGAGCTAGGGGTCATATACATGGTTTTAAAAGTTGAGGCGGGATCAATTGATTGGTTTCATAGTTGAGGATTGATTTCTAGACACAATTGGTTTCATAGTTGAAGACTGATTTATAGACACGAGTGATAGTTTAGGGCCAAATGTACTCATTTCTGTAACAAATCAAAGTTGGCCTGTATCGCTTCCTTTTACCTGTTCAGCGTGGTGATGACTTACCAGAGAAACAAAACCAACTGCATGCTCCTCTCAAAAACACATTTTCTATGATCCTTCAAAGGGTAGGGAAAGACAAGATGTTTGTTAAAGCCCTTATCGCTAGATCGATCGATGGATGTACTGGTAGTCTGGCACCATGTAAAGCAAGAAAGAAATCCACCACACTAAGTCATGTCATTCTCGTCTAGCTAGCTCCTGATCGTTCCCAAATGCAACCATGTGCAACCCAAGAACAGGCGCATGTCTCTGACTCACCTCCACGTAAAAGGGCTCTTGAACCACCATTAACCTCGCCATCGTTGCCGAAACTAGTAAAGAACAGCACGTCTCACCTCCTACACCTGTCTCTGCATGCATTCCCATCCAGGAAAACAAATTCGTTTAAAAAAATTTCGGAGGGGAACAAATTGAACGAATTGAAAGAAATTTCGGAGGGTTTTCTTGGACGAAATTTGACCGAATTTTGTCCAAAATCGAATTTATGATGTAATTTGTCCAAATTCAAATATTTCCGAAATTTTTTGAACGAATTGAAAATATTTCAGAGGGGACGAAATAATTTCGGTGAAATTTCGTCGAAATTAATTTCCCTGTTCCCATCACCTTTTATTTCAGAAATTCAGAGAGACTACATCAACCTAGCTATAACATAGAGCTGTTGATGAGACCTCACCAAAGGGATAAGCAAAAAAGGAAACGAACAAGCAAGCAAAAGCAGCCATGGAATACAACAGGTCCATGTGAAAAAAGATTATAGAAACCCACAATACTAAGTTATCCCCATGCATTAATGCATACAGTAGCATAGCTATTTGCAAAAAGCTTCTCATTACAGGAGCAGCAAAGCAAAGATGGCTGGCCATGCAAGTATGGAGCCATGGACCATGCGTGCATGTTACTAACAGACTAATTAAAGTGCAGGGACAGGGGCCAAACATTGCCTAATGGCTGACATGGAGTGAGCCTTCCGGGGATGGCGATGGTGTAGCAGAAAGATTTGCCAGATTTGTCGGCACGAGGGAGATTAACGCATGCATGGTGAGCTGATGATCTGATCTGCACTGTGGCCAGCCGGCCATGAAAAAGATTTGGCGCAGAGGAAGCTTTGATAAGGGGTCGTAGGAGGACGAGGAGAAACAGTTCATATGCTTTTGTCGATCGACTTCGACCTCATCGATCTGACGCGCACCTTTGTTTATCCATTGTACCCACTAGCTTTCTCGGCTCATCTTTGGGCATGCACATGTTGGGAGGTCTTGTCCCTCTCTCTCTGACACCATTTTTTTCCTTCTGGCGACGGTTTCCTGGAGTCTCCTGTTCTAGTGAAGTTTACATCTCTGGAGCCAAGTGTAGCTTAGCATAACTGTTTGGTTGGTCGGAGGAGGGAATGGAAATTTATTTAGATGGGCCAAACAAATTGATGGAAAAATTAAATGAAATTGCGAGGAAAATCGACTTGGATCTGACAAATAAATCATCAAACTTACACATAGCAAAACCGGCGGGAAAAGTAAAGCATTCTAGAAATTAGGGCAAGTTGATGATATGAAAGCTGCTTCCAGAGCCCAAAAGTATATCTTCTTTAACCAGGAAAGAACGCATCTTTTACGACTGCTGATACGCATTTCGCAGAGGCAATCTTTTACGACTGCTGATACGCATTTCGCAGAGGCACTTAGTAGAAAGAAAAATAAGGTGAAACTATCACCAGCAGGGGGCGGATCCAGAGAAAGAGTAATTGGGGTCAACATGAACACATTGCGGTCACTACGGACATGAATTAGCCAAGAAACTTTCTAATATCATAATAAGTATCAACTTCTTATATATATTTTTTAAAAGTATCAACTTCTTCATGGTTTAAGCTAAATGGCATTGGGGTCACTTGACCTCAACCCTCGTATGCTGGATCCGCCCCTGATCACCAGTACTATCGCTGATTGCTCTCGACAATGTCAAGTGGGGCAATTAATCAAATTAAAGCCCATATATATTGTTAGTCATGGAAACGAGTTCCGGATCCTTCTAAAGCCCCCATTAAGTGACGCTGCCACGTAATTAGTAGGTTCATATGCCAAGAGCTTTACGAGATCATGATGTGCTGATACAAAAGCGGCAATGATATCTTGCTGGTCCAAGGTTGGTGAGTATTCTCCTTTAATTTCTTCTCAGTAATTAGTAGCTAGTTAGCCCTGACGTTTAAGTAGACGTTGCTATCAGCTGCGTATTGATTTCTCGGTGGCCTTGGCCCCAGTTGATGATCATAACGAGGATACGGAATTATTACTTGTCCAAATAAAGATCTACTGCTAATGGACATTTATTATACTCGCATTTTGTTCAAAATGTTTGGTTGTCTGTATCAGGGTTCAAAATTTCGACGAAATTCGGTTGTAACATTTAAATTCGGTTGTATCGGTGGATCCCGAAAAAATTGTATACCGGTCAATTTTTTCGATTTCATTGGAAATTTAGTATGTTAAAAAGCATTGAAAGCGCTAAAGCATACATAAAACGTGGCTAGCCTAGTGGACAGTCCTTCGCGCGTGCCTGACATTAAAAAGCCCTAGTATATGAAAGAATGAAAATGTGCTTATGTTCTTGTGGAATAAGAATGAAAAGGTGCTTCCGTTAGGTATTTGACCAGATTGGATCGTCGGGTTCCTATAAAACCTATCACTAAAATACCTAATAGGGCTAAGTGGAACCAAAAGGGTTTTCCATTAGATGGTAAATCTAAACAATTAGCCTCACATGAGGTTTGGGAATAAGTGATTGTCTGATAATGGACGAGAAATATATATCTTTTTGCTATAGAGGGTCTATTAAACTTATCATTCGTTAGATCCTTCTTATCAGTGTCAACTAGTGTTCGAGTCCCAGAAGCTGCCTCCAATTTTTCGCAAGTTTACTCCATTGTCATGTGGGTCCCACAGGCATGAAAATGTCAAAACAGAAATTGCGCCATGTGGGTACCAACACACGACCCTATGCTCATAGGGGGTTGAGGACTCTTTTAATGTTAACTTTAAAGTTCAAAATTCGAATTTGATCCGAACCATTTGAAGGAAATTCTTTGGTGAATTCGGTGGGTGGCGGAAAAATAATGAAAACGAATTCGAAAACCCTGGTCTGTATGAACCTATCTATGCATGGGGTGGGGTAAAGTGTAACCTCTTTGCAGTGTATGAACATGATCTAAATGAGATCATACCAAAAGAGGGCTTGTCCCCTATTCTGATGTAACATGGACCACAAATCGGATGTGTTCGTCTATACATGACCTGCACTCATCTTCTTCAACACAGCAACTTACTAAGCCAAAAAAAGCCCAAACACCATTTCATAAGTACGGCCAGTCGGCCGGCCAGAATCAACTTATATAAGCATTCAACCAAACAAGCAAAACTCCAGCCCTAGTGCGACTAACCAAATAACGCCTCATGTTGATGTATATATAGTCATTTTTCGAAGGGACCATTTCCCTCGTTTGAGAGTATGTGATCATCAGTGAAGGTGTGAATAATTGAGAGCAATCTAGCACAAGTTTGCATTGATCTCTTGGAGAGTATTTAAAGTACATGTACAAGGATAATGCAAACATGAAAGGTAAAGATTACATGCCAAACTAACTTGGATATAAATATGTAATCTTGAGAGATAGTGTCCGAAAGGCTGCAACCACTATTACCGGTCATGCTATTGTTGTGCTGGGTCAGGATAGTAACAGACACAGAGTCGTTATGCTAACACGCCCCAGCAGTCTGATTGGGAGGACACCAGACATTCAGAAGGGAGTGAAAATCCGTGAACACCGTTGTCGGAAGTCCCTTGGTGAATATGTCGGTGTACTGAGATGTAGACTCGGACATCACCAAAAGCCACGCGTCAAACAAAATGCAAGTCGATCTCCACATGCTTTGTGTGTTGATATTACACATGATTTGTATAGAGGTAAACTGCTCTGATGTTATCGCAGTAGAAAAGAATGGCCTTCTGAAGAGGAGAATAAAGCTCATGAAGAAGTTGGCACAACCAACATGTTTCAGCGATAGTGTTAGCGACGGTCCGGTACTCGGCCTCAGCACTGGATCGAGAGATGGTGTTTTGGCACTTGGATGACCAAGAAGTTAGGTTGTCGCCAAGGAAAACTCCATATCCGAAAGTGGACTTGCTTGTGTCAAGACAGCCCACCCGGTCGGCATCTGAGTGCGCAGTAAGTGTAGCTGGAAAGGTACAATATAACTGGAGACTAGAGTGGATAGTGCCCTTGAGATAGCAGAGAATCCGCTTAATAAGATTGAAGTGAGGTTCAGTGGATCGTGCATATGGAGGCAAACTTGCTGAACGACATATGCAATGTCAGGGCGAGTAAATGTAAGATACTGGAGAGCACCAGTGAAGGTCGTACTCGGTGGAGGAGGTGACAGGTGGTCCAAAAGAGGACAGCTTAGAGCCGTTGTCAACTGGAGTGGCACACGGCTTACAATTCGTCATGCTGGCGTGGTCGAGAACATTGGTAATGTACTGATGTTGCTGGAGAAGCATGCCATGTGTGTCTCAAGTGACCAAAATCCCAAGGAAAAAATGGAGAGCGCTAAGATCTGTCATTGCAAACTCCTACTGAAGAGATGAAATGAAGCCGTGAGAACAATGTTTGTCCACATAAGGAAGGAGGTAAACAACATCAAAACCACGGTGAAAGATGAAAAGAGATGTGTCAGCTTTGGAACCAATAAAACCGAGAGAAAGGATGTAAGAAGCGAAACGACTGTACCAAGCGTGAGGCGCTTGCTTCAAACCATAGAGTGATTTGTTCAGATGACAGACGTGATTAGGGAGAGAGGAATCAACAAATCTAGACAGTTGTTGACAACAGACAGTTTTAGTAAGGGTGCCATGGAGGAAAGCATTTTTGACATCGAGTTGGTGCACCGACCAATTTTTGGAGAGAGCCAAAGTGAGAATAGTGCGGAGTCTCCACATAGTAAATCCCAGGCTGCTGAGAAAAGCCGCGAAGGACCCATCACACTTTATAGTGTTCGAGACTGCCATCCAACTTGTGCTTGTGCTGAAAATCCACTTACCCGAGACCACGTTTGCACTAGGAGGACAAGGAACGAGTATGGTTGGCATGGAGGGCGGTGACTTCATCAAGCATAGCAGCATGCTAATGTGGATCCTTCAGGGTGCCACGATAGGTTTTTGGAATGGGAGAAAGGGTAGTAGCATGAAGATTCAGCCGCTCAAGAGGTTGACAAAAACCACTTTTGCTGCGAGTGACCATGGAGTGATCATTAGTGACGGGAGGGATGAGAATGTGAGAGTCGGCCGCTTGGGAGGCTGGCACGGTAGCAGGAAGACTTGTTGTGGCAGAGGATACGGCAATAGGAGAGGCTAGCGCGTCAGCTGGGAGCCCTACCGTGGTAGGTCTCGCTGAGGGCACGACAGACCTGGTGGCAGGGGGTGCAACAAGTCCGGGGGAGGAGGCATAAACAAGGTCAAGTAAGAAATCAAAGTCAGGCTCTTGAGGACTGGAGTTTTCATTAGCAAACGAAAAGGAAGACTGTAACAGCCCAAAAATTTCACGCGTTTGAAATTGTTTAAAAATGTGGGATTTTTAAAACTTTTAGTTACTCTTCGGCGATGTTCGAATTTTTGAGTCATTAATTGAAACCTCAACCCGAAAAACAGGAAATCAAATTCAAACCGAGATTAAAAAGAAAAGAAAAAGAAAATAAACTGAAATCTCAAAAGTGCAATCTGGGCCGAAACCACTCGGCCAAGCACGACTTCTCCTTTTTCTCTTTCCTTTCTTTTCTTTCCTTTTCTTTTTCCTCTTTTCCTTTCCTCTTTCTTTTCTTTTCTCCTTTCTTTCCTTTCCTTTTCTCCCTCCCGGCCCACTCACTAGCCCCTCTCCTCCCTCCTCCCCTGTTCTCCCAACCGCACAGATCGCCATGCCACTACCATCGCCATCATCTCATCACAGTGCCCCTCACCTACCCATGTCAACTCCTGCCTGCTCCCGTCCCTTCGCCGCCACAGTAGCCGTGCTGCGCCCGTGTCACCCCCAACTCCCATCACGTCGCCCTCTGCTCTGCGCTAGCGCAGCTGCGTTGCCAACGATGGCCACAGCCGCACCCTTGCCTTCTTTCTTAAAGCCACGCCCAGGATTCCCCTCCCCATTCTCTTGCCCACCCTCCCTGCTCTCCCACTCCTTGCGCAGAGTAGAACCACGACGGGCTCCATTCAGCTGTGTCGTCGCCTCGATGAGCTCCAGTCACCACCATCGTAGGCTCCAGCACCACCTTGGCTCCCTCCTTTTGGTGCTCACCTCCTCCTCCCTCCTAAGCATCATGATGCCCGGAACGGCCGCACCCCTGTTTCCTTCCCCACATCGGCCGCCGCTCTTCACCTCACCGTACTGCCACCCCGATGAGTCCATCGTCACTCTTCCATGTCACGGTGCATTCTAGCCCTCACCGAGGTTTTCCCCTCAACCAATTACAAGATTCCCTCACCAGAGCTCGCACCGTGGTCATCTCCTTCTACTCTAGCCAAAAACCGCCACCATCGCCGCCGTGCTCTCTCCGGTGAGTGCATCCCCAGTTCCCTCCACTCAAAGCATCCTCGGACCTCCCTCTTCCTTCCCCCACCACCCACTGAAGCTCCCTCTCTCCAGAGCTTCGCCGCTGCATGAGCCTAGTCGCACAACCCTAGGTTGCCACTGTGAGGCCGCCTCGGCCCATCTCCGTCACCAGTAACCACCTTGGTGAGCTCCCCTCACCCTCGACATACTCAGGCTCCCCTAACTCCTCCCCTTTCCCACCCAAGAGCCGCATCCCCTATTTCGTCCCTGGCTCCAGTCATCGCCTACACCGCCTCAAGCTCCTATCGCCAAGTCGCCTCGGCTTCCCTCCGCCTCCACCGATTGGCTCAGTGAGTTCCCCTCACTCCCCTCCCACTCATGCGTGCCTCCTTTTCTTCCTTCTTCCCCTCTGGCACTGTCACCCCTTCTCCTCCCCCAACGCCGGCCTTGGAAGGTGTTGTAGAACGTTGCTGGTAGTGTCCTGTGCCCATGTTGTTTTTATTTCGAGTACTTACTTATGTAGGCGGAGAGACTCCGGGTTTAGGGGCACCTTCGTTGCCTACTAACGCGTCGCAACGCGGAAGGTAAGTACTTTAATATTCTTAACCTTAGTGGATGCTGAATGCTTGATGTTTGTACTGTGCCTTTCTATGATCCATGAGAATATTCAATGATTATGTTCCTTTCATATGTGTTATTTCCATGTTTAGAGATGATGTCTTCCATTATTCATATTCCATTCCATGCATCCATTATTCATGTTTCATCCATGGGAGTGGATTATGAAGACCCATCAATTTCAGTATGAGCACGTAAGACCCACCATTCCAATGTGGGCAGATTTGGACACCCGTATGAAACGTTCTTCATACGGGATTTGGATCCTCGCATTTTATTAAATGCGGGCCTAAGTGAACACCGACGGGTGTGTCACTAGCTATACCGGTATAAGCATGTGTGCAGTCCTTTCATTTCATTCAATCCATTCATTCCATTCATTCATATATTCATTCGATATTATGTTCATATTCTTTAAAGATGTTGTCTTGTTCATATTTGTCGTATGTCCAATTGTTCACTATACTTGCTGAGTCTCGGACTCATTCTTGCTTTGTTTGTTTATTTTAGGTGATCATTGATGATGGCTCTATTGGGAGGGAGTAGACACGCACTAATTATTCATCCCACCATACCCCAGTTTCAATATTAGGACTTGGTTCTGTCTTTTATTCGTTAAGTGATGAACTATAATAAATAAAGTTAGATGTGGTTGATATCTTTCTCCATGTTATGGTTGATTAAGTACTGCTTGTGGTCCTTGATCACTTCTTTGATATAATTATCTGGGTTCAGATTATATTCCTGCCTTTGTTCTATTAAATGTTGATCTTTTTATGTCATTAGGTGAGATATTATTTAAATTCTTCCGCATTAAGGTTGTATGTTAGATTCTTTAGGTAACATTTTGGCTTCCAAATAGCCAGGGTGTTACAGCCAGGCTCCACTGCCTGCCCACCCTAGTGCTCGCCCAATCGTATCGCCACCACCCGATTGACCGCCTCCCTCTGCTCAACCCATTTTGGCCAGCCGTCGTCGCTGCCTTCCTCGCCGGCGATGAGTGCCGCCCTGACCCGGCTCTGCCTCTTGTGCTTTGCTTGTGAACAGAGAGCCCCCTCTGTGCTCTCTCTCTATCTCTCTCTCTCTAGTGTATGACAGTGGACCCACCAAGTGAATTGGTTAATAGAAAGTTAATTCGGTAATTAGTTGATGAATAAGGGATTAGCAGGAGCATGACTAAATGGTTTAGCTAGTGATTAATCTAAGGTGGTTGGTTTAGGTAATTAGGGGCTATATATCAAAAGTTGATTCAATGACAGTAGGCCCTAGTCCATTGTAAGTTATAATAATGGGATGATCAAATAATCGATTTAGGACTTTGAAGGTCAGCAAAAAATGATCAGTAAACTATACCCAATAGGACCTAGGTTAAAATCATTAACCTTGTCACTGTTCCAACAAGCGATAAGCCAAAACTTTGTCGAGAGACCGTGTAGTAAGTAAACTAATTAAAGGATAAAACTAAAGTAATCAATTCAGGTGGTTAGAGACTAAAACATTATAGTCATGTTTAGGCGTATACGTACACACATGACCCAAATGACCAGTAAGCCCTAGACCATTATTGTAATAATAAAGATGATAATTTAATTAAATAGTAAATCGGAGTTAGTAGATCAATTAGATAATAATTATCATTAACTTATTGCCCTATGTTTAGGAGTACCCAAATGAACATAAGGTTGTATACCATGATCTAGCAACATCATGTCTAGGGTTAATCTTAGTGTGTAGTAACCCTGTAGTGAGACATATAACATCACATATACTTACATAGAATAAGCAAGGGAATAAAGGTATATGTATATGTATGAATGCCAATTGACATATGGATCATGCTAGTGATTGATTAAGCAAGCAAATGTGTCATCGACATTTAGAGTAAAATGACAAGTAAAGTATAGTAGTGGTAAACCTTAATAAAGGTTAGCAGTAACTATGACCTATCTCCATACTAATTATAGTAACCAAGATGATAGGATTGATTGTCAAAGAAGGACTAGTCATTAGTAGGTGCTATAGCTAAGGATCAACCTAAGGTAATAGGTTTACCTTAGTGTGTATCGGGTCACGTAAGTAAGTAGAATGAGTGAAGATCACTGAATAAAGAAACTCAAACCCGCAGATACCATCAAGATGTAAGACTTGTGTCTAGACAATGCTCAAGTTCTAGCTAAGGCTCATAGAATTTCCTTGATAAATATAAAATAATAAAAGGAATTATTAAGTAAACTAGGCTCCATGTGTTGGTAAGACTTATGTCTACCCAGAGCGAACCCCGTACCTATGCATAAGTCTCACACAATTGAGTGGGTATGGGGAAGTACCGCCCAAGTCAATCAAGGACCCGGATCTTGTGATGACCTCTTGTGTAAAAATAATGCAACCATAAGTCTATAATGGGTACAACATGGCTGACTAATTTGTTCGCCTCAACATGGCTTCACCATTGGTAGGTTTGTGGCCTGGGTAGAGGGTAATGAAGCCATAGGAAAACCACACAGCACAAGTGGGAGACCTCCTAGGGGCAAGGCCCGAGGAGGTGATACCTAGCGGGTGGGGTTATGTTGAGGTGGGGCATTATAAAGGCCTTGTGATAATCATCTTAGTCACACACCTATGAAAGTGTGTCGAACAGACATTATAAGTTGACTATCTCTTGTGGGCAAAGTATACGAACTCTGCAAAGTGAGAAAACTACTTGGATAGCCATGCCCACGGTCATGGACTGTGCCGAGAACTTGCTTGAAGTAGCTTTTCTTTTTATAAAACAATTTGTGGGAGGGAATGAAAAGATGGGTTAGAGCCCAAAGATTTGAGATGGCCTGGTTGGGAACCAGTGAGAAGTACGGGATGTGACCCAAGAAAGAACATGAACATTGGGTGGATGGAGCCACTCAGTGGTATAGGAAATTGGAGCCTCCACTAGTATTTATAACAAAACTCAACTTTGTTAAAACCTATGTTAGTTTAAAATGCTATGTCTCGGGATTTGCTACTACCTAGTCTATTTCAATAAGTGGTTTTATGCAAACAAAAGAACCACAAGCCATTCCTTGATTAGCCTTGCATATTATATAACTGCATTCTATGTGTTGGCCCATGAGTACGATTGTGTACTCATGGTAGCTCAATATTATTATTCAGTAAGTGTAAGAGAAGAAGGCTACGTGGGCTCTCATGAGCATTCATTAAGACTGGAGATTAAGAAGGCCAAGAACTAGGTCGCGGGCCCCAGTCGATTATCGATGGTTATATCGTGAGGGTTCCACGTGTTGCACTTTAAATTCCGCTTCCGCTGTTGATTCTTCAAAGGTATTTGGCTTGGCCAGCCATTTTGAAAGTCAAAAGCTGTAAGGTATATTTACGCTTTGTTTATTATTATGCAATAACTTTACATTTTCATAATATCCGTTTGATATCCAACAAAGTAACTGTGGGCACTAGCTACTGATCCAGAGACTGGTGTTGTGAACACAAAATATTCCAAATTACAAATTTGGGGTCTAGTAAAGACTCATCAAAGATGACGTGGCGAGAGATGATGACACAGTTTGTGGTGAGATCAAGACAACGGTATCCTATGTGGTGAGAGGGATAACTAAGAAACACACAAGCTGTAGACCGTGGAGCAAGTTTGTGGGTGGTGGTGGCGGACAGGTTGGGGTAGTAGTGACACGCAAAGATATGAAGATGGTCATAGGATGGAGGTTGTCCAAACAAGGCTTGGAATGGAGTGTGGAATTGTAAGGGTTTTGTGGGGTGGCGATTAAGCAGGTAGGTGGCTACATGAAGTGCCTCAACCCAATAGATAGGTGGCATGCTGGCCTGAAAGAGAAGTGAACGCAAGATGTCGTTCGTAGAATGGGTGACACGTTCGGCTATGCCATTCTATTGAGAGGTGTGAGGCAAAGACATGTGGAGGGTGATCCCATGAGTGAGAAAGAAGGTGCGAGCAATAGTGTTATCAAACTCGTGGCCATTATCGCATTGGATGCTTTTGATGGTGGTAGAGAAGTGGTTAGTAGTATAAGCAAAAAATGAGACAAGGTGGAAAAGACCTCCGACTTGAGACGAAGGGGAAACATCCATAGGAAGTTGGAGGAGTCATCAAGAATAACCAAATAGTATTTGTAGCCAGAGACACCGGTAAGGGGAGAAGTCCACAAATTACATTGGGATGATAACATGACAAACAGGAGTCCGAAATGATGACCAAGCTGACATGCGTGACACACAGAGTTATCAAGCATGGATTTATTACAAGGAATCAAAGATGACTATGCTAAACGGTGGAGGCCTTGACCGCCGAGATGACCAAGTAGGTGATGCCATAGAGTAGGCGAGGTGACGTCGGTGACCAGGGTAGAAGGAGAGGACGGCAAGGTGCATAGTGGGTAGAGCGGGCCTGAGCTATTGCACCTGATGATCTCAGTCATGGTTCGAAGATCCTTCGCAGAAAGACCATACGGGTCAAACTCAACAGAGCAATGATTGTCTATTGTAAATTGCCAGTCGGAGATTAGGTTTTTTATAAGATTAGGGGTAAGAAGAACATTGTTAAGATGAAAAGGTCGCTGTGAAGTAGGAAAAGATGTATGACTGATGGAGGTAATAGGCATCAATGACCCATTATCGACAATGACAGTGTATGGATTAAAGGATGAAGGAGTTTGGAGAGAAGTGAGGTTACTAGCTTTGGATGTCATGTGGGAAATAGCACCAGAATCAATAAACCAATCATCGGAGGGGGTGTTGAGCGACGTCATGTTGAAGGCATTCATGAGTGATTGTTGATCCCATGACGGTGTAGTCGACGATGAAGGTGCAAGTGCTTGCCATGGTGAGGCTGCCCATGGGGACCAACACGTGGTCTGCATCAGTGGCGCCGGTGGATGCGGTGCTGGTGGCACGGTGGCGGCGTATGCTTGCGTTGGAGGTGGGATCATGCCATTCATGGGCAGAGAAGGTCCAGTGCCTAGGTGTGGGCTGAGGAGGCCCGGTGCCGAAAGTCGCTGCGTCGGACCTTGCCAAAGTTAAAACGTGCCTGTCCAAGGGTTATACATTGTGGGCCAAGGCATATTGCCACGACCACTGTTGATGTTACCACCGGTGTTGGCGCCGCCAAAGCCATTGTTGGAGTGGTTGCCACGACGCCAGCCATGATTGCCAGTGTTGGAGTTGCCACTAGTACGATCGCTGCGTGAGGAGTAGTTGGAGTTCGCATTGGAGATGTCGTTCATGTTGCCAGAACCGCAGAAGTTGGCAAGGAGAGTGGTGGACTGAGATTAGAGCTAGCCAAACGAGTCATGCCTATCAGGCCGACCCGAGGCATGACACTGTTGGCTCGGCCCAGGCATGGCATGACACAACTCGCACTATTCACGGGCCGGGCTAGAATTTTTTGGGTTTTTTTGGAATTTTTTCATTCTGTTGGGCCAAACGGGCCACACTTGGCCCGATAGGCTAAACGGGCTCATGCTGACCTGGCACGGCACGAACGGCAAATGGGCCGTGCCTGGGCCACAACCCTGGCATGTGGGCCGACCTGGCACGAATAGTAGCCGGGCTAGAATGGGCCTGGCCGACACAGGCCCGTGCCGTGCCGGGCCGAACCACCCGTTTGGCCAGCTCTAACTGAGATAGCTTGTCCCGCTGAGTGAACTTGATCTCCTCAATGAGAGATGGGACCTCGTCTCGATAAATGTTGGGAAGGGTTTCTACATGGGGAGGAGGGTGGCCATGTGCTGAAATTTCTCGTTCAATCCGCAGAGAGTGTTGAGGATGAGAGTATTGTCGGTGACAGCTTGACCGACATCGCCGAGGGCATCGGCAAAAGACTTCATCTTGCGGCAATAGTTGGAGATCGACATGTGTGAGGCCTCCCGGGATCGGATCTGTATCAAGCTAAGTGATTATGCCAAAAGCACAACATTTAACAAGAGACGAAAACGATTCCAAGTGTCTGGATATGTGTGTCATGTTAGCTCCCAAGGATCAGTGCCTAACATGCACATATCCTAACACAACATTGCATTCACATCCATACACAATATACAAGAGTAATAGAATCATATTTACAACATCATTGAATAGAAACATAAGGTATGAGTTTGTATAAGAGGGCCGATCGACCAAATCTAAACAACACAAATAAATCACAGCGGAAGATAAACTTATAAATAAAAGAGAAAGAGCCGAGTTGGCATACCCAAACTCACAAGCAACCAACTGGAGTTAAAGCTGTTGCACCCGTCATTCTCACCTGAACAAACGGACAAGCCGTTAAAGTACAAAGTTGTAGTCACGAGACTTTTCAAGAAAAATAAGGATGCATGTAAGTATCAAAGGAAGGCTACTACACTAGTCAATTTTCGACATAAAGCAAGTTTTGCATTTAGATAAACAATATAGATTCAAATTGCCAATTTTAAAATATTTAAAAAACAATGTATAACAGTAAGTAATGATCACCAACAGTATAATCCCCAAATATAATCAACACACAAACATCCCATTCATGACACAATTCATTCCATAACAAATTAACACGCGAACTTCACATTCATGATAACATTTCAAATCTGAACAAACAAACATAATGACATAACATTTCCAACCATAACCCAAACCAAAGTTCCCATAAACTAATGGTGCATGCTTTCCCACAAATGATGTCCATAACCGGGGATACGGCTATTCGAATAGATTTAGTTCTCTACAGAGTTGTATAGCTTTACCCACACAATATGCATACCTCTCAATGTCGGCCAATGCACTCTTCCTTTGGAGTGTGATTGAGATAGCATAATGAGGCCACTACAATGTCATGTCCTAACTATCAACCCACTCGAGGATCAGAATCCCATAGCAGACTGAAGTCACCTAGCACCACAGGTGAACCCCGTTGTGTAAGTAAGTCCCTAACATACAAGAGACCCTAAGGGCAAGTAAGGCAAAACTTAACATGCCCCCACTAGATTGACAAGTGAACAATTAAACAATAACAATAACAATTGTCAATCTAATTGTGTTTTGATAGCTAACACACAACAAATTATTAAGCCAAGCCATCGCCCATAAACCCGATGTGTGGTTGTACGTAAGACTTGGTTCATCACACCACAGACCGGTCCTCAAATACCCAGACGGGGTTACGCGAATCCAGGACCACTCCCTTCATCCACCTTTCACCCGTCCATATCTAACACACAACAACAACTACCCAACAAGTCCACAAGAATCAGATACGAAGATATCGACATATTCCTCAAATACAACTTAATTCAATCCATATAATCCTCAAATTTCATCAAGATTTGATTCAATCCATCGGCCGATGGACTAGCTCCATCAACCGTTTTCGACTACAAGTACTAGCATAGCTAAGCAACGTGCTACAAATTAGCAACCATTCCCATATAACATATATCCTTAATCATTCAAGGTAAAAAGGGTAATCAACATTCAAAGGAGGGCTAATGCAGCAAGTAGGAAATTAACTACTTCTACCCATAAACATACTTTTCAAAATAGCATGCAATGACGAGATTAAAAAAACCATACAAACATTTGAAAATCAATAGGAGCAAAATGATCAAGAGGAGGGTGTTCGCACCTTTGCTGTACCACTTATTCAACCTCAGGTTACACTTATCAATACGTTTGAATCGTTGAGAAATCTATCGAAAGAACGATATTGCAATTAACACCAAATAAGCCGAAAATTTAAAATACTAAAAAATGCATGAAAATTATACAGTGGGTAGATCATGATTTTATATGAATTTAGGTGAAAGATTCAATACATTTGGATTTAGTACGTGAAAGTTATCACAGTTTGAATCTCAGATTTTCAGAAAATGCCATCTGTCACTATTCATCCGAATTTAACTATTTGACCAAAATTTGTAGAATAGTAGGGTGGCAAAGGTTTACATAGGTAAATAGAGAATAATTGTATAGGTCCAAAATATCTTGGTTCAACTCATTTGGATTTTTTATGAATTAGTTATGAATTTTCAAAGTTAATAGCATTTTCTAGATAAAAAATAACATAGTTTTGGATCACTCTCCACAAACTATATTTTTCTGGGACAATAACAAAGCTGAAACCTATTTTAAAATAAATTTCAACTAAAATTAAAATCATCAAAATTAGTTTCACTGTTTTTGGAGTTACAATGAATTAGTTAAACATTTTTGAAGTTAATTTCATTTTCAGTGTACAAATAAATGTATTTCGAATTTTCATAAGTATTAAAAACTTTTTCACCGAAGTGAACCTAGCCATAGTCTATGACGGGTGGGGTCCAGAGCATAGTGTCATGTCTATTTAAATTATGAAATTTAATTTCTAACTAACAAGTGGACCATACTTGTCATGGACCTCGTTCTACGAACCTGGTTCACGGTCTATGTGCACAGCCCACTTAAGGGGGCCAGGCCCACATGTCATCCACTCGCAGCAAAATCTGGTTTCATTAGTTGCCTCAAAATCCAGTCACGGTCCCACATGTCATTGTCTACGGTAACTCATCAACACGGCTTAAACCGGATTTCCGACAAAGATTCGTCATTAAATGCTAATCATCGCTTAACCTTAATGACATCAAGCTACTGGTAGGTCGAAGTTCCGACAAAGTGAGAATTGGCTTCACGAGCCTAGCCGGCATTCTAGACCGCGTGGCAAGATCTAATGGCATGAATGAGTTCCATTTAAGCTATGATCTAAAGGTTGGGGTTTCGCATGAGGTGGATTAGATCGCCGCATGCCGTGAGTTAGGCGGCAGACTAATACGGCAAACTTGCATGTCATGACTCGATGCAATTTTGTGCAAAACAACGCCGCCGAGCTACTAGGAAGTTAGTGGAAGCTTACCAGAGGAAGAGAAAGGTCGTGGAAAGCTCGGCGAGGTGTCGTCCACAGTAATGGTGGCGGCGGCGCTAGGGTCAATGCGGAGGAGACAATCTGTGCAAGCAACCCAACAAGAAAAGGTTGGGAAGGCTTCAGGTAGTGATGTATAAGGTGTCAATGCATGGAATCGAAAAATGGCTCACCAGGATGATAATGTGTGATGAATAGTGTTGTCAGCCGAAAATAGGGCTAACTCGAAATCCAAAAAGCTCCTGTGAAGCAAGCAAGCGATAAGTTGAGGGGAAAACTTAGTTAGACCCTAGGACACATTGTGACACGCAAGAAATGGAGAGGATCTCACCGGAGACAAAAATGGCAACAAGGGTGTAACAACCTTCTCGGGATATACATGGAACCGACAGATTTTTTTTTACCTGCGGTACTACCGCACGGAGGAGCGGTAGCACCGCTCAGTACATCCTGAGAGGAGGTCCGCCAGGACCTCCTAGGAGATCTTCAAGACCTCCTAGAGGTCTTGGCCTCTGTGCACTGAGCCAGTCCTAGGAACCCAAGTTAGCTCGCACAGATGAACATGGGTGTGATCAAATCCATACCACAACTGAGAAGAAAAGCAAAAGACAACTTAACATATATTATTAAAGACCTTTCGGTCAAGCTTCTTACAGGGGTTTGCCCCTTGGGCTTACAACAAGAGCACTTACAGCAAACGCAAAAACCACACGAGCAGGTCCAGCCGATCAGCCCACATGCTAGCGAGTGGAGGATGTCCCATTGCACACAAGGCCTCCAAAGACCTCTTCTTAGAGCTTTGAGCTCCCTAGAACTCCCTGATCTGCTGATTAAAACTGAGGGCACAAGCCATGAGTACTTTTGAATGTACACAGCAAGACGTGGGGCAAAGGCATGCAATAAATATTCATGAAGGGCTTGCCAAAAGAGAGCTGTATGGTTAGTTGCAAAAAGTAATATTTGACAGCAAGTAATAATAGTAGATTGAAAAGCTCAAGTTGAAAGTATATTACATAAATACATTTGTTTGAAAGGAGGGAGTGAGCACCAGCTCACTTCCAAAGCCACTTGGGGGAGGTCTGGTCGCACCCACGACCAGGACCTCTCCCAAGACCACTCTAGAGCACCAACTCCAGAGCTCCAAAAGACCACTCGTAGGAGGTCTGGTCGCACCCACGACTAGGACCTCAACCACAACCAATCTGGAGCACCCACTCTAGAGCTCCACAACCAGCCCCTAGAGCACAACTCGAGCCAACCATGACCCCTCTAAGCCGGCCAAGGTCTCTTTGAGGCAAAGCCACGGCCTCTCGCAGAAGCGCCCAGGGACACATTTTATAAAAGTCTACCCTTTTGCACCACTTCTCCGGGAGATGTCCATAACCAAGGACTTGGCTATTCGAATAGATTTTACGCTCTGTAGAGGTGTAC
The DNA here is from genome assembly GCA_036346405.1 of Phyllostachys edulis. Classification (NCBI taxonomy): domain Eukaryota; kingdom Viridiplantae; phylum Streptophyta; class Magnoliopsida; order Poales; family Poaceae; genus Phyllostachys; species Phyllostachys edulis. Next base: position 45,110 of record JAYEVD010000491.1, on the reverse strand, counting down.
AACTTTACCCATAATCCACGATCTCTCTAGCGGGACGGGTTCCGGAAAAACCCTTGCTCACTTTCGAAGGTGAGCAGTCTAGAGAGCGTGGCAAGGCCTTTACAAAGCTTTGAACTAGCTCAGAGCTGCCCGCTAAGGTTTCGCAAATCCTCCCTACCGGGTTATTGGGTGCCCCCTCTTGCACCAGCGCCTCAGCATGCTCCACCACAACAGAAACAAGCCAGCTCATTGCTAATTATTTGGTCCAAGCCATCCCCATAAAATGACCTTGTGGTTGCACGGATTACCCTGGATCCACAAACACAAAGTTAGGTCCTTAATCCACTCAGGCAAGGCAACCTCATCCCATTGCGCACATGGCACCCCCTTTACTGCACGATCACTTGCCCGAGTGTGAAAACATTTTTGGTTCAACCCGGCCACTAGACCACCCAATCCTGGCACTGCAAAGTTTAACAATGTGGCCTCACACCACAATCAACACAGCTATGGCCTCAGCATTACAGCTGCTTAATAGTGGCACCAACCACAGTTCCATAGTTCCATTAGTTAAGATTATTAATTGATGAGGCATGATTCACCAGACCCACGGTTCTACAGCAAGGCTAAGCATAAACTTACGGTCCAATATTGGCAATATCAAGCAATACCAAATAAAAATGCCCATTCTAAGGTGTTCAAGGTGATCATGACAACATGTCGGCTTCAAGTGTCCAAGGAGGCATAATGTCAAGTAGGAGAATAGGTACTACCCAAACCAGTTCTATAAAAGTAGCTATGCAAGTTTAACAAATCAAAATACTTTTGTAAAATGGGATCAAGATGATCAAGGGATTCCACGATTTGCCTCTGTTGATGAGCAAAGCTTCGGTTGGGGTGGCTTGATCCATGAGCTCTTCAACAAAAATCGGGATATATATGTTCGCAAAAGAAACCAAATAAGCAAAGAGACTCCAAGAAATCAAAAGAACTTACTTAAAGCAAAACGAGAGGAGGCCCACTAAGAGGAGGAGGTCCGAGAGGGAGGTCCCAAGAGAGGGAGGTCTAGACCCAAGGAGGTCTGAACTAGAGGAGCTTGGAGAGCTCACTAGAACCGAAAGAGTGGGAAGAAGAGGTTGAGTGAAGAACAGAGAGGAAATAGATGCCCCTGGTGCTCTATTTATAGAGGACAGAAAATAGGAGCACCACAAAAAGCGAGCGACCAGTTTCAAGGTATTGATACAAAAGGTATATTGCTAGCAAGTACAACAAAGGACTAAAACAGTCAGAAGAGGTGACAAAAAGTAGAAATGAGTACAAAGGAAAGGATAGCATTTTAATGTGACCTCAACCCACATCAAATGCGCTTAAGAACCTGATGCGGAGGAACATAGAAAACAAGCAGGATAGTCAATGGAACTGGTTGAGAATAGGAGGGGGTCCTGTGAAAGTCAAAGGAAGTCCTGAAGGGGGAGGTCCGAGGGGACAAGGAGGCCCAAAGGATAGAGTGGTCCTGAGGACAGGAGGTCCAAAATACACAACAACGGGGAGGTCCTGAGGACTGGAGGTCGAAAAGACACAACAACGGGGAGGTCCTGAGGACAGGAGGTCCAAAAGACTACAAGGAGGTCTTAAAGACAGGAGGTCCTAAAGACTGCCAGGAGGTCTTAAGGACAGGAGGTCCTAAAGACTGCAAGGATGTCTTGAGGACAGGAGGTCCTAAAGACTACAACAACAGAGGAGGTCCTGAGGACAGGAAAGCCAAAAGACCTGCTCACAGTTCACAAGGGGTCCGAGGGTCAAGATCTCTCGAGGGACGTCCTAACGGTCAAGATCTACAAGGGGAGGTCCTGACGGTTAGATCCACAAATGGGAGGTCTGAACGGTTAAGATCTCCAAAGGGGAGGTCCTAACGGTCAGATCTAACAAAGGGGAGATCTAAACGGTTAAGATCTCCAAAGGGGAGGTCCTGACGGTCACATCCACAAAGGGGAGGTCTTGACGGTCAGATCCACAAAGGGGAGGTCTGAACGGTTAAGATCTCCAAAGGGGAGGTCCTGACAGTCAGATCTAAACTAGGGGAGGTCCTAACGGCTAAGATCTCCAAAGAGAGATCCTAACGGTCAAGATCTAAACAAGGGGAGGTCCTGACGGCTAAGATCTCCAAAGGGAGGTCCTAACAGTCAAGATCTGAGCAAGGGGAGGTCCTAACGGCTAAGATCTCTAAAGGGAGGTCCTAACGGTCAAGATCTAAACAAGGGGAGGTCCTGACGGCTAAGATCTCCAAAGGGAGGTCCTAACGGTCAGATCTAAACAAGGGGTGGTCCTGACGGCTAAGATCTCCAAAAGGAGGTCCTAACGGTTAAGATCTAAACAAGGGGAGGTTCTGACGGCTAAGATCTCCAAAGGGAGGTCCTAATGGTCGGATCTAAACAAGGGGAGGTCGTGACGGCTAAGATCTCCAAAGGGGGGTTCTAACGGTCAAGATCTAAACAAGGGGAGGTCTGAGCAGTTAAGATCTCCAAAGGGAGGTCCTAACGGTTAAGATCTAAACAAGGGGAGGTCCTGACGGCTAAGATCTCCAAAGGGAGGCCCTAACGGTCAAGATCTAAATAAGGGGAGGTCTGAGCGATTAAGATCTCCAAAGAGAGGTCCTAACGATCAAGATCTGAGCAAGGGGAGGTCCTAACGGCTAAGATCTCCAAAGGGAGGCCCTAACGGTCAAGATCTAAACAAGGGGAGGTCCTGACGGCTAAGATCTCCAAAGGGAAGGTCTAAACAAAAAGAGATTCAAACCAACAAAGAGGGGGTCTGGACTAAAGGAAGTCCAAACAAAAGATATAGGGAAGGTCCAGAGAGTAAAGGAGGTTTGAACCCACAAAGAGGTCCAATCAAGGAAGGTCCGGACAACAGAGACATCCAACAAAAAGAGGAATCTGGACATAGAGAAATGCCCAGCAAGAGGAAAGTCTAGAGAAGGAGAGAAAGAGAGACCTAGAGGAGGAGAAGCTAGTCCGAAGGACAACCAAGGCTAACAGAGAAAAGGGGCTAAAAGCCAAAGAACAGCAATAACTCCAAATCAACCAAAAGGATTAATTAAAGTTTGATTAGTTCAAGTTAAACCTCCAAATTGTGAAATCTTCAAGTTAAGCTTCGAGCAAACAACAAAACCAAATAGTTATTTTTTTTAAAGGCTTTTCCAATCGCTGGACAAATGGGACGTTACAAACCTACTCCCCTTAAAGGGAATCTCGACCCCGAGATTCGTGCTGACTAGAGAATAGGTTAGGGAACTGGGTTTCAATCACTCTTCCTACAACTTTCTCTTTTGAGTGAGGTGAAACCGAACTAGCACCGCACTAGCCAGAGACTTACCAGGAGTCGGGCCAAGCGAACGCTCACAAGATCAAACCGTTCAACACAAATCGAACAGCACAAAAGCGATAGAGGTCCGGATCAAACGGGAGCTCTGGACGGACATGGGGGGATTTTAAATGAGGTTCAAGTGGACAGGAGGAGGTCCAAGAGAACACGAGAAGGTGCAAAGGAATGCAAAGAGACCCAATTGGACACTGAAGAGGTTCAATTGATCACAAGGGGATCCGATTGAACGCAGGGAGGTCCAATTGAATAGCAAGGGGTCCAAATGAACATGAAGGGGTTCAAATGAACAGAGAAGGAGTTAAATGGACCTAAAGAGATTCAAACCAATAAAATCCAAACAAATGATACAATGAAAAGGTCAAGAGAAGAATGTGAGTGCTGGGCCAAGGGGAAAACACGAAACAAACAGGGAAAAGGAAGGAGCTTCAGCGAACTCAAAAGAAACCGACTTGCGAGAACCACCTGGAGGACTGGCGGCTTGGCTTGAGGCTTGGGGAGGAGCTTGCTTCCGCTGGTGACATTGAGGGCAGTTTCTGGTGAAATGGCCCTAATGATGGCAGTTGAAACACTGAATATCCTTGGCAAACTTAACATTTTTGGGCTGCTGGCTGCTGCTATTCAAGGTTCGAACGTTCTGAGATGCAGCTGGATGAGGTGCTGCCACATAGGTTCCGAGCGTGATAGGAGGTCTGTAAGATCGAGGTGGCCGACTAGAGGGGGGGTGAATAGGCGTTTTAAATTCCTTTAGGCTCTAAAACCGATTTCTAATGCGGAAGCTAATACAAATACGGTTTTGCACAATTAAAGCCTAAATCAACTAGGTTCCCCTAAATGCACCAACAATACAAGTCTATTAATAAGTATATCAATTAAGCATATGACTTGTAAGCTAATCAATTCTAGCAATGATGAATAGCACAACTAACAATTGCAATCATACACAATGAATAAGCAATTTAATACAAGGTATATAAATTGCACAATGTAAAGCAAGCATTCATACACAATGAATGTAAATGCAATAGTAAGGCACAAGGATGCAAACCACAATGGACACGGTTATGTTTTACTGTGGTGAATCGAGACTTGCTTGGTCTCCCTAATCCACGTTGAGAAACCCAAACTAATTGGGCCGGCTCACAATTAAGCCTTCCTCCGAGGATCAAACACCTCGCTCCACTTGGGTTGCTCTTTCCTCCACTCCGGAGATGGCGAGCACCACGCCACTCACAAACCGCCTGGTCTTCTCACAATCTTCTTTGAGAAGCTCACCGGCAGACGCCTCCCACGCCGTCTAGGTGTCGGCAAACACCAAGAGTAACAAGACTCTAACTCTCACTTGAACCAATCAAGTGTCAAAGCTCTATGGATACGAAATCCACAACCTAAGGCAACACATGCACTTAGGGTTTGCTCTCTAACCTCACTAAGTGCAACACATGCACAAAAGAGTATGAGAGGCTTGCACTAGCTCAATAGAACTCAAGGGGCACCACTACTTGCCCTCACACTGCCAAGGTGGGTATTTATAGCCCACACACAAAACTAGCCGTTGGGACAAAGTCTCTTTAAAAAGTTAGGAAATCGGAACGACCGCCGTTATGGGGCCGGTCGTACCGCTCTTCCTCCAACGGCTATAAAACTAGCCGTTGGTCACCAATCGGAACGACCGCCAACCAAAGTCCGGTCGTACCGCACCAAACGGTACAACCGCACAAACACCTGCGGTCGTACCGCTCCACAAAGGAGCGCCAAATGCGGCTAAGTCCCACGAACACCTGTTCTGGAAATTTACAACCGCCACAAAGAAACGGTTGAACCGCAGTGTGATCGCATCATTAAAACACCGCGGTCGTTATCGCTCCAAGGGTTTTTCAAAACAAAGATATGCAACAAATGCATCTTCTCTCGAAAACTTGAACCGCCAACAAATAATCGAACGACCGGATCGTGGTCGTATCGCCAAGACACGCCGGTACTACCGCTCCTCAACCAGAGCAACGCATGCTCAGCAGATTCTTGATCGTATCGTCAGACATGCGCCGCAGTATGACCGCATCCCGGTCGTATCCGCTCATAACACGTCGGTTCATCCGATTTTCTGAAAAATACAGTGCATTCGCTTCAACTCAAATTGCAAAACACATTTGCCAATTTGATGCGTAATGCAAACAAGGGTTCAAAGGTAAGATTCTCAACAAGTTGCAAAACACATTTGCACACTTTTAGAATCATCCCACCAATTGCACTTCGCTTCAACTCAATTTGCAAAACACATTTGCGAAATTGACGCCGATGCAAACAAGGATTCAAGTGAGATTCTCAACAAGTTGCAAAACACATTTGCACACTTTTAGAATCACACCACAAGGAATAAGGTACATGGACTTACACCATTTGCAAAACGCATTCGCAAACTTAAGTCAAATGCTACAAGGATTAACCATGAGCCACAACTATTTGTAAAACACATTCACAAATATTGGCAACATGTTAAAGTGAGCTAGAGCAAACACAATGAGCTATCAACACATGACAAACTCAAGCTACTAGTCAAAGACCCTCTTAATAGTACGGAACCTATACTAGCAATCCGGTCATCCAACCAAACACCAAGACCGGTAAAGACTAGGAACACATCCTTAGCCCTAGCTAGTCATACCTTTGCCTTGCGCAAACACTTGAAGCTTGATGGCGCACATCCTTGCTTCAACTCCGGGTTCTTGACTTGATATGCATCAACTCATGATGCATCCTTACTTGACCTTCATCAACACATGATGAAGCTTTACTTGATCTTGACTTGATGCTCATCAACACATGATGACATCTTCCATCCCGAGTCTTGATATGCATCAACACATGATGCACTCTTCACTTGACATCCATCAACTCATGATGGGTCTTCACTTGACTTGATGATCAACACATGATCATCTCTTCTTGACTTGATGACTATCAACACATGATGTCATCCCAAGTCATCAACCACCTGGAACATAACCTATTCATCCAACTCATGGAAAATGTTAGTTCCACAATATGATTATCATTAATTACCACAACATACCATTAACTCATAATGGCGGGACAAGATACCACAATCTTTCCTCATTGGTAATTGATGATAACCACTTCAATAGCAAATAATTGAATAGAGTTTGGTATGAGTATATAAGTACTACATAAGTTATATATACTCAACATGAGTGTATACGAACTACACAAGTCGTATTAACTCAAGAATACATGAGCATATATTAACTACACAAGTTAAACATATTCAAAGATATGTGAGTACACATGAACTACACAAGTTATGTTCTACTCACATATAAGTATATATAGACTACACAAGTCTTATACACTCTTATGAATAGATTAACTACGCAAGTTAAACATATTCAAGAATATGTGAGCACACATAAACTACACAAGTTATGTTATACTCACATATAAGTGTATATAGACTACACAAGTCATATATACACACTTGAATATACTAACTACATAAGTTATATATATTCAAGAATATGAGCATATATAAACTACACAAGTTATATATACTCACATGAATATATTAACTACACAAGTTAAATATATTCAAGGATATGAGTATATACGAACTACACAAGTTATATATATACTCATATGAATATATTAACTACACAAGTTAAATACATTCAAGAATATATGAACTACACAAGTCTCATATACTCATATGAATAAATTAACTATGCAAGTTAAATATATTCAAAGGACATGTTTCAAAGTAAAGATCCCAATTATATATGGACAAGGAAATATGGATCAATACTAATGAAACCACAAAACATATATTGAGCTCCCTAAATGTGTGCATACACAAATGTGTAGTGGAAACATATGCACATATTCAAGTTAGACTTTTGGTGGAGTTCAACCTATATTTTGGATCCGAGGAATGCAACAAGATATATGAATACAAAGTAGAATGCATACCTCTTTTGATCTTTATATCCAAACGAGACTAAACATGATATAACAAATAGAAATGTTAGTCTCACAAATAGATTCATCATTATGAATGCATACCTGTTTGGATTTTCCTTTTGTTTATCCAATGAATTGGATTTTTCATTAATCACATGCATGCCTTCATGATTATTACCTTTTATATCCAAATAAGACTACACAATATGTATATCAATGAAAGTGTTAGTCTCACAATTAGATTTGTCATTAATCACCAAAACCCCATTAACACATAATGGTAGGTCTAGATTCTTCAATCTCCCCCTTTTTGGTGATTGATGACAAATCCTTTATAAATGACAACATTTGGATATAAGTCAACATAGGATAATCAATTAGGCTGTTTGACTATATGCATGCATTGAAATGACAAGAGAATCTTGGTAAACTCCCACTTTTGGCACCACAAGATTCTCCCCCTTGATTCTCCCCCTTTTAGGCAACTCAAGAGATCAAGAGAATAACAAATAAAGCTCATACAAATTAACATCCAAATGTAGCTCATACAAATTCTCCCCTTTTGGCATTAAGCACCAAAACCTAAAACAAATCTTAAGCAAAAGGAGAGTCTTTGCAAAACTTATGAGCTAGGAAATAAAACTCATTTTATTTTGAGCAAATAAGCATACTCCCCTTTTGGCATAAAACAACAAAAATCCAAAGTAAAACAAAGCCATAAGGAGTCTTTTAAATTGGTTTTCCCATATAATAGATTGCCCATTTTAAAAATCAAAACATTTATCAATAATACTTTTTCAAAACTTTTAGGAAAACTCCCCTTACACAAAGGTTCCTCTTGAAGATAGACATTCTTCTCCTTTGACACACAAAGGTTTTCTTCTTGACGATACTCATCGACATTCTTCTCCTTTGACACACAAAGGTTTTCTTCGTCAATCCATATATTTGCTTTTGACGCACAAAAGCTCCTTTATCAATTATCTCCTCTTTGTCATCCTTTTGAAATATGTCCATCCAACACTTAAGATGACTTCTACTTCTTCCACTTGATCTTTGATTTGCATCCAAAAACTCTCTTTTGACATTAGGCACAAAAGCATTCTCCCCCAATGTCTTTATGTGTATCCACTTGTAAAATAATCCTTGAACATCACTTGTAGATACCATGAGTCGACAATACCACTTGTTGGTAATACATGTAGATACCACTTGTAAATAATACTCGTAGATATCACTTGTAAATCCACATGTTGATACCACTTGAAGAAAACATGCGTCGACAAGGCTTGAAAGCAAAGATGATACCAACTAATAATTAATTCCACTTGTAGATACTTGGTACCATTTGGAGAGATAAGACTTAGATAGATACCACTTGAAAAGATATATCATGAAATGAACGTATCAGAGAGATACCACATGAAAAAGATATATCATGAAATTTAGGTATCGGAGAGAGCTTGGTTTGAAAAGAATTGATTGGCAAGGATTGAAATAGATATCACTTGTAGGTGGGTATAAGAAGTATACCACTTGAAGGATATCACTAGAAAGAATACCACTTATAAAGACAAGATGATATCATTTGAAGAATACCACTTGTAAACATAAGTAATATGAATTCCATGCCTAGATCAAGATGATCAAAAGGTGCTACCACTTAAAGGAATACCACTTGAATGATAAACATATCACAAGGATCAAAATGGTATTTGGAGTCAACAAAGCATGAGTGGGTAGCTTGCAAGGATAACAAGGATCAATCTTGACATGAGGGAGGCAGTCAAAAAGATTTAGAATTGAATAGAATTGAAATGGAATCAATTGACTGCAAAAATAGCAAAATCGGTACAACCGCAGTTCAATTGCCGGTCATACCGTTCTTGATCATCGCTTCAGTGCAAAAGGCGGTCGTCTGAAAATCGGTTATCTTATGCTTAAATAACTCCGGTCGTTCCGATTGTCCTGGAGCTTCGGGAATAGATCAAGGAATAGGAAATTTTGCAAATGATCCTTTGTTTTAATATTCAAATAAATGTTACTTAGGATCCTTATGCATTAGATTGGAGATAGTAAACTTCAATGAATATAGTTTTTATGAATTAGTCTTTTGAATTTTCGCAATAAAGCTCATTTTTTAGAAACTTCTCCAAAAGAACCAAATTTGAGCAAATGAAGAAATTAAGGCATCAAATTTCATGTATGAGTTATAAATACCATTATGGACCTTTTCATGTGAATAGTTTTGGTTCATATGGCAAAACTCACTTAAGTGCTAGAAAGTGACCACTTAGGTCAACCTTGAATTTTGGATGAGTTTCAAAATCGAATAACTTTTGATAGGTTGGCCTTTTGGAAATATTTTGAATACCAAAATTGTTTAGAATAGCCAATTCTATCATTTTCATTTTGGGACAAAAGTCAAATTCCTTTTAGAATAGATTTTACACAAAAATCTAGTTTTGGTCAAAAACAAGATACTATGATCTACAATTTTGGCTAGAAACTCATTTTCATTTGAAATAGTTTTTTTTTTTTTTTTTGAATCAAAACCTTTGAAAACATTTGGAAATCATTTGTATACATTTTGCAACTAGTTTTTCAAAGTATATACTAATAATTTCAAAATTTTGACTTTTGGCTAAATGGCTTATTTTTGAAAAACATTACTAGCACTTAATTAATTTGGGCACACTTTGGGATGTGATATACATGGTCATGATTTAGCACTCTCCTTAATGTGCCACTTCTTTCTTGCTCAAGAAATTAATAACAACAATTAGCACAAGAGCAAGAACAACCCTTTTAAGATTTTACATGAATGCAACCTACACAAGGTATAAGGGCTAGATACTTCAATGTAAATACTTGTTACCGAGATAGCATTGGTTTATGATACTGAATTTATCTTCCTCAAGCTTGGCTCCAATTTGTATATGGTGGAATCCACCTCTCCATGAGTGAGCCAAACCTCCAATACTTCTCCAAGTACCTATTAATCATTTAAGCATCTTTTGGTACCCACACTCGGTTGGGTCCTTGAATGTTAGTCACAATAGATTTGGGCACCCAAATGGCCATAACAATAGTTTTATGTGAGTTAACATTCCTAGCAAACACATTGCCATTTCTATCCTTCCTAAGCAAATAATGATCATTATAGATGATAGGCTTAGGAGTGATACCTTTGGGACATTTTTTACTAAAATGTCCTTTCTCCCGCAATTGTAGCAAGTAGGGCTTTTGCTTCCCTTGATGTCTTCTTATCTTGCTCAATTCCGCTTGCCTCTTCTTTGAATGTCTTGACTTGACATCCTTTTGATTTGGACACACCGAGGCAATGTGACCATTCTTCTTGCATCCAAAGCACTTGATATTGTTGACTTGTTTTCTATCTTGCTTTGGAATGCTCTTCACCTTCTTCTTGGCGGTGAGACCAAGTCCTCCTTTGTCATTCTTCTTGTTAGGGCATCACGGAGGCAATGTGACCCTTCTCATGACAATTAAGGCACTTAATATTCTTCATGTGTCTTGCATTGTGCCTCATTTTGCTATTTTCCTTTTTCTTCTTGGGAGTAAATCCAATGCCACTCTTATCTTGTAAGCATATTTGCTTGCTCAATATTTCATCGAGAGTAGCCTTCCTTTATAGCTTCTATCCAAGTCATTCTTCAAACTTGAGACTTGGGCCTTGAGCTTTTGTTTTCCTCTACAAGGTTAGTCTCAACAAGTATAGAGGAAATAGGTACATCTAATTTTGAGCAACAAGGCATATCAATTAAATCATCACAAGAAGTGGATACATTAATTTTAGATGAATTGCAAGGAGTAGGAGCAATACAAGGCAAATCATCTAATAGATCACATGTAATTCCTATATCCACTTTAGAGTTAGTATAACTTTTAAGAAGGAGGGTTTCATGTTCATTTTTAAAACATCATAATTTTCTTGAAGCAAGTTAAATTCTTTCTTCAAAACTTTGAATTTTGAAACCTCCTTTCCCATAAAAACATTTTGTTCTTCTAGCATATCTATCAACTCATCATATGAAGGTTCATCATTATCATCATCATTATATACCTTCTTTTTACCTTTTGCCATAAAGCAATGAGGCGATGTAGATGGAGTTGATGTGTCATCATCGTCGGAGCTAGAAGTTGATGTGGAGGACTTGTGGACTCTTCATCGTCGGAGTTAGAGATTGAGCATTCTTCTCCGGCGTCCACTTTTGTATGCAATCCTCATTAGTTGAAATGGACCGTTCATAATATTCTTGAAGATAAGTCCACATCTCATGAACGTTCTTGAGATCGTGATATGGCATCAAACACACCTACACTCAAAGCACTAAATAAGGCGTTAATTGCTTGGCGTCGAGATGTAAGCATTTCTCTTCCTCAATTGTTGGAGCTAGTTGATCCAATAGAGGAGAAAAGCCAACATCTACAATCCGCCATATATTTAGGCCCATGGCCTTAAAATAACATGACATGCGGATTTTCCAATGAGCATAATTTGTGCCATCAAATTTAGGTGCTTCACCAAGGTGCACTAAATCTCTAGTCGCCATCCTTTACTCTCTAGGCGGTTAAGTCTAATAAATGAGAGACCAAGCTCTGATACCACTTGTAAGATCGAGGTGGCCGACTAGAGGGGGGGTGAATAGGCGTTTTAAATTCCTTTAGGCTCTAAAACCGATTTCTAATGCGGAAGCTAATACAAATACGGTTTTGCACAATTAAAGCCTAAATCAACTAGGTTCCCCTAAATGCACCAACAATACAAGTCTATTAATAAGTATATCAATTAAGCATATGACTTGTAAGCTAATCAATTCTAGCAATGATGAATAGCACAACGAACAATTGCAATCATACACAATGAATAAGCAATTTAATACAAGGTATATAAATTGCACAATGTAAAGCAAGCATTCATACACAATGAATGTAAATGCAATAGTAAGGCACAAGGATGCAAACCACAATGGACACGGTTATGTTTTACAGTGGTGAATCGGAGACTTGCGGTCTCCCTAATCACGTTGAGGGAAACCCAAACTAATTGGGCGGCTCCACGAATTAAGCCTTCCTCCGAGGATCAAACACCTCGCTCACTTGGGTTGCTCTTTCCTCCACTCAGGAGATGGCGAGCACCACGCCACTCACAAACCGCCTGGTCTTCTCACAATCTTCTTTGAGAAGCTCACCGCCACGACGCCTCCACGCCGTCTAGGTGTCGGCAAACACCAAGAGTAACAAGACTCTAACTCTCACTTGAACCAATCAAGTGTCAAAGCTCTATGGATACGAAATCCACAACCTAAGGCAACACATGCACTTAGGGTTTGCTCTCTAACCTCACTAAGTGCAACACATGCACAAAAGAGTATGAGAGGCTTGCACTAGCTCAATAGAACTCAAAGGAGCACCAGCTACTTGCCCTCACACGGCCAAGGTGGGTATTTATAGCCCACACACACAAACTAGCCGTTGGGACAAAGTCTGTTGAAAAAGTTAGGAAATCGAACGGCCGCAGTTATGGGGCGGTCGTCATGCTTTCCTCCAACGGCTATAAAACTAGCCGTTGGTCACCAATCGAACGACCGCCAACCAAAGTCGGTCGTGCCACAAACAAGATACAACCGCACAAACACTGCGGTCGTGCCGCTCCACAAAGGCGCCAAATGCGGCTAAGTCCCACGAACACTGTTCGAAATTTACAACCGCCACAAAGAAACGGTTGAACCATGTGCGGTCGTATCATAAAAACACTGCGATCGTATTCGCTCAAGGGTTTTCTCAAAACAAAGATATGCAACAAATGCATCTTCTCTGGAAAACTTGAACCGCCAACAAATAATCGAACGACCGGATTTGTGGTCGTACCGCTCAAGACTGCCGGTACTACCGCTCCTCAACGAGAGCAACGCATGCTCAACGATTCTTGATCGTGCCGCAGACATGCTTGCCGGTATGACCGCATCCGGTCGTACCGCTCATAACACGTCGGTTCATCCGATTTTCTGAGAAAACAGATTGCATTCGCTTCAACTCAAATTGCAAAACACATTTGCCAATTTGATGCGTAATGCAAACAAGGGTTCAAAGGTAAGATTCTCAACAAGTTGCAAAACACATTTGCACACTTTTAGAATCATCCCACCAATTGCACTTCGCTTCAACTCAATTTGCAAAACACATTTGCGAAATTGACGCGATGCAAACAAGGATTCAAGTGAGATTCTCAACAAGTTGCAAAACACATTTGCACACTTTTAGAATCACACCACAAGGAATAAGGTACATGGACTTACACCATTTGCAAAACGCATTAGCAAACTTAAGTCAAATGCTACAAGGATTAACCATGAGCCACAACTATTTGTAAAACACATTCACAAATATTGGCAACATGTTAAAGTGAGCTAGAGCAAACACAATGAGCTATCAACACATGACAAACTCAAGCTACTAGTCAAAGACCCTCTTAATAGTACGGAACCTATACTAGCAATCCGGTCATCCAACCAAACACCAAGACCGGTAAAAGACTAGGAACACATCCTTAGCCCTAGCTAGTCATACCTTTGCCTTGCGCAAACACTTGAAGCTTGATGGCGCACATCCTTGCTTCAACTCCGGGTTCTTGACTTGATATGCATCAACTCATGATGCATCCTTACTTGACCTTCATCAACACATGATGAAGCTTTACTTGATCTTGACTTGATGCTCATCAACACATGATGACATCTTCCATCCCGAGTCTTGATATGCATCAACACATGATGCACTCTTCACTTGACATCCATCAACTCATGATGGGTCTTCACTTGACTTGATGATCAACACATGATCATCTCTTCTTGACTTGATGACTATCAACACATGATGTCATCCCAAGTCATCAACCACCGAACATAACCTATTCATCCAACTCATGGAAAATGTTAGTTCCACAATATGATTATCATTAATTACCACAACATACCATTAACTCATAATGGCGGGACAAGATACCACAATCTTTCCTCATTGGTAATTGATGATAACCACTTCAATAACAAATAATTGAATAGAGTTTGGTATGAGTATATAAGTACTACATAAGTTATATATACTCAACATGAGTGTATCTGAACTACACAAGTCGTATTAACTCAAGAATACATGAGCATATATTAACTACACAAGTTAAACATATTCAAAGATATGTGAGTACACATGAACTACACAAGTTATGTTCTACTCACATATAAGTATATATAGACTACACAAGTCTTATACACTCTTATGAATAGATTAACTACATAAGTTAAACATATTCAAGAATATGTGAGCACACATAAACTACACAAGTTATGTTATACTCACATATAAGTGTATATAGACTACACAAGTCATATATACACACTTGAATATACTAACTACATAAGTTATATATATTCAAGAATATGAGCATATATAAACTACACAAGTTATATATACTCACATGAATATATTAACTACACAAGTTAACTATATTCAAGGATATGAGTATATACGAACTACACAAGTTATATATATACTCATATGAATATATTAACTACACAAGTTAAATACATTCAAGAATATATGAACTACACAAGTCTCATATACTCATATGAATAAATTAACTATGCAAGTTAAATATATTCAAAGGACATGTTTCAAGGTAAAGATCCCAATTATATATGGACAAGGAAATATGGATCAATACTAATGAAACCACAAAACATATATTGAGCTCCCCCTAAATGTGTGCATACACAAATGTGTAGTGGAAACATATGCACATATTCAAGTTAGACTTTTGGTGGAGTTCAACCTATATTTTGGATCCGAGGAATGCAACAAGATATATGAATACAAAGTAGAATGCATACCTCTTTTGATCTTTATATCCAAACGAGACTAAACATGATATAACAAATAGAAATGTTAGTCTCACAAATAGATTCATCATTATGAATGCATACCGTTTGGATTTTCCTTTTGTTTATCCAATGAATTGGATTTTCATTAATCACATGCATGCCTTCATGATTATTACCTTTTATATCCAAATAAGACTACACAATATGTATATCAATGAAAGTGTTAGTCTCACAATTAGATTTGTCATTAATCACCAAAACCCCATTAACACATAATGGTAGGTCTAGATTCTTCAAGGTCCTGGGTGCTGACGTTTCACAGAAGTTCTGGCTTGATGAGGAGGTCCTTGATGAGCACTGGGCTGCGACACACTTACCTCACAGGTCTGAGGAGGTTTTGTTGGTGAAGCCTTCTTCAGCGGGCACTGGCTAGCGAAATGCCCCTTTTCCTAACAGCTGGAACAGGTGACACCTGGGGTACGAGGGGGCTTCTTTGGCGATGGGCTTCTCAAGGATGAGCTGGTGAGCAACAAACTGACAGGCTGGTCCAAGGTTGCTTCTAGAGGTACTAGCGACCTCATGCTTCTATACGCACACAACTGAGACAAGATCCTTCGGTTGTTCTTACCACTATTTCTTTGGTGTCATTGTTGCAATCAAAGTGGCTTCTGGGATGCCATCTGGGGTGACTTCTTGGTGCTTCTGCGGGCAATCCCTAGCAAAATGGCCCATCTCCTGGCATTTGAAACATTGAACTCCTGTTCTCAAGGTCTTGTTTTGCGAAGATTGACCACTAACACTATCACGGAATGCCTACATCGGTGGAAAAGGTGCTGATCTTGCAGCCTTGGGGGCGGCGGTTGCTGTAATTTTATTGGACTATGACTAAATCAGCCGAGCTTTGGAGCTTCCTACGGCCTCTTGTTCTTGGCTCAACATCTTTCTCTTGTGCCAGATGTCCTGTTGTCGGCAAGGAGCTTCTATGCTGAGTGCCTTGGGGTGAATTTCTTTGGGACTTGGTTCCTCTGATCTGACTTTCAATGCTAAAATTGCTGGAGGTGGTGGTGGTAGGGCAGCAAACTAAGGGTTTTGGTTCACCATTGCTATAAGAGTAGTAATAGATTGATTCTGTTGGTTCACCAAGTTGACTAGGGCTGCAGTAGCTTGGTTCTGTTGAGCCATCATTTGATTCATGCTCTGCATCACTGTGCTCATTAACTGGGTCTGAGCTGCCAGAAACTGACTCAGGCCTTGATCTGCTACTAATGCCGGTGGAGGTGGGGCAGGGAGGCTAACACTGGCATTGGGGTCCTCTAATCCACTGAGACTTGCTGAGGTGCTGGTCTGGTCCATCTTGAAACAAACCTGCTAGGTTTAATAGATAAGGGGAAGAAAGAACAATAGGTGAGAGGGAAAAGCACTTAGACAAGGAAGAGCAAGGGTGGGGGGGGGGTGGAACGACCTAGTCGGGGAAAGGTAGGTTAGACCCAAAGAGCAAGTGGCTGAGAGGCCAAAAGAAGTAAAAAAGTGCAATAGGACCTCTTACAAAAGTCTTATTACGTGAACTAACGATACAGAACTAAAGGGGGACCACTACACAGAAGGAGTCTAGCAACTAAAGCTATAGGGTTGGGCTGACGAAATGATCTTCGATCTTCAAGAAGTTCGGCAAGATGTCCTTTGGAGAGCAAGAACAACGTTGCCTCTTTTCTTCCATCCAGCTCTTTCCTCAAGAGTTACTTGCCACAACCAAGGGCTGGGTGCTAGCCAAATGCCAGGAATCAGCCTTCCTATCTTGGCTAGGTCCAAAACTTATGATTAAAGAGGTCCACCCATTCACTTGTCTTAAAGTCACCCAATTAGTAAACCAGTCAATCAATTAATCTCCCAAAACATTGGTAAGTCAACATGATTCTCAATTCTTTCTTGGTCATAAGCTTAAGTAATTACACAAATTGTTTACTTAAATTGCATGCTCCTTCTCTACCCACATCAATTGGATTCCCCAAACCAATCATCACTTTTCAATGTAATAAACCTAAAATCATTTCCAAGATCACTTAAATCCAATTTTGAAAAAAAAGTTCTCCCGAAAGTCTTCTTTTAATCCCTAATCTTCAATTTGATCCACCACATTATTTGTCACCAACTATCCAGCAGTTGTTTTAATCAATTCTATCATCAAAGGTAAACCTCAAACTTATAATCCATATTTCGATCAAGATATAGATAGATATATATATATATATATAGACCGGCTAAGATTCTTTTTAAATTTTGATTCTTGATTCACTCATATCTAACTAAATCCAGTAAAACCCACATACTCAGATCCAGGCTCCCAACCAAACTTTGCAATTTACTCTGGATTCAAGTGTGATCTTATACCTTTCAATAACCAAATCAAGAGTTCACAGTCCTATATCCTCCAGGATCCATTAGGACTTTCCTCCTAAATCACCTTCTAGAGCATAATCTGCTTAACCCACCAATATGCTCTTAGTTAAACCATTCACAATCAGAGCATAACCACCAGGATACCCCATAATCCACTAGAGCTTTTCATAACCACGAATCCTAAAACCTTTAATCGTCAAGATCAGATTAAAAAAAGCTTCTTTCAAGCTACCTTGCTTGGCATCTATTGGACTGGTTATCGTGGTTGAGGTCCCGGTGTGCTGTAGGCTGCACCAACTGCACCATCTTCTCGGGGCTTACAACACTAGAATGCAAGGGCTCAATCCTATAGAAATTGTTGGGATAAGGAGGTCAAATTAAATTCAAAATAAAGTTCCAGAAGGGGTAAGATTTAAGAATCTGAGAAGGAGATAAGATAGGAATAGATTAAGAGGAGAAAAGAATGAGGCAAGGTGAGATTATAGTAGAACAAGACAAGAGAAGAACCACTAATCAGGTTTTCAAGTTGGTTTGATTTAGAAAATAATTTTTGAAATTGACTAAAACGGCCATGCTAACTAAGGTTACGTCCTGCAGTCGATATGGAGCTCTGATACCACCTCTGTAACGACCTTCTCGGGATATACATGGAACGGACAGATTTTTTTTTAGCTGCGGTACTACCGCACGGAGGAGTGGTAGCACCGCTCGGTACATCCTGAGAGGAGGTCCGCCAGGACCTCTCAGGAGATCTTCAAGACCTCCTGGAGGTCTGGGCCTCTGTGCACTGAGCCAGTCCTAGGAACCCAAGCTAGCTCGCACAGATGAACATGGGTGTGATCAAATCCATACCACAACTGAGAAGAAAAGCAAAAGACAACTTAACATATATTATTAAAGACCTTTCGGTCAAGCTTCTTACAGGGGTTTGCCCCTTGTGCTTACAACAAGAGCACTTGCAGCAAATGCAAAAACCACACGAGCAGGTCCAGCCGATTAGCCCACAGGCTATCGAGTGGAAGACGTCCCCTAGCATGCAAGGCCTCCAAAGACCTCTTCTTCTTAGAGCTTTGAGCTCCCTGGAAGTCTCTGATCTGCTGATTAAAACAGAGGGCACAAGTCATGAGTACTTTTGAATGTACTCAGCAAGACGTGGGGGAAAGGCATGCAATAAATATTCATGAAGGGCTTGCCAAAAGAGAGCTGTATGGTTAGTTGCAAAAAGCAATATTTGATAGCAAGTAATAACAGTAGATTGGAAAGCTCAAGTTGAAAGTATATTACATAAATACATTTGTTTGAAAGGAGGGAGTGAACACCAGCTCACTTCCAAAGCCACTTGGGGGAGGTCTAGTCGCACCCACGACCAGGACCTCTCCCAAGATCACTCTGAGCACCAACTCGAGCTCAAGACCACTCGTGGGAGGTCTAGTCGCACCCGACCCGGGACCTCAACCACGACCACTCTGGAGCACCCACCCAGAGCTCCACAACCAGCCTGGAGCACAACTCGAGCCAACCATGACCCTCTAAAGCCGCCCAAGGTCTCTTGAGGCAAAGCCACGGCCTCTGCAGAGCGCCCAAGGACACATTTTATAAAAGTCTACCCTTTTGCACCACTTCTCTGGGAGATCTCCATAACCAAGGACTTGGCTATTCGAATAGATTTTACGCTCTGCAGAGGTGTACAACTTTACCCATAATCCACGATCTCTCTAGCGGGACGGGTTCCGGAAAGACCCATGCTAACTTTCTAAGGTGAGCAGTCTAGAGAGCGTGGCAAGGCCTTTACAAAGCTTTGAATTGGCTCGAAGCTGCCCGCTAAGGTTTCGCAAATCCCCCCTGCCGGGTTATTGGGTGCCCCCACTTGCGCCAGCGCCTCAGCACGCTCCACCACAATAGAAACAAGCCAGCTCATTGCTAATTATTCGGCCCAGGCCATCCCCATAAAATGACCTTATGGTTGCATGGATTACCCGGATCCGCAGACACAAAGTTAGGTCCTTAATCCACTCATGCAAGGCAACCTCATCCCATTGCGCACATGGCACCCCCTTTACTGCACGATCACTTGCCCGAGTGTGAAAACATTTTGGGTTCAACCCGGCCACTAGACCACCCAGTCCTGGCACTGCAAATTTTAAAAATGTGGCCTCGCACCACAATCAACACAGCTATGGCCTAAGCACCATAGCTGCTTAATAGTGGCACCAACCATAGTTCCATAGTTCCATTAGTCAAGATTATTAATTGATGAGGCATGATTCACGGACCCACGGTTCTCTGACAAGGCTAAGCATAAACTTACGGTCCCATGTTGGCAATATCAAGCAATACCAACTAAAAATACCCATTCTAAGGTGTTCAAGGTGATCATGACAACATGTCAGGTTCAAGTGTCCATGGAGGCATAATGTCAAGTAGGAGAATAGCTACTGCCCAAACCAGTTCTATAGAAGTAGCTATGCAATTTTAACAAATCAAAATACTTTTGTAAAATGTGATAAAGATGATCAAGGGATTCCACGACTTGCCTCTGTTGACAGCAAAGCTTGGTGGGGGGGCTTGATCCACGAGCTCTTGACAAAAAACAGGGATCTACGTTACAAAAGAAACCAAATAAGCAAAGAGACTCCAAGAAATCAAAAGAACTTACTTAAAGAAAAAAAGAGGAGGCCCACTAAGAGGAGAGCGTCCAGGAGGGAGGTCCCAAGAGAGGGAGGTCTAGACCCAAGGAGGTCCGAACCAGAGGAGCTTGGAGAGCTCACCAGAACCGAAATAGTGGAGAGAAGAGGTTGAGTGTAGAGCAGTGGAAATAGATGCCCCGGTGCTCTATTTATAGAGGGCGTAAAATAGGAGCCCCACAAAAGGAAGCGACCAGGTTCAAGGTATTGGTACAAAAGGTACCTTGCTAGCAAGTACAACAAAGGACTAAAAGCAGTCGAGAAGAGGTGACAAAAGTAGAAATGAGTACAAAGGAAAGGACAAGACATTTTAACGTGACCTCAACCCACATCAAATCGCTTAGAACACGAGGCGGAGCAACAAAGAAAACAAGCGGAGACGATCAATGGGCCGGTTGAGAACGAGAGGGGTCTGTGAAAGTCAAAGGAAGTCCCCAAGGGGGAGGTCCGAGAGGACAAGGAGGCCCAAAGGATAGGGAGGTCCTGAGGACAAGAGGTCCAAAAGACACAACAATGGGGAGGTCCTGAGGATAGGAGGTCCAAAAGACTACAAGGAGGTCTTAAGGACAGGAGGTCCTAAAGACTACAAGGAGGTCTTAAGGACAGTAGGTCCTAAAGACTACAACAACGAAGGAGGTCCTGAGGACAGGAGGTCCAAAGACACGCTCACAGTTCTAAAGAAGTGCGAGGTCAAGATCTCTCGAGGAGGTCCTAACGGTCAAGATCTACAAGGGAGGTCCTCACGGTTACATCCACAAAGGGGAGGTCTGAACGGTTAAGATCTCCAAAGGGGAGGTCCTAACGGTCAGATCTAACAAAGAGGAGATCTGAATGGTTAAGATCTCTAGAGGGGAGGTCCTGACGGTCAGATCCACAAAGGGCAGGTCCTGACTGTCAGATCTAGAAAGGGGAGGTCTGAACGGTTAAGATCTCCACAGGGGAGGTCCTAACGGTCAGATCTAAACTAGGGGAGGTCCTGACGGCTAAGATATCTCCTAACGGTCAAGATCTAAACAAGGGGAGGTCCTGACGGCTAAGATCTCCAATGGGAGGTCCTAACGGTCAAGATCTGAGCAACGGGAAGTCCTGACGGCTAAGATCTCCAAAGGGAGGTCCTAACGGTCAAGATCTAAACAAGAGGGGGTCCTGATGGCTAAGATCTCCAAAGGGAGGTCCTAACGGTCAAATCTAAACAAGGAGAGGTCCTGATGGCTAAGATCTCCAAAGGGAGGTCCTAACAGTCAAGATCTAAACAAGGGGAGGTCCTGACGGCTAAGATCTCCAAAAGGAGGTCGTAACAGTCAGATCTAAATAAGGAGAGGTCCTAATGGCTAAGATCTCTAAAGGGAGGTCCTAACGGTCAAGATCTAAACAAGCGGAGGTTTGAGCAGTTAAGATCTCCAAAGGGGGGTTCTAACGGTCAAGATCTAAACAAGGGGAGTCCTGATGGCTAAGATCTCCAAAGGGTGGTCCTAACGGTCAAGATCTAAACAAGGGGAGGTCTAAGCGGTCAAGATCTCCAAATGGAGGTCCTAACGGTCAAGATCTAAACAAGGGGAGGTCCTGACGGCTAAGATCTCCAATGGGAAGGTCTAAACACAAAGAGATTCAAACCAAGAAAAAGGGGGTCTGGACTAAAGGAAGTCCAAATAAAAGATACAGGGAAGGTCCAAAGAGCAAAGGAGGTTTGAACCCGCAAAGAGGTCCAACTGAAGGAAGGTCCGGACATCAGGAGACATCCAACAAAAAGAGAAATCTGGACATAGAGAAATGCCCAGCAAGAGGAAAGTCTAGAGAAGGACAGAGAGAGGCCTAGAGAAGGAGAAGCTAGCCTGAAGGACAACCAAGGCAAATAGATAAAAGGGGCTAAAAGCCAAAGAACAACAATAACTCCAAATCAACCAAAAGGATTAATTGAAGTTTGATTAGTTCAAGTTAAACCTCCCAATTCTGAAATCTTCAAGTTAAGCTTCGAGCAAACAACAAAACCAAATGGTTATTTTTATTTTAAAGGCTTTTCAAAACTCTGGATAAATGGGACATTACAAAGGGTTAGTCACGGGCGCGCTCCAGAGCCAAAATGACACATCCTTGTCCTGAGATCTACACACCAAGGCAAAGGTGGGCAGCAACAAAAATGGAAATGCCATGCAAAAGAGAGGATGAAGGACAGCATAGCTTCTAGCTTACCCTCAGAAAATGCAAGAAGGAGCCTCTTCATCCTCAGCCACTAAGAGGAGGAATGAGGAGAAAAGAGAGGGCCCAGGGGGTTTTAGCTCAGAAAAATGATGGAAATGAAGGCAGCGTTAGCCAGTGATGCTCGAGGATAGGTTGGGAGAGGCGGTGGCTCATGACATTAACGGAGGTGGCTCATAGCTCCTTCAGCGCGTGGCGCACATGCTCTGCGTGAGCCCACGTGAGGAGGAAGGCGGGGCGGCCCAGTGGGCGGCGCATTAGAGACACAAGGTGCAAATGGGTAAGAACAGTGCTACGCTCGGTGCAGTTTAGTTGGACCACTCGATTGAAAATGGACGGTCTGGATTGCACGGGGGTTTTGGATAGTCTGAATGGCCAAATCAACACGGGCCATTCGATCAAGATTTAACGGTCGGATCACGGTGGATGTTGATTTGGTCCGATCGGTAGGTGGTTTGGATCGTTAGATCAGGATCGGATGGTGGTGAGTTGGTGCGCTGAAATCAAGTGGCGCGGCTTGGCTCGGTAATGTTCGGACCAGTGTGTTAGGACGGTTGGCTCTGGATCGGACGGTCCGCTTCGTGAGTCTTCATTGAATTTGGTCCAAGCGGGTCTTGCATTTGAGCACTTCGATCCGGATCGGACGGTCCGCATAGGGGTGGACGTTCGGACCGACCGGGGCAGTGCGATTAGTTGATTTGGTCATGCCAGTTGGCTCGGTTGAAACAGTGCAAGGCTCGAGTTGGAGCACAGTGTGAGACCGAAATTTAAAATCATCTTTGACCAACTAGCAAAAAGTTTGACCTGGGCTCTAAAAATAGAAATAAAATTCTAAAAACTATGAAAATTTTCAGAGGGGTTCCTGGTTCATCCTAGTGCTGAAATAAAATCTTAAACATCATTGTTCAGGATTTATTTGCTTAGTTTAAATTCAAACTTGGAATAGGTTATTGAAAAGAGTTTGAATTTTCTACGGGTTGAATTGAGTCTCAAAAATTTGTTAAAAATTATATTAATTTATGATAAATATTATAGTATTTGAATGAATTATTTTTAGATGATTTTCATAGGTTTTTTTTCCTATTTTCGTTTGGAACTTAACTTTAAGTTGTATGTTTAATATTTTGATTAAGATTTTCCAAGTGCAATAAATGATGCAAATGATTCTAAAACAACATTCATGTTAATAAGATGCATACTGATTATCATTAATTAACTTAGGGATGTTACAAACCTCCCCCCCCTACAAGAGATCTCGACCCCGAGATCTAGGTAGGTCGGAAGTTGGACAAGAAGGTTCTAAAAGAAGATACAACGTCTGTTGTCTTGATTTCCTTCAAAGATAGTGCTAATATATCCTAACAAGGTTACAAAGGTTTTCTGTTACATTTTCCTTTCCATTGCTTTGTTTAAACTTTCCTTTCTTGATTCGAAGGCACTTCAAACATAAGGAAAAAGATCGGGATATTTGGTTCGCATCTAGTCTTCACGTTCCCAAGTTGCTTCATCTTCAGTATGGTTGCTCCACTAATCCTTCAAGAACTTGATGACACAATTCCTTGTCTTGCGCTCTATTTCTTAAAGAATGCGAATTGGGTGCTCCCGATAAGAAAGATCGGGTTGCAAAACAAGGTCTTCTAAGTTGATTGCTTCGGTTCGGACTCAAAGACATTTCTTCAGTTGAGATACATGTAAAACATTTTGCACATCTAAAAGTGATGGTGGTAGATCTAACTGATAGGCCATCGATCCTTGCTTCACTAGAATTCAGAATGGTCCGATGTAGCGAGGTGCCAACTTGCCTTTGACTTGAAAACGTTGTGTTCCTTTCATTGGGGAGACTTTAAGGTAAACATGATCGTCCACCTTAAAACTCAACTCATGTCGATGACGGTCAGCATAGCTCTTTTGACATGATTGAGCCGCCCGTAGTCTCTCCCGAATCTCACGAACTTGCTCTTCGGCTTCACTTATCAAGTCCGGTCCAAAGAATTGTCTCTCCCTGGACTCGGACCAGTTGAGTGGTGTCCTACACCTTTTCCCGTATAGCACTTCAAAAGGTGACATTTTGAGGCTTGCTTGATAACTATTGTTATAAGAGAATTCCGCAAACAGCAAGCATTTATCCCATTTCTTACCATATGACAGCACGCATGCTCTTAACATATCCTCCAAAATTTGATTCACCCTCTCGGTTTGGCCTCCGGTTTGTGGGTGGTAAGCGGTGCTAAAGGATAGTTGAGTTCCCATTGCTTCATGGAGGCAATTCCATAAATGAGAGGTGATTTGAGTACCTCGATTTGAAACAATTATCTTCGGCATACCATGGAAACATACAATTCTAGAGATGTACAACTCTGCCAATTGGTTTCCTGAATACGTGGTCTTGACAGGAAGAAAATGAGCAACTTTCGACAACCGGTCGACTATTACCCATATGGAGTCATACCCTTGTTGAGTCTTTGGAAGCCCGGTGATGAAATCCATGCCGATTTCATCCCATTTCCATTCAGGAATGGGGAGGGGATGAAGCATGCCCGCTGGCCATTGGTGCTCGGCCTTCACCCATTGACACACATCATATTCCGCAACAAAGCGTGCAATTTCTCGCTTCATCCGAGTCCACCACAATTTTTGCTTCAAGTCTTGATGCATCTTTGAACTCCCTGGATGAATAGAGAAAAGAGAGTCATGGGCTTCATGAAGTATTAATTCTTTAAGCTTCATGTCATTCGGCACAACCAAACGCTTTTCGAACCACAAAACACCTTGGTGGTCCTCGGAGAAACACTTGGCTTTGCCGAGCTTCATCTTCTTAATTCTTTTCATACCCTTGTCATTTTTCTGGGCCATCTTGATCTGGTCCTCTAGGGTAGGTTTCACTTCCAAGACAGTGAGAAAACTCTCGCTAACCATTTCCATGTTGAGCCGTTGAAATTCGTTGCATAGTGCTTCCGTCTTGGGTCTAACCGAAACGTAGTTACATTGTGATTTTCGGTTCAAGGCATCAGCAACAACAATTGCTTTCCCTGGATGATAATGAAGTCCCATATCATAGTTTTTTATTAACTCAAGCCATCTTCTTTGCCTAAGATTCAGATCGGCTTGAGTGAAGATATACTTCAAACTCTTGTGATCGGTGTAGACTTCACAGCGGTTGCCGATAAGAAAATATCGTCATATCTTTAGAGCATGAACCACTGCAGCAAGCTCAAGGTCATGAGTGCAATAATTCATCTCATGAGGTCTCAATTGCCTTGATGCATACACCACAACTCGCCCTCTTGCATAAGAATGCAACCAAGGCCAAGGCGAGATGCATCACAGAAGATGTCGAAGTTTTTATGGATATCCGGCAGAACTAACACCGGAGCAGTGGTTAGACGATCCTTCAACATCTAAAAGCATGCTTCACATTTTGCCGACCATTCAAACTTCTTTTCTTTCTTCAACAATTGGATCATTGGTCTTGCAATTTTCGAGATATTCTCGATGAAACTACGGTAATATCCTGCAAGACCGAGGAAATTGCAGATGTCGGAGATGGACTTGGGCTGTCTCCAATTAATCACATCTTAGACTTTGCTTGGATCCATAGCAACTCCTCTTTCGGATAGCACATGACCCAAAAAGGTGACCTCTTTTAGCCAAAATTCGCATTTGCTGAATTTTGCAGAGAGTCGATGTTCTCGGAGCTTTTCTAACACAAGCCAAAGGTGTTCTTCATGCTCCTTTTCAGATTTGGAGTATATGAGAATGTCATCAATAAATACAACCACAAATTTATCCAAATATTCCATAAACACTGAGTTCATGAGATTCATAAACAAGGTCGGTGCATTAGTCAAACCGAAGGACATGACAGTGTACTTGTACAAACCATAACGAGTTGAGAATGCCGTCTTGGGAATGTCTTCAAGTCTGATCATAACTTGATGATAGCCCAATCTCAAATCAATTTTGGAGAAAATACGGGCACCGGTCATCTGGTTGAACAAATCATCAATCCGCGGAAGCAGATACTTGTTCTTGATGGTGACCTCATTCAACGGACGGTAGTCAACGTACATCCACAGAATGTGGTCCTTCTTCTTCACAAATATAGCCAGGTACCCCAAAGGTGAGGAGCTCAGCCTAATGAAACCCTTCTCTTGAAGTTCCGCGAGTTGCTTCTTTAATTCAACCAGCTCATTTGGCGGCATTCGATAAGGCCGTTTTGATATTGGAGCAGTTCCAAGCTGCAGCTCGATCACGAATTCAACTTCTCGTGCGGGTGGCATGCCCGGTAGTTCCTCGGGATATACATCTGGGAACTCACACACCACTGGAACTTCACTTGATTCTGGCAATTCTTCGCCGCTAAGGGCATAGAGATGTGGATGCTCCAATTTCGGCACCATTTCGATTTGAAAACCAAGAGGACTTGTGAGAGTGATAGCTTTGCGGGTACAATCAATTTGACCATGGTTCTTGGACAGCCAATTCATTCCAAGAATAACATCAAGGCCCGTTGAATTTATCACAATAAGATCGGCCAAAAACTTGACCCCTTTGATATCAATCTCGACTTCACGACATTCATGAATGCTTCCCATTTCTAAACCTGATGATTGAATCATCATAGGTACTTGCATCAAGCTGAGTGCGATGTTGTGGAGTATAGCAAAACTTCTGGACAAAAAGGAATAAGAGGCTCCAGAGTCAAACAATACAGTCGCAGGAGTCGAATTGACAAGAAAAATGCCCAAAACGACGTCGGGTGTTTCCTGCGCCTCCTCGGTGGTGACATGGTTGACATGAGCACGACCGGTGTTCTGAGAAATAACATCGGACTGCTGATCAAGGGATTCTTGAAGATCTTGACCTCGAATGGTAATAGCTTGGCACTTCTCTGGACAAAAAACTGCATAATGACCCGGACTGCTGCAAGTGAAACAAGTAACTTGCTTGTTTCGATGGCGTTAGCTTTGACACTTCTTTCCGGGCTGCCCTTGCTGGATTTCTTGCTGAGGTGGTTGAGACACTTGCATGGAAGCTCTCGGAGGTGTCGGATCTTGAAATTCAGGAGGAGCGGGTTGCCAAGCACACAGTTCTTGAAAACTGCGGCTTGCTGAAATTTGTGCAACCCTCTTGCGTTTTCGCAATTCCACAACTGCTTGCATTTTATTCTCCACTACAATAGCCTTATCAACCAATTGTTGGAAGTCGTGGAAGTCATGTATAGCGAGCGCCAGCTGCATCACTTCTGAAAGCCAATTCAAGAACTGGTCTTGTTTCCTTGCATCGGTAGAGACATCGTCTGGAGCGTAACGAGCCAGATGATTAAACTCGTAGAGATACTCCATTACGGACTTATCTTCTTGCTTCAGAGTGAGGAATTCATGTCTCTTGATACTCACGATACTTGAGGGAATATGTGCCACTCAGAAAGCTTTCCAAAACTCGTCCCATGATGGAACGTAATTGGTGGGCTGCATGGCGCAAAAATTATCCCACCATGCACAAGCGGCCCCTTTGAGTTGGTTGGAGGCGTAGAAGACCTTCTCGTTGTCGGCACATTGAGTGATAATCAGCTTCCGTTCGATGGTATGAAGCCAATCATCGGCCTTGAGAGGATCCTTCGAATGAGAGAACACGGGAGGCTTCGTGCTCAAAAAATCAGCAAATCGGGAGCCATAAAGACCGGCTCCTTCCGCTACCATTTGAGCACCTTGGACACTGGCAGTGTTCTGAGAAATTTGCTACAAGATCAGAGTCTGTTCCATCTGGGCCAATACTTCGGTCATGGATGGCTGAGGTGGAGTTACTTCTTTCTGCCAACCCACGTGCTGAAATTGCAGGTCGTGGTGCTCCAGATTGTGCCGTCGAGGATTTCGGGGCTGATCATCGGTCAATTGAGAACCCACGGGCTGTGAGTGCTCCATTACTTCTGATGTCAAATGAGTTTTATGACCCAACATCCTGTTGCCATACAACTCGTTAGCAACCGGCAAAAAAGAATGAGGGAAAAGCATAAGGTAAGCAGTTGATAGTAGGGAATGACTTAACCTAGCATGAATGCACAATGAAAACACATTTGTGCAACAAGAAATGGGGTGCTAGAGCCCAGGTGGACAGCACAAAAATCCAAATGCAAATACAGTTAGTTTTCAGACATAGTTGCGATATTACCCGCCCGTAGGCAATGCACAACTACTTGGAACAGAAAGAAGGCAAATGATCACCACAAAATCCAGCATCTACAGGATAAGTACTATTATCAGGGTGTATAATACCTAAAGATAATCCCTAACTAAATTCTAAAATCACAGCAAGGCGTCGTCTTCTCGCCCTTCCACCAATTCTCTTTACCGATGACTATTTAACGTTTCTAGTGTTGGAAAAGAGAGACGAGCAATGGAGAAAGATTATTTTGCACAAATCAAATGAATAGTGCGGTAAGCAATAGATGCTAGGATGGATAAGAAAGAAAGGAATTATTTTACTTGCATTTTTGTCAAACTTTTCATAGTTTGAAAATATTCTTTGCAAATCAAAATCCTAATAACATCCATTGCTACAGCTTTGACCTACAGTCGGTATGGCTCTAATACCAATGCTGTGAGGCCTCCCGGGATCAGATCCGTATCAAGCTAAGTGATTACACCAAAAGCACAACACTTAACGAGAGATGAAAATGATTCTGAGTGCCTGGATATGTGTCTCATGTTAGCTCCCAATGATCAGTGGCTAACATGCACATATCCTAACACAACACTTCATTCACATCCATATACAATGTACAACAATAATAGAATAATATTTACAACATCATTGAATAGAAACATAAGGTATGAGTTTGTATAAGAGGGAGGGCCGATCAGCCAAATCTAAACAACACAAATAAATCGCAGCGGAAGATAAACTTATAAATAAAAGAAAAAGAGCCGAGTTGGCATGCCCAAACCCACAAGCAACCAACTAGAGTTAAAGCCATTGCACTCGTCGTTCTCACCTAAACAAATGGACAAGCTGTTAAAGTACAAAGTTGTACTCATGAGACCTTTCAAGAAAAATAAGGATGCATGTAAGTATCAAAGGAAGGCTACTACACTAGTCAATTTTAGGCATAAAGCAAGTTTTGCATTTAGATAAACAATATAGATTCAAATTGCCATTTTAAAACATTTATAAAACATTGTATAAAAGTAAGTAATGATCAATAATAGTATAATCTCCAAATATAATCAACACACGAACATCCCATTCGTGACACAATTCATTCCATAACAAATTAACACGCGAACTTCACGTTCATGATAACATTTTAGATCTGAACAAACTAACATAATGACATAATATTTCTAACCATAACCCAAACCAAAGTTCCCATAAGCTAACTGTGCATGCTTTCCCACAAGTGATGTCCATAACCGGGGACACAGCTATTCGAATAGATTTAGTTCTCTGTAGAGTTGTATAGCTTTACCCACACAATATGCATACCTCTCAATGTTAGCCAATGCACTCTTCCTTTGGAGTGTGACTGAGATAGCATAACAAGGCCGTTACAATGTCATGTCCTAACTATCAACCCACCCGAGAATCAGAATCCCATAGCAAACTGAAGTCGCCTAGCATCACAGGTGAACCTCGTTGTGTAAGTAAGTCCCTAACATACAAGAGACCCTTAAGGGCAAGTAAGGTAAAACTTAACATGCCCCCACTAGATTGACAAGAGAACAATTAAACAATAACAATAACAATTGTCAATCTAATTGTGTTTTGATAGCTAACACACAACAAATTATTAAGCCAAGCCATCGCCCATAAACCAACGTGTGGTTGTACGTAAGACTTGGTTCATCACACCACAGACCGGTCCTCAAATACCTAGACGGGGCTACGCGAATCCAGGACCACTCCCTTCATCCACCTATCACTCGTCCAAGTCCAACACACAACAACAACTACCCAACAAGTCCACACGAATCAGATATGAAGATCTCGACATATTCCTCAAATACAATTTAATTCAATCCATATAATCCTTAAATTTCATCAAGATTCGATTCAATCCATCGGTGATGGACTAGCTCCATCAACCGTTTTCGACTACAACTACTAGCATGGCTAAGCAACGTGTTACAAATTAGCAACCATTCCCATATAACATATATCCTTAATCATTCAAGGTAAAAAGGGTAATCAACATTCAAAGGAGGGCTAATGCAGCAAGTAGGAAATTAATTACTTCTACCCATAAACATACTTTTCAAAATAGCATGCAACACTACAAGAAATCTGCTAGACGGTGACAATCAGAATTCATCACAGATCTGTGTTTTTTGTCACGATATGGGATCTGTGACGCTCCGTGATTTAAAAATCGATCATCACCTATAGTCGTCCTTGATTGGTTTACGTGACGAAGTAACAAAATAAATCACAGACTTAGTGATGAAACCATTGTCTTCACGAATTTTATGGCGCCGCCACGTCGATTCGTATTGTCATTGGTAGCCTAGTCAGACCCGCGCGGAGATCGGCGTGGTCATTGGTTTGTGACGATGTCTCTAGTCATAATGTGAGTTAGGCCCATGTAAATTTTCATCATAATTTCTACAAGGCCCATTTGATTCCATCGTCCGTTGAGTCAATTTGTGGTCGTGAGACCGTTTTGTAAACCCAACTTATTTTAGGTTAGCCCAAATTGCGAGCCCAAATTTTTTGGGTGTAGCCCATTTTGATTCCCATCGAGGGTTGGTGGGCGTTTGAAAAGCGCAATATATTGTTGGGCTAAAACCATTTTGGCCATTTTATCTGGCCAAGCCCTTTGACAATTCACAAACCAATTTTCTAATTTCACACCTCTGAGACCAAACCGTTGTGTTTGGCCACATCCATCTGAGACAAAAAGCAGTACAAGGATACACAATAAGTTCATGTCATGTCATAATAGCAACATCGAGCACATTGTTCCTAGGTTACACGCATCCAGCATTATTGTCCGAGGTACTAGGACTTGGGACACAACAACCAGCATCAAGTTAACATCAGCCATCACAACTCCCAACTCCAACACGTTCACAAAATAACAATATCGGATCGCGGTGCCATAAAACCACAAACTACATCGGTTTAGGGAGTAGGGTTCACGACCACGATTGCGATTCGACAAGCAGCGAAGGAGGGCATCGATATCTGCAATCTTATCCTTCAAAAAGCCAATCTCTTCTAAGCTCTTCTCCCTAAATTTGCTTGATTCTTACGCATACGAAATGTTCAAATCATTGCAAACTATAAACTTCCAACATGGTATGGAAGGGTTTCATAACAAATCTATAAGAACATCATTTCTCTAGGTACTTACAACAACATAACGATTAATGCAATGTAGGAACGAGGGTCGGTCCGTTGCTAAAACTGGACTTTCTCATGGTTCAATTTGTTTTTCTCACAATGGTCCTACAGAAAGACAAATTAGTGCAAAACACGCCAAGTAACAAATAACTAAGAAAATGAACCAGTTACTTTCATACCATGTGCTTTAGGTTGGACCACATCTGTTATTTATGAAGACGAAAACATCATAAAAAACTAAGTTGATTTTAGTTATCTTCTGACCTGAGGTGATTTTAGCCCTTATATAATCAGGTGCAGCTTTATATTTATTTGCAACACTAAGAGCCCAAAATGACTCTATCAAGCTATAAAACAAAGATTTAGAGGTCAAATATTTTTGTTTTCATCACGGTTTCGTATTAAAGATGCACAACATCCAAAGTGTGCAACTAACTACAAAAAGCATCACATCGCATGCTTAAACATGTCTAGCTAGCTTAAATGGATTGCCACCTACAACAATTACAGCACTCTGCATCTACAATATAACTAAGTATTTAGTAGCAAACAATTAGCACAACATCGGAACACATACACTTACCCTAGAAGAAAACATCATACAGCTCCTAAGTAAAAATGGCACAAAAACAACTAATTACTCAACTCATACAAAAATATTACCAAGCTAATTGATTATCCTTTGCACACTTGTGAGATCTATGTTGGTATGCTACTAACAAGTAAGAAATAAAATTAGCGGGCATCTTGGCATAGTGACTTACTACTTCAGTGGGCGGGAGCTTCTTGAGTGCGCTTGTAGTAGCAGGCGGGCGGTGAATCCTGCTCTCCACAGGATGAGCTGAACTTGGAGTCCTTGTCCTTCTTGTTCCTCTCCAGTGCTTCCTTATCACCACCGCCTTCTTGATCGGGAAATCTGAGTCCTCAGGGATCTCGGTGCAGCCCTACTCACCAACACGCCAACATCCACACATCAATACATACCATCCACACAGACAAAGCCAACAATGGTGGTGGAGTTGATAAGGGAGGGATCTCACCATGGGCCGTGAGGATGCGGAGGATCCTGCTATTGGTGACGCTCTTGACGAGTGGGATGCCGTGTTGGTCACGGAGCACCACGTCGATCTATGACAACATCTGACCCTTCTTCGCAGCCTTAGTGATCATCTCCTCCACCTACCAAGAACCTACGAAAACATCAACAAACCATATCGAAATCACAGCACAAAAAGAAAGGAAATGATGCCCAAATTGAATCAAGAAGCAATGACTCACCTCAGAGGTGGTGGTCTTGACCCAGCTTAGGGGAGTCCTCTTGTGCAACAGCAGGGATGAATGCCCTTCCTACACAGAGAGTCACGCATTCTCCATTAGAACACATAAACCACGAGGAAACAATCACGGGAGGTGGGGGAGGAGGAGAGGGTTACCACAGTGTGCATCGCCCCACCGGTGGCGAGGTGTTTGGCTCGGCTGACGGTGGTGGCGGGAGCTTCATGCTGCGGACTCTGGCATGGCAGGCTCAAAAGGTGAGAGAGAGCACTGGGCGGTAGGATAGAGGTGCGGGTTATGGTTTTGGGGTGCTACTTATAGTGAGTGGCGGCATTGAGGTGCGGCAGCGATCCTAGGGCTGCATCGTTTTGGGCCGAGCCATCGATTTTTGACCTACTCCAAGAGATGTTTATGACAAAGCAATGGAGTCACAATGCCAAGCATACATTTATGACAATTTGAGGTTTGGGAGTTAGTGGCGATTTTGACATTTTAAATCACTACAAGTAGGGTCCCGACCGGGATGCTATTTATGACACTGCTGCCGAAAAACGTTATAGAATATGGGCAGATAATGACGATTTACCTAGTTGTTATAGAAATTTTGTCATAGTTTAGCAGATTTCTTGTAGTACAATGACAAGATGAAAAAAACCATACAAAATATTTTAAAATCAATAGGAGAAAAATGATCAAGAGGAGGGTGCTCACACCTTTGTTATACCACTTATTCAACCTCAGGTTAAATTCATGAATACGTTTGAATCGTCGAAAAATCTATCGAAAGAACGATATTGCAATTAACACAAAATAAGCTAAAAATTCAAAATACTCAAAAATGCATGAAAATTATACAGTGGGTAGATCATGATTTTATATGAATTTAGGTGAAAGATACATTCCATTTGGATTTAGTATGTGAAAGTTATAGCAGTTTTAATCTCATATTTTCAAAAAAAAAAATGCCATCTCTCACTATTCATCCGAATTTAACTATTTGGTCAAAAATTTTAGAATAGTAGGGAGGCAAAGGTTTACATAGGTAAATAGAGAATAATTTTATAGGTCCAAAATATCTTGGTTCAACTCATTTGGAGTTTTTATGAATTAGTTATGAATTTTCAAAGTTAATAGCATTTTCGGATAAAAAATAACTTAGTTTTGGATCACTCTCCACAAACTATATTTTTCTGTGATAGTAACAAAGCTGAAACCTATTTTAAAATAAAATTCAACTAAAATGAAAATCATCAAAATTGGTTTCACTGTTTTTGGAGTTAAAATGAATTAGTTAAACATTTTTGAAGTTAATTTCATTTTCAGTGTACAAATAAATGTATTTTGAATTTTCATAAGTATTAAATACTTTTTCTATCGAAGTGAACCTAGCCATAGTCTATGACGGGTGGGGTCCAGAGCATAGTGTCATGTCTATTTAAATTACGAAATTTAATTTCTAACTCACAAGTGGGGCCTACTTGTCATAGACCCGGTTCTATGAACCTGGTTCACAGTCTATGTGCACAGCCCACTTAAGGGTGCCAGGCCCACATGTCATCCACTCGTGGCAAAATCTGGTTTCATTAGTTGCCTCAAAATCTGGTCACAGTCCCACATGTCATTGTCTATGGTAACTCATCAACACGGCTTAAACCGGATCTCCGACAAAGATTTGTCATTAAATGCTAATCATCGCGCTTAACCTTAACAACACTACTCTTTGGGCGGTCGGAGTTCAGAAACCAGCGAGCAACCCAGGAGCCGAACCTGGCGTTCGGACATGATGGCAAGATCTAATGGCATGAATGAGTTCCATTTAGGCTTGCACATCTAAAGGTTGGGGTTTAGTGACAAGGTGGACTAGATCATGCGCCGTGGGTTAAGCGGCGATACTAATATGGCAAACTTGCATGTCGTGACTTGATGCGATTTTGTGCAAAACAACGCACATTCGAGCTACTAGGAAGTCAGTGGAAGCTTACGGAGGAAGAAATGTAAATGGAAAGCTCGGCGAGGTGTAGATCCCGCGGTAATGGCGGCGGCAACGTTAGGGTCAACGTAGAGGAGACAATCTGTGCAAACAAGAAAAGGTTGGGAAGGCTTCAGGTAGTGATGTATAAGGTGTCAATGCATGGAATTGAAAAATGGCTCACCAGAATGATAATGTGGTGATGAATAGTGTTGTCAGCCGAAATTGGGGCAAACTCAAAATCGAAAAGCTCCTATGAAGCAAGGAAGCGATAAGTTGAGGGGAAAACTTAGTTACACCCTAAGACACATGGTGATGCGTAAGAAATGGAGAGGATCTCATCGGAGATGAAAATGGAAACAAGGGTTAGTCACGGGCGTGCTCTAGACCCAAAATGACATGTCCTTGTCCTGAGATCTACACACCAAGGCAAAGTTCGGCATCAACAAAAATGGAAATGGCATGCAAAGGAGAGGATGGGGGACACCATAGCTTCTAGCTTACCCTCGGAAAATGCAAGAAGGAGCCTCTTCCTCCTCAGCCACCGAGAGGAGGAATGAGGAGAAAAGAGAGGGCCAAGGGGGTTTCAGCTCGGAAAAATGATGGAAACGAAGGCAGCGTTAGCTGGTGATGCTCGAGGATAGGTCGGGAAAGGCGGTGGCTCACAGCGTTAACAAAGGTGGCTTAGAGCTCCTTCAGCACGTGCCGCACATGCTCTGCATGAGCCCGCATGAGGAGGAAAACGGGACTGACCGGTGGGCCAAGCGCGTCAGAGACACAAGGTGCGAGCGGGTCAGAACAGTGCTATGCTCGGTGCAGTTTAGTTGGACCACTCGATTGAAAATGGACGGTCTAGATTGCACGGGGGTTTTGGATAGTCCGAACGGCCAAATCAACATGGGCCATTCGATCAAGATTTAATGGTCCAGATGCGGTGGATGTTCGGACTAGTCCAATCGATAGGTGGTTTGGATCGTCATATCAGGATCAGACGGTGGTGAGTTGGTACGGTGAAATCAAGTAGTGTGGCTTGGCTCGGTAACGTTCGGACCAGTGCGTTAGGACGGTTGGATCTAGATCGGATGAGTGCGCGCAGAGTCTTTGTTGATTTGGTCGAGCAGGTCTCTGCGTTGAGCCCTTCGATCAAGATCGGACGGTCCGCATAGGGGTGGACGTTCGGACCAACCGGGGTGGTGCGATTAGTTGATTTGGTCACACCAGTTGGCTCGGTCGAAATAGTGCAAGGCTCGAGTTGGTGCACAGTGAGAGCCTAAAGTTTAAAATCAGCTTTGACCAACTAGCAAAAAGTTTGATTAGGGCTCTAAAAATAGAAATAAAATTCTAAAAATTATGAAAATTTTTAGAGGGGTTTCGGGGACATCCTAGTACTCAAATAAAATCTTAAACATTGTTGTTCAAGATTTATTTGCTTAGTTTAAATTCAAACTTGGAATAGGTTATTGAAAAGAGTTTGAATTTTCTAGGGTTGAATTGAGTCCCAAAAATTGTTAAAAATTATATTAATTCATGATAAATATTATATTATTTGAATAAATTATTTTTAGATGATGTTAATAGGTTTTTGTTCATGTTTTCTTTTGGAACTTAACTTTAAGTTGTATGTTTAATATTTTGATTAAGATTTTCCAAGTGCAATAAATGATGCAAATGATTCAAAAACAACATGCTTGTTAATAAGATGCATACTAATTATCATTAATTAACTTGGGGATGTTACACCATGTCACCTTAGAAACAATTGTGAAATTCCGCCTCAAGGTAGAGAGCATGACTCTCTTTGTGTTGCTCGAGGCTTGTCCAAACGGCATGGGCAATGGTGCTAGGTTCCGTAATGATCTCGAGAAGATCGGGTGAGATGGACCCGTAGAGCCAGGAGAGAACCACGCAGTCCATCTGTTTCCAATCTCCCTTAGTGGATTTGTCGGTGCTAGAGGTGACATGCTCGGTGAGGAAGTACTTGCCGAGGGTCACCAAGAAAATCTCACGCCATCGGGAGTAGTTTGATGTGTGGAGATCAAGGACGATTGGAACGTGCGTCTTGATCTTTGGCGGCATTAGCTTAGCGGCGTGGAGAGCGGCGATTGTGGCGATGGTAGGCTGCGGCGGCAATGGAGGTGTAAATCGCCCATGGGAGATGGTCAGCGGGTGGGTGAAGCGGCCAGGAAGCCTGGCGCCTAGAGTCGTGACCTAATACCATGAAGGTCACGAATAATTGGGAGCAATCCAAAGACAAGTTTGCATTGATCTCTTGGAGAGTATTTAAAGTACATGTACAAGGATAATGCAAACATGGAAGGTAAAGATTACATGCCAAACTAACTTGGATATAAATATGTAATCTTGCGAGATAGAGTCCAGAAGGCTGCAATTGTGAGTTGAAGAAATAAAAATACAAAAAGAGGAGCTGTGCTCCCGACCAAATCGCGTTTTGTCTCGGTAGTTTCTTATCTAGCAAGAAGGTCAGGCGGGGTGTTGCTGCTACTAGCTATCAACTACAGGGTGTAGCTGTCCCAGGAAAGTGCTTCACGTGAAAAACAGCAAAGAGCTGAGCGTCACATCGAGGACAGCGGGTCCCATTAAGGAAGAAGTTGGGCGCATCCAGCAGAGCACATCTCTAGTCTTGAGAAGCCGAGAGATTTCCTTTCGAAGCAAGAAGCAGAATAGTGCAAGAATAAAGCAAAACTCCAACAGTTGGTATCAGAGCCTATTGATCTTGGTGCTATCTAAAGATCATGGGTGACAACGTGAAGACCCGAGATGGGCTGTTTTCTCTCCTATATCATGTCCTGAC
Organism: Phyllostachys edulis; assembly: GCA_036346405.1. NCBI lineage: Eukaryota > Viridiplantae > Streptophyta > Magnoliopsida > Poales > Poaceae > Phyllostachys > Phyllostachys edulis. Next base: position 7,199 of record JAYEVD010000491.1, on the reverse strand, counting down.
GACTGACAATTACTTGGTGTGGGCAATAAAGATGAAGGCAAATATGCGCGCCCAGGGAGTCTAGGGTGCAACCGATCCGAAGGCGAAGGACAAGGAGGTGGATGACAAGGTAGACCAGACGGCTTTGGCCATCATCTACCAGGTTGTGCCAGACTCCATGATGCGGCAGCTCATTGGCAAGAAGAAGTCACGTGAGGCATGGGTGACGCTTCAAAAGATGCACGAGGGAGTTGATCGTGTGAAGGAGGTGTGGCTCTAGAATTTGCACACCGAGTTTGAGAATCTCCAGATGGGAGAAACTCAGTCGGTAGACGAGTTCGTCGGTATGATGTCTTCACTGTACAACCAGATTGTCTCTCTCAGCGACAAGATGGCGGAATCTGTGGTAGTGAAGAAATACATATGCATGCTACCATAAAATTTCGTACCTATCGTCACCACACTCATGTACTTCTCGGATCTGGAGGAAAAGAAGATCGAGGAGATCACTGGTTCCCTCAAGACGCATGAGGAGCTACTAAAGGGGTATCAATCTCGTAACGAGCAAAATGTATCGATCCCATAACGAGCGATTCATTGTTAAAGGGAGATACAAGAAACGATGACAGACGGTTTCACAGGGGATCATCGGAAGAGGACGACCGTGGCTCATCAAGAAGCTACGAGCATGAGCGTGGGCACGGGCGAGGCGACCAGCTAGGGCAAGGCGGCAAAGGTGGCCATGAAAACAAGGCTGGGCAAGGCGATGGTGACAGATCCTGTAATAAGTCACAAAACAAATATTTTAAATGTGATAAATATGGTCACTACGCGTCGAAGTGCCGCAGCCACATAAAGTGTTTCAACTGCGACAAGTATGGGCACTATGCTTGGTTATCGAAACAAGAAGAAGAAGCGAGAGATAAACCTCATCAAAAATAAAAATGAAGGCGACCATCCTACCTGCTTCTCTCCTTAGGTGTCAACGAGGTGCCAGTCATGGTGATGTTGAACGAGGAGAACGTAGTTCCTAAACTACACACGGAGTGAAGAAATCATGATCATACTGATGAGTGGTACTTGGACAATGGAGCAAGCAATCACATGACGGGAGATCGCTCCATGTTCCATGAGCTCAACGAGAAGATTTAGGGAAAAATCAAGTTTGGCGACGGCTCCACGGTACAGATAAAAGGCAAAGGTACAATGTTGTTGCGATGCAAGAACGGTGATCAGAAGATGCTGCCTAATATTTACTTTGTACCAAGTTTGTGCAACAACATACTCAATCTCGGACGATTGTGGAGCAGGGGTTGCAGGGTGGAGCTGCAGGATGATCTTGCGTGTCTATGATAAAAACAAAGATCTGCTGGTGAAGGTAAAAAGATCCCCGAACTGGTTGTACAAAATTTCTATGAAAACTTATAAGCCGGTTTGTGTGAAGGACAATCTGGAGGAGCAGTGGGCTGAGTATTAAACAGGACATGGCGGGACCCAGGAGTAGCACAGAGTTGGCGTAGGAGGCGCGATGGCGAAGCCTTGGGAGGTCTAGGCGGTGTTGAACAAGGCACACAAGGCAATTGTGGGGGCAGCGAGTCCCCAGCGCTTTATGAAGGGCACGGTGCACATAAAGTTGACGTAGGAGGAAGAGGTGGTGTAGCCTCGGTGAGATGTACGAAGCGAACAGACTTGGTCCAAGAGAGGGGAGCGAGAGGCTCAGATAATGGCGAAGCCTAGGCGGTCGTGGGAGCAGGTGCTCCAACCCAAGCGGGCGTGCAAGGAAGGACGAGTTCAGTCCAGGTGCGTGGCGCGGCAAGCGTTAGTTTGTGCAAGGCTCAGGATGGAGCAAGTGCAGGTGGTAGGGCAGTATCGGCCCAGGAAGGAACGGTGCACGGGACTGTAGGTAAAAGAGGAAGACTTGGAAGTTCAGATAAGAGAAAAGATCAGCGTGATCAAAGTGAAGAAACAAGATTAAGGGGGTGAATGTAGAAAATAATCTTGTTTTAGTTGTTAGTTTCCGTTTCGTAGTTGGCGTCCGAGTCCGAGTATGATTCACGTGTGTATGGGTATAAAAAGGAGGCCTAGCGGCTAGCACAGTACACAATCGGAAGAAGAAATATGAGTTGCATGTAATAGAAAAGAAGTAAGAAGCCACAGAGGAAGAAAAGCTATGTGAGTTGAAGAAATAAAAATACAAAAAGAGGAGTTGTGCTCCCGACCAAATCGCGTTGTCTCGGTAGTTTTTTATCTAGCAAGAAGTTCAGGCGGGGTGTTGCTGCTACTAGCTATCAACTACAGGGCGTAGCTTTCCCAGGAAAGTGCTTCACGTGAAAAACAACAAAGAGCCGAGAGTCACATCGAGGACAACAGGTCCCATTGAGGAAGAAGCTGGGCGCATCCAGCAGAGCGCATCTCTAGTCTTGAGAAGCCGAGCGATTTCCTTTCGAAGCAAGAAGCAGAACAATGCAAGAATAAAGGAAAATTCCAACAGCAATCACTATTACCGGTCATGCTATTGTCGTGCGGGTCGGGATAATGTGAGAGCGAATGGTTATGCTAACACTCAGAATGCGTTAAAAACAAAATAGAACGCCAACCTAAAAGAAAGGGAAAAGCTCAACTTTGAGAAAGTTTAAATCATCCGGGATTTGCAGTAAATCCGAATTTACCAAGTGAAAAAAACTGGACAAAAGTTAATATCCCTCCTCTTGTCAGTTTGATCATAAACATGTGGGGGCCGAGAGATAACTGGTTGCTTTTCTGAACGTGGCCATAGCACCATTGCAGTCCATGGTAGTACCCGTACGTATAGGATGATCTTAAAGCTAGTGTTTGCACCGTTCTAGCTTGTTCATGCATGAAGGCGCCACACCGAAATTTCTAGGAATTTCATCACAAGTGGGTTGAACTGTAGACAATATGCACCAGATCACGCAAATGTATGCATTCACATGATCTCTCACGCAAATGTGCTTAGCTGATATAAAAATGTGTCGTGCATAACACCGGCAGAAAACAAAGACTTTTTGTTGGTGAATGCAACATCTCTCTTTGCCGGATGAGCAAGACTGCACTACCATAATCGCTGATCGATCTTTTGACGGATAGAAAAGGAAGTGATCGATGCCTATCAAAGCATGCATTTTTGATGATTAGGAGTGTAAGAATGGCATCATCTACCATGTCCATATCTGCACGGAGGACGTCGCTCTCATCTGTATATGTGGACTTTAATTTGTTTTTTTTTTCAAACACGCAAAAGCCTAGCTTTTATGAAGCTAATTAGACCGGTTATGCAAGATGACAGAAACAAAAGAAGTTGGGGATACCAACTAACCATACAAAACAATTCCAGCAGATCGAGCCAAAGGAGTGGCAAAACCAACTTAAAGACCGGCAGCTAAAGCACTAATGAACAGCTCGAACTAGAAAGCAAAATAGCCATCTATACAATCACTACTTTTTAGTACAAAAAACTTTAATTTGTTAATCTCCAAAATGCAGAGATTTCGTGATCATTAGATGATAAGCTGACTCGGATCCCACCAAATTGACTGCTGCAGGTTAGAAAATATGCTCGATCGTCTTGTGTTTTCAATCTTCACACGAGGTCACGAGGATAGCTGATTTCCTCAAAAGTGGATCAAAGATGCTTAGCGGACAAGTTTTGCCGATGCAAGAACCCTAACTGGAACTTTGTTTTAGAACCGTAATTTAGGGAATGTTTGGTTGCTTCCAAAATGTTGCCACATTTTTTTACCAAGTGTTGTAAGCTACAGTTTTGTGGTGGTCAAAATGAGCGCCACACTTGTGGCAAAAATTGGCTAGCAAATGAGTCTATAATAAATAGGGTAAGGGGTTAAAAAAGTGTGATATACCAAAACTGTGCCTCGGAAACAAAATCTTGCTTTGAAAAGTCAAACTTGGCTAACATAGTTGTAACAAAGTTAGGCACAAACCAAACATAGCCCTTTTAATCAATGTAAAATGTAAGCTAAAAATCAAGCTTACTATTTCTTTTGGAACATGGTACTATGCTTGTGCAATACACCAAATCAAAGTGTACTATAGTAGGGTTTTTTCCCGCTAGGAAGAGTGTATAGGAGTTGTATGTCGAAATACTTCAATAAAAATGCATTCCTACAGGTGCTTGTAGCCACGAAGATTCATGCACCCGCATCGCCCCGGCCGGCGGCCCTCCTTTTTCTCGGCTCTGACGCCCCTCATCTCTCTCTCTCTCTCTCTCTCTGCTCCAGCGGGAGGAAGAGACAGCTTCGTTGTGGCGATGCAGCAGGGGCAGCAGCGGCAGCAAATCACATTTGAGCCGGGAGAGGGAACAAGTGAGGAGAGGAGGAAGAGAGAGATGCACAAATCTCGAGGCAAATGGATGGACAGGATAATACTTAGAGCTCCAAGTACTTGTAGAAAAAAAAAACAATCTTTAAAATATCACAGTTGTAGTTGGCATATATAGTTGAAATGATTGGATTCTTGCAGCTAATTCTGAGCTAATCACATGAAGTTTTCTGGTCTTAACAGTTTCAGATTGCTTCAAAAGGTTTGCTTCAACAATGGCATCAATGCCCAAAATTCAGGCACTGTAAAATAAAACCAAATTCTACACAAGATTGCCTAGCTCAATCCAGATTAAAAGGCGCAGATACCATATTCCAAGACCTTTCCGATTAAAAAAGTATATCCAATCATCCAGCTGCTGCTTGGTGCATAGCCATGTTGGTGTTGTTGCGATACTAGTTTAATGTCGTGACTAAAGCTCCCATTTGCAAACGATCATTTTGTTTAGAGAGAGAGGAGAAACCTTTGGAACCGATCATGGTCCAGTTGAAATGTGCGTCGCAGCTTGCTAAAGATTCATCATTCATGTATGCTGACATGTTTAATTATAGTCTGCAGAGGCATAAATCGTAGGTTCTTTGCATATAAAAATGTTGAGGGCAAGCTAGCCAGTGCACGAGGTACCCACAATTTTTGTAGGGCATGCAGAGATATGGTAGCTAGGTTCACAAAGCGAACATCTCTTAAGGCTTAAGCCAGGCAAGATGGGAGAGCATAGAGCTGACAGCTCGAGATCGACTTGAATAGACTCGAGAACGTTAAAATAGGAATTTCTGAGAACGTTAGAATTGGAATTTCTTTGTATTTCCTTATATACCTTTTATACTTTCTTATATATGTATAGCATATTTCTTTGTAGTATCTCCTTATACTCCATATATATATATTGCTTATTGGGCCTCATGAATATATACATAATATTCATAACATGGTATCGAGCTAGAACACTAACCTAGCTCCTTCCTTATCATCCACCACCGTTGCGGCTGTCGTGAAGGCGCGCAGTTTCGGATCGGACTCTTTGCCTTTCAAGGCCGCCATCACCCAGCGCCACCTCGCATGAAGCGGCGAGCTCCTCGCTGCGAAGGAGTGGTACTCGAGGTGTTGCCACCGTCCTTCTTGGCGTCGACCCACGAGCACCGGCGGCACGCCGCTAAAAGATTTCTCTGACCACGGTGAGCCGGGCCTTGGGGCCGTGGTGCTCTACACCCTCGAGGTGCATGCCCCAAGCGCCACTCTTGCACGCCGATCCGGCTCGCCCGAGACCATGCGGCAACGCCACCGTCGTATGATGCAGCTAGAGCTCCTCGCTGCGAAGAAGGCGGTACTCGAGGTGTCATTTGTGTCGCTTAACACCACTTGCCGTCGGCTGACCACCTCACGTCGCTTCGCCGAGATCCACACAATAGATCGATTCATTTTAAGCGTATTGGTTTCTTCTGAAGCAGGTTTACTTCCAAAAAGAAAAAGAAAAAACGTTGATCTAAGCGCCAGATCGTCGGCGTTGCTTATTAGACCGTTGCCTTGGTGAATCCGCAGCCGTCGGCGCCACCTACGGATAAGCCACATTCCATCAGCTGTGATCCCATTCTCGAGAACAAAGCTCCATGGGACAGACTATAGGTTGTGGTCCTCACTTATGGAGATCATGCTCGATGGTCTCCGTCTCTGGGGACATGTCACTGGTGTTTGACCTTGTCCGCCGTCACCGGTTTAACCTCCTCCCGAGACTGACCTAAATGCGCACCTCCTGCGAAGATGAGGCCGCCAAGAAGGAGGCGAGGCATTATCGCTGCTGTTGGCCTCTTGATGAGGCCTTTTAGTATGTTATACACACCTTTGGCGTTGGTGTGCTAATGAGGCCCGTGTTCGAGCCATCCTAGTGGTGGCGTTGGCGACTCCATCGGCCAGACATTGTTGATGCTGCGTTTCACTCGTCAAGATTCCATCGGCAGGACATTATTGGTATGTATTTCACTCATCGGATCTTAGAATACTTGCGTTAGCGATACGATGAAGTAGCAATGCTCGGTTCTTTTAAACCCGGTGAGTTAGAACACTTTGCTAGGAGGACTCCTCTATCGATGACTTCTTAGAGCCTGGCGATCTCTAGCACTAATTTGGATGGGCTGGCTTCTCCGCTCTTCGGAGTGTCATATAGTGCGAGAAGCGGTCGTGATCGTCTTCGTCTTTATGACTTTGTCGCCATCTTCGCCGAGTTTGAGCTGTCGGGGCCAAGGTAGTCGAGTCGAGATCGAGTCGGATCGATTTGCCTCGGTAGGATCGATCGTAGTATCAAATCGTAGAATCGGCGATTCTCACAGTTTATAAATATACATATTTAACATCTATACTATAAGTTTGTATGATTGTTATATGGTTTACCACTTGCATGTTCCTTAAAGTAGCTAGACATACTCCGAGAATAAAAAGAGCTTATCATTATCAAGCTCAAGATTGCTCATGCCATAATATAGATATTTGTACTAGCATTACCACCTTCGATACAATATTTTGCATGCTCCTTGTTTATTTATAGTATCATTCTCGAGAAATTAATATCAACAAATTTTGCTCTAAAACAAAATATCGAAAAGCACTGGCCTCTAAAAAAATTGCCCTAAGTCTCTGAGTAGGATCGGCGGTGAGATTTGGATCGATGAGGTTATCGTGGGTTAAATGAAGAAAGTAAGACTCTAAGTAGGATCGTGATCCTACCGACCTTGAGTAGGATCGGATCGTGATAAGACTTGGATCGACAGTTTGTCGTGGGTTAAATAAGTCGTAAGACTTTAAGACTTGGATCGCGATCCTAACTACCTTAGTCGAGGGCTCAAGCTATTTGAGCCACTCACCACGACAGA